>JAUCMU010000036.1:19884642-19903948 GCA_032275025.1 Enteromius treurensis
TTTAATGCACATTATTATATACATTTATACATTAAATTTGTCTTCAATACACATATATATATATATATATATTTTTTTTTTTTTTTTTAAACAAAATTATTTATTATTTTAATAATTATTAATTATTATTTATATTTAATACACAAATATATATATGTGTATATATATATATATATATATATATAAAAAATATATAAAAAATTTAATGCACACACACATATATATATTTTTTAATATAATAAAAATTTTAACAATTAGTTTTAATATATGTAATATGTTGCTGCTCAATATTTCATGAAAATATATTTTTGTACAACTTTTTCCCATGATCCGGTTCAAAACAACAGCATTTATTCAAAACAGAAATCTTTTAGAAACTTATACTTTTATCATACTTATCACTTTTGATCACTTTAAAGCATCCTTTCTGAATAAAATTATTAATTTATATCAAGAAAAAAAATCTTACTGACACCAAACTTTAAAAAAATATGTACATGTATATATAACAGGAAAATTAGCAGTAAATAAACATTCAAATTTTATGCTTAAACTTCCCTTGGTAGTCCTTAATCTCAATTTAACTTCAAACTCTTGACTGATTCTTAGCCCTAATAACACATCTTATCTAACTGAGGTCTGCTCTGGTCAAATGGTGGACACACGCAGGCTCATTAGCAGACCTTTGATGAGAACCACACAATGCCACAACCACGTAAACAGGCATTCACATCCGCTCAGACACAGGTTGCTAGGATGCAGATATGGTGCTTGCTGACCCATTGTTGAGTCTCGCAATGCATAACACATCTCAGATTCAGCAAACGGTGCTTCAGCATTTGATAATACACCTCAAAAGTGGGATACCTGCTTTTTAGAAAGCTTTAAAGTTTTAAGCATTTTAAGCATTCAGTGGTAGTGCAATTGAATTAATTTGTTAAAACTTCTAATAACATTTACCCTAACCATGTTTTATATGTGTTATGCATTTACCGTCATTAAATGATGGCAGAGATCTTGTCAGAGGTACCTGAGTTTGGGTGAATATTTGGGCCTTCTGACATTCCTCCAAACTGGGAGCAAATGCAGCCATGACATGTTCCTCCGTGCCAATCATCTGAACTATCTCCTGATCGCTCTCCACTCCCATGGCCTGATAAAGGACAGAGAAAAGTATAAATTTGCATATTTAAGGCAAAGGGATACACCAACAACAAAAAATAGAGCATGTAGGACCCTGCTCTAACGCAAAGGTGAATACAGCGCCACAGGCCTCGATGACATTTATTTATGCTAATAGGGAACTGTGGGAACAGGACTGGGTGGATCACAGTGCTTAAAAGTCTCCACCGTTTGGCACGGCTGCTGTGTCGCAAGGAAATCCTGGTGGAATGTGCTGTGGACAGACAAGTGCAAAGCAAACAAGCCCGACAGCCGATTTACTCATCGCCCTGTCCCCAACCAATCAGAACCATATGTTTAGAGAAAGCCTGGGCTAGGAAAAACATTCGTCATAGTACAACCAGGTTCTGTGATCTGAGCTCTGATTAAATACGTTTTAACTGTCAGGTGATATTTAACACTGTGTCAAAGAACACAAGAAACATCCTTAAAAATGCATAGAAAGAAACAGGAAATACAATAGCTTAAACAATTAAAATACTTTTTGGTCATGTTTCACAAACATGGCTTAGCTTAAGCCAGGACTAGGCATTAGTTAAATTAAGATATTTAAGCAATTTTTTCAAAAATGCCTTCTAAGAAAAGATTACAGGTGTCTGAACACAGAACAATGACACTGACATGTTTTAAGATATGTCGGAGCAAGATATTTCCATCTGAGACAGCTCAAACATGCAATTTAGCTTAAGCCTTGTCTCTGAAACCGGGGTCTAAAGTATTAAAGCTGTATAAGCTATAATAAGTCTAAAGCTATAGTATCATTTTAAGTTTGGGGTCGGTAAGAATTTCTAAGGTCTTCAGCTCACCAAGTCTGCATTCATTTATCACGATACAGAAAAAAACTAATAGTGAAATATGAAACATCACTACAGTTCACATATAAATAAATATAAAAATATATAACTTATTCCTGTGATGGCCATTACTCAAATCTCTGATTCTTTCTGGGGCAGATTCTTTAATGAATAGAAAAAAAGACAGTATTTATTTGAAATGGAAATATTATAACATGTAACACTTATGTAACAGTTATTTTTGATTACTTTAGCACACCTGTGTTGAAAAAAATATTATTGCATTTATTAAAAAAATGGTATGGTACTGAAACAACAGAATTTAGAAATACTTTTAAATTAGTTTAACTGTTTTCAGTCACACTGCACTGTATTCTTTGTCAGTGTGCACCATCTGCTGGTTGGATACAGTATTTGTCCTAAACCATCAACTTACCTGAAAAAGAACTATCATGCTCTAAATCACCATTTCGAACCACACTCTCACCTTAAAGATAATAACAATAGGTGCATCTTCAGAGAGGGTGTTGTGCTTCAGGTAAAAGCGGCCTTGTTTCACAATCATGTTGGTTCTGCTCTTTTTCTCATGAGTAGAACTAAAGTCAGAGACATGAACACACAACTTTAACGATGCACTTTAAACTTTAAAGTAGTTTATTATTATAACATAATCAGAAGAGCAAACTCCAGCACCTGGTGACTGAGGCTCCCACAGCACCTTTGCGATCTTGCTCCACGATGATACGGTTCTTAGACAACTGCTCCTGAATGAGAATGACCTTTTCTTGACCTTTCACAATGAAATAACCACCTGCAGACACAGGAATTCTGCATCATGCTTGTGCGGCATGACCTGCTCTTACTCGTATGAGCTTTAGATAGGATTATCTGCATCAAACTATGGCATGCAAAAAAATTTGCGGATCATCTTACCTGGATCCAGAGGACATTCATTAAGCTTCGAGAACTCCATCGGCGTCTTTCCTGTCAATACACAGTTGGAGCTTCGCAGCATTATTGGCATCCTTCCAATAGGGAGAGCATTGCGAATAATTCTCTGGCTGCCTCGGGTGTACTCTATATCTACAGTGATGGGGGCTGAATATGTCATATCTCTGAGACGACACTAGTGATATAAAAAAAAGCATCATAAATCGCGCTATCGTTATATATTTTTTTCTTTATCAACAAGCTTTTATGTTTGCTTTAATGGAGAAAAACAAAGATGTTACCTCATGTGGTGACACTGGTCTGGTTACATTAAAGCTTTCTTCTACATCAGGCATGCCAACATATATATTGAGATATCTATAAATAGATGAGTTGTAACATGCAGTGTTGTCATTGATAACCAAAAACATATAACAAGTGTTTGTAGTGTAAAGAAATGCATCTAACTTAAAGAACTAAAATAATAAAATGCTATCAATAAAACATGAATAAAAAAATTTAATAGTATATCAATGACACTAAATGTACAAATATGTCTAATTGAACAATATCCTTACTTGAGATACCACATTGGATCAGCATCACTTGTGATCTTCTCATTCGCCTTCATGATCTTTTTTATCTGGAGAGATTTGTAGATATTAGGTTTATGCTACTAAAGGATTTTGTTGACATCATATTGTTTTGCTGGAACAAAAAGTAACCAAAACCTTGATCGGATGAATACATTTATTGCATTTACAATATATGTAAAGAGATCTATGACTGGAAACATCCATAAGGAAGTCAACAAACCTCTACATTGATGAAGTAATTGAAGGAATCGATGTGCTGCTTAACCAAGCCTTTAACCTAAAATAAATAAATTAATGGCTGTAAACATATTTAAAAAAAAACTTAGTGGATTATATGCATGTGTCATATGCACAGAAAACAGTGTGTAAAGATAGTTGACCACACAAATCAAGACGTGACTTTGTTGTTTTTTTTAATAAACTTTATATAAATCAAACAAGTTATTTCTGAGTTCACTGAAATAATCCTATGTTTGTATGTAATTGCTTGAATAATAATTACATAAGTTGAAAATGTTGCTGTTAAATATAGTTATAAAGTATTTATTTTAAAACAGAACAGCATGTCTCACTGCTTGAAACGACATATCAACTACTAAGATATTGTCAAATCATATGTTTCACGTGTATTTCTTCATGATTGTCATGAGACGCTGTCAACTTGATTTTACCTTTAGAAAGGCTGGAAGCAGCTTCCACTTTTCCTGCAACACAGATAGGGATAGGGAAATGTTATAAAAAAACAAACAAAAAATATGTAATAATATTTGCTGTTTTTATTAGCGCATTTTGACAGTTTCACCCATGCCTCTATTCCCTCACCTCCACAGTGTCGACGGGAGCAGCGAGCTGCTGGGGAGTCATTTCCCCAAACTCCTCCTGCAGCATTTCGCTTATTAGTGGTGATGGCAATAAACCCCAAATGCAGAAAATATCACGAATGTTAGGAAACCATCATACACGCCGTAGCCAGGTGAAAAACAATCTGAACGGAAATTTGCTCTACACGTGAAAGCGTGAGGTGTAACATAAAAATCAGACCGGGTAGGAACGCATGCGCACAAATATATTCCGACTAATATCAACGTTTTTGTTCTCCAATAATTTCATACGTCATACACATATAAATACAACAATGTAAAAGTGTGTCAAAATATAACCACAACCACAATTAAACCGTGTTGCGTTAGTTCAATGATCTAATTGCCATGTGTACAAAACGCAACAAAAAAAAATTCTCTAATGTTTTCTGACGTTTGAAAATGTATAGATGTTGTAACTGGTCGTTTTCATATTCGTTAGTGACATTCGTTATTAGTTATTTAATGTATTAATTTATTTGTTTCTGTTAACATAATCTGTTCAGTGGCATCCCTGGAGAAAAAAAAACAGCTAAAACCAGGTTGGGCTGGTTGGCAGGTTTTAGCTGGGAGACCAGCCTGGTCTTAGCACTTAGCCGGTCAGCAAGCTGGTTTTAGAGGGGTTTTGGCCAAGTTTACATCTTGGCAGGCTGGTCTTAGCTGGTTTAAGATGTTTGTTTGTTTTTTCTGCAGGGATGACAAATTAATTTCTAAATGTCCCCGTTGTCTTCCATTAATATGAGGCCATGAATCCATATGTGTAACAGTTATACAATCATGTTTATAATAACTCTTTATTAAGTCAAGCATGTCACACTGAAAGACACTGCTGTGACTGCTTTACATGTCATGTTCAGCAAATAATCACACAAGTGGATCCAAAAAAATGTTTTAATGTGAAAACTCTATTTTCCATTATCAACTAATGTATAGAACAGCTTAGTCAATATAGGCAAATAGATATACAAGATATATGAAAATACTATTGTATGAAAAGGAATCTAACATCGACTTCTGTAATACAATACAGTTGTCTACTTACGTAAAATTACAACATGCCTTTAAAAACTTTTTTTTTTTTTAAAAAGCTTGTAAACTACGGCCAGGGTAGTACAGTATGTGGATCTATACGTGTCTGTTGTTGCTGCTGAGTAGTTTGGGATAAGCGGTCCCGATAGAGCGGCCACGTCTATACACCACCATCTCCAACTGATACTCATCCAGATTGACCACAGCAGTGGTGGTCTTGTCAGTGGACGTGAGGAACAGGATGGTAAAGATGGCCATTTCAAACTCAGGACTCACACCGACAAAGGCGCTGGCCACAGGTTTGACCAAACCATGCCAGCTGAACTGCACATTCAAGACATGGTCATCTTCATTTGGCTGCATGAAAGAAAAAAAGTACAGAATTAGTCAAAACAAATTATTTTAACATTTGTCAGACTTACTAATAAATAAAAAAAAGTACCGCGTCATTGTCCCTGGCTTTGTAGCCCTTGTAGTCAAGAAGTTCCTGCTTCTCTTGCAGATAAAACTGGACCCAGTTGTGAAGACCCATGATTTCTCTGCCAAACTTGGTTTCCCCAACAAACACATGCTCAAATCCACTGGAGTCCTCCCTTTTTGGAAAGAAAAAAGTTAATTAGTGCAGATTGGTTTTATTTTTTTTGTGCTGGTTGAAGTCACTTACCCTCCATTTCTATCTCTATGATAAAGGCGGAACCACATGTAGTACAACTGACTCTTAAACTGTCTCAGATCCGGGCGTGATTTTCTCTTTCCAATCAGGTACTGGTGGGCACGCTGAGGGAGAAAGCATGAATATTTTACGAGCTAAAGGATTTAAAGAAATAGTTCACCCAAAATTAACACTTTCTAAAACGAAAAAAAGCCCTCAAGCCTTCATCCAAACGTTTGATATAATTGATTTGATTATTTCGATCCCAAGGGTCTTAATAGACTGCAGTCAAATAAATGACTTGTGGATTACTGTGCTGTTTTTATCATTCACTGATGGCTCCCGTTCACTGCAGAGGTGCGATGCAATAATGTAAAGCTTCTCCAAAACAGTTCCCAAAGAGGAAACAAACTCATCTACATCCTAAATGTTGGGTGACCATACGTGCCATTTTCCCAGGACGCGTCCTGGCCAAGATTTGGCTTTGAAAGTACCTCCAGAGTGTCTTTAAAACATAAGGAACCGATGTCACACCGATCAGTCTGCACAGGCAAATAAAGCCAAAACCTAGATATTTCATAGGCAATATAGAAAAACCCTGGCCTGGTCCTGGGTAAATGGCACATATGGTCACCCTACCAGAATCATCATTATACACTCTTCCACATTCTTTCCCCTTTGTCATAATATACAGCTTCCAAGAACTGGGTGTGGCAGGGAACAACCACAATATTTTGGTTAGCAACAGAACAAAATGTGAATGTGTGTTTTAGTGAATCTTCTCACTAAATCTTTACATTAAGTCTTCACAGCTTTTTATTTTTGCCACTGCATCTAGAAAAAAAAAAAAAAGAGATGCATGTGGTCAAGGACAGAACTTGAGTTGTTAGAGAGTGAATTCATACCTTCATTACTGATGTCTCCAAGACAGCATCTAGAAAGGAGTTATTTTCGGACACCTCCTCAGCTGTCACCCTCTCTGCCACACCAGTAGACCTCTCATAGTTGTCTAAAAGCTTCATGAAGCCTGTATAGAGGTGAGCAAAATCACAGAGCATTTTTGTCTGTTGGCGAAAACAATGTAAAATACATGCTGTTTTAATGCTGTCCTGATTTTCCTTCTATTCCGTTTCAAATTTTGCTGCTTTTTGTATGTTGATATGCATGCCTTACAAAGATTTTCCCTGTGTTGTGTCGTAAATGTGCGTTAAAAATAATATCATGATTCTAGGCAACTCATACATGAACATGTTTCTGGTGACATTCTGGTAATTACATTTTATAAAGAATCTTGGCGTGTCCCTGTTGAAGGCATGTTCCAGCACAGCTCCCTGGATAAATAAGCTTTTGTGCAAACTGACAGTAATTAAAGGGGTTAGAGATTTTTACAAAAGAAACCTACGGGCGTAAGTGGTAATGGAGTTCAGTTTGGCCTCATCAACGCTGGTAAACAATGGGGATGAGGCGTGGTCTACGGCCCTGGTGCTTCCCTGCGGTATGTAACCAGCTTTGCTCTAAAAGAAATGTGAGACAATTTAATGTTATACTTGATCTATCACTATACTTAATGCTGTTTGGCATTAGAAAATACTGACACCTGAAGTGAGATATTGTAATGCGTCCCAGGGTTCAGGCGATTCACATCCAGCTTCCAGAGCTCATTGAAAATATTCGTAAGCTCCTGGTTGACGGTTTGACTGGGAGTGTAGAGAAACAAATGAATAGTATGAAACGTGCATAAAAGTTGTTAGTATAAAGTGTATTAAAACCTTATTACTTTACCTAGATGCATCACTGAAAGTAAGCAGTGCAGACAAGTGCACAAGGATCCATCCAAAGTCATATCTGCAGCATACAAACATAAGTAAAACTTATCAGCATCTTTCATTGAGCATTTTTCAATGTGAATGCAATACTTTTCAGTCTTTTTAGTTAACATAAATTATGCAGTGAGGCAATTTAAGTTCATTAAAGTTGATCTCTTGGAAAATTCAATGCAAAAAAAAAAAAAAGTTAAAAGCATTGAGAATTATCTAAAAAAATAAATTAAAAAAAAGTTGTAGGGTACTAAAAACATAATGAAGATCACCGCGTTAAACGCAATGGCCTTCTGTACAGAAATTCAGCTTTCAAAACGGATGAAACAGGAAAAAAAACTAAACACGTACAAGTGTATTTGCAAAACATAAAAGTTTACCACATACCCTTTGCGCATGGTTTTGGTTTGATGCGCTCGCACAGAAGAAAGCAAGCGAGTGAAGTTTTCTTCTTTTGTTGAAAGTCTTACGAAAGCTCGCCCAGTTAAGTGGCCTCTGGGGATGCGTTCATGCCTAAATACACCCAAATACATTCACTGTGTCGATACAGAATTAGAATAAGTGGGTAGAATATAAATGGACATGGGTAACATAAACGGGCGGACCTTAACAGTAGTTGTCTTTGTTTGGTCAAGAATGATATATCTAAACAATAATTTACCTATATTAACTTCTCAGTGTTTATTTTAAATTTACGGATTTATTAAATGTCATTATTAAAGCGTAAACTGTGAACTTTGCTGAAGCAGCACGAGGAACACCTTGTCACAAGGTAAGCGTGTCTTTTCTCCGCGCTGAGCAGGCTGGACCAATCACAGTGATGCGTGTTCACTGAATGAGGATTTGATAGAATTCTTTTCACAGAGACTACAGATGATAATCTCATTGGTTTATTAGACAGTACTAATTTCCACGAAAACGATAACAGGTTTGGGTGCACAAACATATTCGATAAGCCAAAGGATTTGCTGATATTTGACTGCGCTTCAATGGGGGATTTGTCTTTGTGAGCTCTAATGCGCCCCCTATTGGAAGCCACTAGAAAACAGTCACTGACACGAATCACAAGAACTCAATCTTTTTATTAGTTTATTCCTGAAAATCTGAAAGCAAAAACTGGACATAATTTTTAGCCTAAGACAAAATCTAATAACGAATTTAATTTATTAATTAGACTAAAATGGGGAAAAATTGACTTATTTTTAAATGCTGACAAGCATGCAACTATTTAAAGAATGTCCAAGAGGTGGCGTCATTGATTAATATATGTACTGTCCCATGACACGGTACAAAAGCTTCTCACAAAATGTGTTTACTAAAGTTCAAATGTAAGCCTTTTATAAATGTTCATTTGTATGACAATGGTACACAATCTATGATACCTACAGCATTTATTTTGGCAGCAACATGTTACAGGTAGTCATCTTGAAAATTTTTGCATTAAAAATCCTAATTCTTTTAAATATTTCTGCTCTGACAAGTAGCAAACAGCATAAACCATTGACAAGAGCACACGAAACAATTAAACCTGTATGCGTTCAGTATTTTATTCAACTTTAAAAACAAAGTACATACATGTACCTCTGAAATGGTTATGAGTGACACTATATTTTCAATATATTTTTCAGCTGCTTACAATTTTGCGGACATGCCAGTATTGCATTAAAGATCTGTGCTACGCGATAGCATTTCCATAAATGAGAACATTTGCTTTCCTTTAAGTACTGCAGCAGAAGAAAAATAATTCACAATGAACTTTCATTAAAGTAACAATATTTTGCTAATATTTTATCCAAATGAGGCTTAAATAACATGCAATCCTTTACAAACCAGATGTAAAATATATTGTACAGAGTTCTGCATGCAAATGCACAAAGCATATGCAGTATATCAATCCATGTATTGGCTTGATAAACCAAAATGTACAAGTCAAAATACAGTTAAAAAAACCTCCCCCAACACCAGACTTTAAGACTGCACCTGGATCGATCATTCAACAAGATTGATGATTATTGCTAATTTAACTATTGGCAGTGTACAACTTTAATTTATCAACAATTTAATAAAATATATCTTTGATTTTACCTGAAAGTGTCCTTGTGCTCTTCTGCCACCATAATAACTGGCACAATAACTGGAAATCGGTCACAGATTTAGGCAGACAGATGAAACGAATGCATATTGTATCCCTCCAATGACCAGCAAATTACAGTAGGACTGCTACTTATTTTAGTTATAATTCATATTACATCCATCCACAAGAAACAAAAATGACCACTAACAATTAAAAAAAAAACACACACACACACAGGGCAGACATTCTTCCATCTACCATTATGATACATTATTTATTAAACAAAATGTTCTTAAAAGGCAATTGAAATACTTTAAAATGGTGTTTGGATGAGTTGACACGGTTGTGATTGATATATTTGGCATTCAGATGGAGGTGCGTGTGTGTGTGGAGGTGTTGGCAGAGGGATTGGCACAGTCACTTCCGATTAAAGCAGCAGCACGAGGGGCGAGAGTGGCCCTGCGGTGCTCTCACACGTTGGAGTCATCTTCCTTCACACTGGCATTGGGGAACGACGTGGAGATCTCCTTGAAGAACTCGTCCTCCTTTAGCATACTCTGAGGACAAAACGCAGGACGCTCAGTTTAGGCGCAAAACACGCTATATAAAGCACCACCAGAGAGATTAGATGAGCAGCTGTTCGTTACCGTTAAGTTGTTGATGCCTTCGGAGAAAGCACCGATCTGCCTCACTGTCCCTTCAGAGTCCTCCATCTGGGGATTGCAAAGAGGAACAAAGTTGTGCAGGTGTTAAAATTTAATCAATGATTGAATTATTGTTTTTAATCTTTTAAAATCGACTGAATATTTGGAATATTTTTAACAAGTCTCTTAAGCACATCAAGCCTGCATTTATATGATTCAAAATACAACAAGTAAAGTAATGTTGCTAAATATTATTACAGCTTAAAATAATTATTTCCTATTGTAATGCTTTTTAAAATTTAATTTATTCCTGTGATGACAAAGCAGATTTTTCAGTCGCCATTAATCTGGTCTTTGTGATACTTCAGAAATCATCACATAAATAAATTACATTTTAAAATGTATTACTTTATATATTTAATTGCAATAATATTTCACAATATTACTGGTTTTACTGTATTTTTGATCAAATATTTTTTTTGTGAGCACAAAGACACTACTTACAAAAATATTTTTGAAGTTAGATAATAATCAAAATAAGTGACTATTTAGTAAATGTTAATTACTGATCATTTAAGAATTTAATTGATGCAAAATGTTAATACGTTAAAATTCAGTCGACTGAAACTTAAGGTGAAAATACAAAAATATTTATATAAATAAATATATAAAAATAAACAAAAATATTTAAAAAAAATAAATAAATATATTAAATATTTATTTAGGCACCAGAAAACTATCACTACCTGGTCGAATCGGTCTAGGTCATCATCATAGATCTGGAGCTCCATGCCCCTGTAGCCTTTCTGGAAGCTGTGTCCTTTGGGCATCTCCACATCCATTGGACAGACATACTCTTCATTTTCCTCTTGTTTCTTCTTCCTACCAAACCCTCCGAACGCCAGCTTGTGCGGCTGAAATTGATACAGACAGTGTTTGATTGAATCACATGCCAGCTCTGCATTCGATGGTCTGGAGGTGTTCTGTAACATACCTTGACTTTAGCTGTGGCGGTGAGTAAGATGTAGTCTGGGTTCTCTAGGCACTCCTGCTTGAGTTGCTGGGCCTCAGATCCCACCAGCAGGTTGAAGTGAGTGGCCAGATGCCTCCGCAGAAGAGTCTTGTTTGGGGGAATATTTAGCAGTAGAGCCATCGTCTCCACATTAAAGCGTGGTTCCAGCACCTGAAGTCACGATACAAATTATGCCCATTTGATAAGAAAATAACAACAGCATTTCAGATACTTTTAACCAAATTGACTTACACTGCACTCAATGTACCCATTTAATGGCCTTGCTAGCATCCTGCTCTGCTGTTTGAGCAACAGTAGAGTAAGTGAATCAAAGAATGAACAAACCAAATCTGTCCAGAACAGCTTGCCAAAGCAAATTTCCCGGAAAAGTTCAGTCTGACTGGTAAACACCAGCCTACCATTAGTCTGTAGCAATTACTTAATAAGTAGGTGTGCTCTGAGGCTCAGCAAAGTAAAAACAAACACACAGAGAGATGATTTATGGTGCAAATGCAATTAATTTTAAACGAAACTGGCACGGTTTTTTCATGTTTATTATTGTAAAGCTATAGAGGACCAAACCTGCTAAGGAAGGATGAAGTGATAAGTGATTTTAAATTAAATAATAAAGACTTTTGGAAAAAAAAAATATTTTTATAACAATTTATATTATTTTTAAAACTAATTTTTAAAAAGATTTATTAGTGCTATCAAACGATTTAATCGCATACAAATTATATATATGCAATATATGTGTAATGCGTATTATTTAGTATGTATATAAAAATAGACACACAGCATATATTTAAAAAATATTTACATTTATATTTTATATTATATAAAAATATATTTAAAATACAAAAATAACATATTTTATAAATGCATGTGTTTGTGCTTATATATATATATATACACATACACACACACACACACATATATACAATAAATACACAGTATACACACATACATACATATGTAAACAAAAACTTATTTTGGATGCTATTAATCGTTTAACAGCACTAATATTTATTTATGCATTCATTTATTTTGGACGTATTAATTTACACATGAATTCATTTTCATGTTTATAATAAATAAATGTAACATGGTAAAATGTAACCACGGTTTTCTCACCGTTGTCATTTTTTTTGTGTTTATTTAGAAGAAAGCATACAACACATACTTTTTGGTTTCCAATGCAAATCTTGAACCATTCCAACAAATAACCAAATCTTCTTTAAACTTGTTTCTCACCATCAGCCCTCCATGTACTCCACTACCTCTCAGATTGGGTGCGTATTCAGCCAGATCGACGGACCGCAGCCACTCCATCACGCGGTGATTGGTCCATTGAGAGATCTCAGCAGGACTTATGTTGTTCTGTAATAATGGTGAACATTATTTGCTAGTAAAAGTACAAAAACAACTAGACAGCACAGATTAGACTATGGTATCTCTTCCTACCTCATCTGAAGGTCTCCGCCGCAGGCAGTTGGGGTCGTAGTTGTTGAGCCGAAGGACCTGGATGGCTCTCTTAATACTGAGGTGATGAAGAACACTGCCCACTTTCAGAGATAATAGGTCATCCTGTTCAGCATGGACAGAAGAGAGCAGACTTCAACAACTACTGAAATTCAGATTAGCCGTCACAAAGATAAATTAACTTTAAAATCTCTTAAACTAGGAAACTAAGGAAACCCGTTTCTACAAACAAAAAGGTAATTGCGATTTTTTTAATCTCACAGTTCGGACGTTTTTTAATACAATTGTGAGTTTTTATTTCACAACTGCCTGATACAAACTCATAATTCAGACTTTTCTCTTTTGTAAGATGTCAACCTAGTTTAAGACTTTTATTTATTGATTAAAACTTTCATTTATATGTCAAAACATGATATTGTTTGGGGGAAAAATAGACTAACCACAGTCATATAGTGAAGCATCCGTCCATCCACACGTCCCTCGTCAAACTGAGTCTTGTACTGTGGGAGGCCGATATCATCAAGCCACCCTAAAACAGAAGGAAAGAGGTAAGAAAACCTTTCAATCAGTAACACTCAGCCTTAACTTCATTAGAATTTAACAACAAATCTGAAACTGTGGTTGAATAAACATTCATTTCTTACTTGTCACCCAGTGGTAGTCTAGTTTGCTTTTGTTGTCATCCTCCTCTGAGCCCAACGCCTGCAGGGCCAGCTGGAGTTTCTTCCTGTGTAGAGGGTGCTTTATTCCCAGCTCCTGCATACACAGAAGGAAAACTGCTTATTTCAAGGTTTAAATGTGGTCTCAGACATTTGGACTCCACTATATGGTTTCATCCTGATTCTGAGAAATAAAAGCTCACTCTTTCCAGATCCTGCTGGGATGCCTGCAGGAGTGTCTGGCCGGAGGCGACCCACTGCCTTGCCAAACTCACGTACAACCCCAGTCCCTGCTCCTGCATCCAATCACACACCTGCTCCCGGGACCAGCGTGCAAACGGAGCGTCCAGCTCACTGGAAAACACAAACAAGCAGATCTTAGGAGGTACAAAGCCAGTGACTGCTGGAGATATTTACCACAAAAACCACTTAGACAACATCATACATTAGATTTTACTTAGGAACTTAAACTCTGATTCAATAAGTTGCATGCAAGTCAGTCACCAGGGTATTTAACAAATGGTAAATCTTTCCATTTTGAGAGGGAGATCTATCCTGTGTCACTGTGATTACTGACCTGTTGGTGTTCTGCAGGTCACGTGACCAGCCAAGCCTGGGCCCAGCTGTGGCTCTAACTCCTCCCCGTTTAAACTCATTCTCTGATAGGTTATCATCCAGGTTAAATGTGGTCGATTGACTTCTTTTAAGCCTTTAAACAAAAAAGAGAAAGTCATCAGTTACTGTATTTTTATCATATTCAACTCCAATTAAGGTGGATCAAATTAGCCGAAAAAAGAATTAATACTGCACGCTTTAAAGGGCTGACATTCATCCATATTTAGCTTAATAAATAAATAAAAAGAATAATTATATATATATATATATATATATATATATACATACATACATACACATAGAGAGAGATAGAGAAAGACTTTATATGAAGTAAATCAAAACGTTAATAATCATATTTGTAATATACGTAATAATGCTTTTATAATTTAAAATAATTACGTTTATAATTGAATTTAAAATAACGCAACTTTTATAATTTTTATATTAATTAATATTGCATTATTAATTACATTTAAATGTAAAACATTATTAATATTATCTAATGCTGTCAAACGATTAATCAGGATTAATTGCATTCAAAATACATTTTTGTTTACTTAGTATATTTGTGTATATTCTGTGTATATTTTTCATGTCTATCATGTATATATGTAGGAAAATTTGTTACGTTTATATATTAAATATATGATGTAATTTATATGAATATAAATATATTCATGTTAATATTTTCATAGTATATGCAGTATGTGTGTGTCTTTATATATACATAATAAATATACACAGTGCAAACATAATGTAAGCAAAAACTTTTATTTTAGATGTGATTAATCACAATTAATTTTTTCTAACAGCACTAAATTATTACAACAATATATTCTTTAAATCTCTAGAATACAGTATTATTTGATAATAGTATAGTATTTATTAATATTTTTAATTAACTTTTTAAATAGTTTTTTCTAGTTTCAGTAATTTTCATTGTGTTCAGTTTTATTAATTTTGTATGTTTTTGTCATTTTATTTATTTATTTTCAGCTTTAATTTATAATGCATATATAATAATTGTAGTACTTCAACTTATTTTATTTCAGTTAATTAAGTCTGTAGTTTTTTTTTTCTAATATTTGTTTTGTTGAAGTATTGTTTCCTTAGGTTTAGGTTTAGTTAACATGAACCCTGGCAGGATATGAAATATGCCAAGATAAGGAAAGATCCCCATTGTCCAATTTGTCCAAACCTGTAGCTATGTTTTAGACTCACTTTCCAAAGAGTGCTTTGATTCCTTTGGACTTTTTCTTGCCCTCTGGAGAAATGGGGAGAGTGTGTGTGCTGTCACTGTCAGCTGACCTCTGCGGCATGCCTGCCAGATCCAGATGGTCAGTGCCGTCCCTCTCCACTTCAGCTGTGCAAACAAACAAATAGACAAGAAAAGAAAAAGTCCTGTTGTCACCACAGCAAACTACACTACCCACAATACCACGGTCAGTCAGGCATCAAATAAACTAAAGATTATGGGAAGGAAGAAAAAACAAGGCAGTCGTTCAGTTAAAGAGCAGAGCAGTAAAAATGTCACAAATAACAGGAAGTTTAAAAGAAATAAAGCTCAGAAATGACAGCGTCTCCCTTGAACTACTGGAATCAGCATCATGAAGCAAGACTGCAGATGACTTTTCATCTGGACTGAAGAACAACTGGATTGGGTTTATTTTAGGAGTGGAACCATGGAACGAAATCACATGCTGACGTGCAAGTTAACACAATGGAAGTAAAAACATCTCTGTTATTGAATGGCACTAAATCCAGCCTGAACGTAGTGTAGTTTGGATGTGAGGGGAACACACAGAAATGTGAGAATGTGGTCAGAATATTTAAGTGCTGGGTAACGTGGTCACAAAATAACATGCGATGACGACAGAACCTCCATATACCTCATAAATACCACATGAGCTCAATGCTTAAATATCTATTTAGTCCATTATTTTGACAAGAGGACTTCAAAACACCCATAATCGCCATTACTTCATTTAATATCATCTCTTGCTATGAAAAAAAGGAATGAAAATCAACCAACTTTAGGCCTAAATTTCTTACTTTCAAAAAACAGAAAAAAAAAAAAAAAAAAAAATCAAGCCTGAAGTTAATATAAACAAAGTGTTTCTTCCCACAATATGTTATAGATCATGAACGTTTGGGTTTTCAAAATCAGATAAATACTTATTTAGCATATTTTGACTGATGACCAACTGATTGTGTGTGGAAATACCCCAAGATTTTGGACTTTTTGCTTATTTTAATCACCATGAAACTGTAATTGACCATGGGCATATTGATTTAGAAGAAAAATAGACGACGTACCCAAATTAGGGGCACTAGCAGTTCTCTTTCCTCCCTTGATCTTGAAGAATCCCCGTCCAAAGGAAGATCTCATTTTCCGGCTACCGAAGCTGTCATCCTCAGCAGTGTGAGAAGAGCTTGGAGATTTGAGTGGTAGAGTTGTGATCTTGTTGAACTCATCAAATGCTTTGCTCTAAAAGTGCAGAAAAAAAAACATTTCAGAAACTTCACATAACAAATGTAATATAATATTATATAATATAATATGATAATATTATATTATATAATATTATATTACATTATATTAATTTTCTACAAACTATTATAATTAGAAATATTATAATGAATACTATTATAAATCAGTTTCATTCAGTGAAACTAAATATAATAAAATATAAATATTAGAGGAAAATATTATATATTGATATATGATTTAGGAGAAATATACTTTTTTTTTTTTTGCTGACAAAAAAAAAAAATCAAAATAAAAAATGAATTACCTCTGCTGGCCTCTGATCTACTGTTAATAGCTTCTAGAATAAAAAAAAATGGAATAATATATATTTTTAACTCACATTTCATCACTTTAAAAATGTACATTTTAATTTCCTAACCCTAATAATTAAACCTTAAAAATAAATACACTTCTACTCAAGTCAAGTCTTGATTGAGCTGAAATTCACCTTTTCATTGCCTCTTCCATCAAGGTTGCCCTGGCTTGCTGATTTTATGTCTACTGAATCTCTAAAACATGAAAAGGCATTGTTACCATCACTCTTTTCAACATACAGATCTTCATAACCACTGTGTCTGAAACGCACTTTGATTCATAATAGTGGCATTTCAGGTTACCCAAAAAAACTGGCAAATCAAAGTGTGCCGTTTTTGTAACCAAACTCCCCCTGACACACATACTCACTCAGGACTCTCATCTAATGGGGTCTCTGGTGTTTGAGTTGGCTCCTGACACTCTTTCTCACTACAAAAGGACAAACACACAAGCATTGGGATGCAGAGGTGGTGGCAAAGCATGATGGGTGAGCAGTGGGGTGTAAAGGCAGACATGCAGACGTGCTAATGGTGAGAAAATGACTTTAAATACCACAGAATGATGGGATAGAATGAATAGGGTGATGTGGTGATATAGAAAATAGGCATTTCAAAGGCTAGAAAGGATGGAAAGAACACAAGCCTTTAGAGGTGCTAAAACTAAGGATAGGATGCTTGAAAGCTGTAACTTAGGTGGGATGCTTCGAAACATAAACCTACAGCCACATCTTTGATATAAAAGTATGTGTGCTTGTACAGATTTTTCAGGTGATGATCCTGCATGAAAAAACAACCTCAGAGGACAAAAAGGTTTGTTTTAATGTACTGAGGTGTACCTTGATGACTGCATCTGTTCCAGGAATGAATCGCTGTCTGCTTTGTCTGGGGATGAGACTGTGAGCGATGGCACTTGGAGTGTACTGACAAAGGTAGATGCCTACAGATGAAGAGAACATGCAAAGGTTAATTTTCCACACTAGAGGCAGAACCCAAAAAGACCATCTTAAATAACCTTTCCGAAATAAAAAAAACATTTTATATAACAAAACATAATAGAATACATTTTGGTGGTTTTTTTCCCAGCATGCGAAGCAACAAAAACCTAATTCATGAATGCAATTTCTACATCTTAAACTAAACCAAAAAATGTATATATAAACTGAAAATGCTATAATTATACATAAATAACACCGATTACATAAATTTCATTTACTCAGTTTTGGGAGTCCTTGGCTCAAAAAGGTCTGCTGCATATATCATATTCCAAGGATCTATCACCTCTGAACAGTAATACCTGAAAACATTCAGTCACTCCCTGACAAGTGATTCTCTGTGTCTTGGATCGTCTGTGACAGTATGAGCCACAGTTTGACATGCCGTGTGTTCTGCAAGTGTTCAATTTTGCCTTCAGCTTGAAAAAACACCATCAACACAACTTTGCCGAACTGTCAATCAGCCTGTGTTGCTCTAAATTAAGAGTAATTCTAGGTTGCAGTGCAGTGATTTTAGATCATGCGTGCCAAGACAAAATATAGCGCTTTAACAAGGATGCAAACTAACCACAAACAATGAATGGTGTAACCTCGAGGGAAATATTATATGATTTTTGTCGGTCTGAAGATTGTACCTCATTTTGACCCCTCACAGCAACTTCCTCTGTGTAAGAGAGCAGAGACTTCTCCGTGTCCATGGAAACAGAGAGGGCGGTGGACATGGAGAGGGAGCTGTCGCTATTGCTCCCATCACTGTCTCCTTCTTTGACCTTATCTGATGAGAACGACAGGAGAGAAGGGATATTTTGATCATTAGCTCGGAAAAACGCAACGCAGCAAATACAGCCTGGCACTTATCAGCAGCACATACAGGATTTAACTAATTGGGTGAACGTCTAGAAACCACATCCAGATCACATTTCACTATATAATATAATCAATATAAAATATAATAGAAGTTCTGTCAAACGATTAATCGCATTCAAATTAAAAGTTTTTGTTTACATAGTATGAGTGTGTACTATGTATTTTTGTTTTGTAAATATAAATACAAACACATGAAAATATGCTATATATTAAAAATATTCAGACAAATATGTATACAGACAAAAATATATATATAT
>JAUCMU010000036.1:19914560-19944278 GCA_032275025.1 Enteromius treurensis
TTGTAGTAGCTAACACAGGTCTCTGATAACTGGATGTCCATTCCATGGTAGAAAAGTCGGTACCAGCCATTCCAGGAAAAATTATTATCACAAATGTTATCTCCACTTTCATTGTTGGCTCTCCAGGGACGATCCAGAGACTTATAGTTGTAGCAGGGATCATTGTTGATTGTTTGGAAAGTAACTGTCATGGAGTTTGCAAAAATAATGTTAAATACAATTGTAATGAAGACAATTATAATCCCTGTATTTCTGGGTTAAAATAAAGACAGAATTATGTATTGTGTAAAGAAGATTGCCATTAGGACAATAAAGCCCTCTCGGTTTCTGCGCTAATTCTACCCAATACTTAATTTTGAACTTTTACCTAATTTATGTTGTAAACAAAGAAATCTTGGTGTCATATGAGGTTTTAAATTCTAAGTTGTGAGATTCTGACGGAATACTACAATAGTGGTACGTTAAAAATTTTCTGCTACAGAGTACAGATTCTGACTGTTTATTTATATAAAATGACCTAATTGATAGAGCATTCATTCTTCATATTGACTTTTGAAATTCACCTGCACAGTACATAGGCCTAGGGATTGATGCGCTGGGTTTGACAAGTTCATAGACATAATAATCTCCAGGACAAGCTTTGACTCGAACGGAGTTGGACTTGTAGCTGCCACAAGAAGACGTCCAAGCAATATTTCCCACCACGTCACGGGACACCACTCCATCCTCAGGTCTTGGATGAGAACCATTGAGAGACAGCCCAGTTTCACCTCCACAACGTGTACTACTCACACACCACTCAGACATCTGAGCACTGAGTCCTCCCAGATACAGCCGGTACCAGCCTCTCCATTCAACAAGAGCGTCATCACTTGAAGACCTGTAATAGTTTGTTTTTATGTCTCTCCAGTATTCATCAAGAGTGGTATAATTATAGCATGGATCAGAGCTGGAAGCTGTAGAACCTAATGGGAAAAAACAAAAAACATTAAGTCTCACTCACCAATAATTGCGTACGTTTACTTCTCACGAAAACTATCCGCCCAATTCACTGTAAGGCAAAGTTAAAAGTAAATTAATAATAAAATTAATTAACTTTTGGAATAGCCTTAAGTTAAATGTATTTGTTTACTTAGTTCTTCGGTTAGTTTGTGTAAATGAAATCAAAGATGCATTTAAATATGATTATCCTGAATTGGAAATATGAAATACACTCTATTGACTAATACATCCAGCGTTTAGCAATCTAGTGTATTTTAATCAATTTGTTTAACTCGTGATCAGCGAATCAAAACAAATGTTTAATGTTTCTTTCTGACTAAGAGCAATATCTGAGCAATATTTGACCTTTTCAAAACACAATACACACAATACACAAAGCAGGAGATTCTTAATAATGAGAACACAATTTATTGTCAACTAATCTACTGTACAAACACTAAACATAGGATTACGTAAACACACACACACACATTCTCACACACGCTGTCTAAATTTGTAAACATAAGGGTTTGCTAATGTCCAAAATGTTGCTACTAATTCTAGAACCCAACCAGAGGGAAATCACAAGCAGAGGTTTAGCTTTCTTTAAGTTTAGTTGCTGTAACGGATCACTGAAGTCGTTTGGATCCATTTGCAACGTTTTATTGAAATCCAGGTCAGGCAGACAATGGTCAAAAACACAGGCAGATAGAACAACGTGGGACAGGCAAACTCGTGGTCAAATAACAGGCAGAATAGTCAGGGCAGGCAGCGAACAATCGAAAAACAAACACAGTCAAAATCAAACACGGGAAGGCAATAAACAGGGAATAAACGCTCAGTAAAGATGCCGGGGCAAATCAAGACAGATCGGCGCTTAAATAGTGTTCATAGTGTCCAATCATCGTGCATGAATCAACAGAGGTGCGTTGGGTAAAAGAGTCCGGGTAGGAACATTAGTAAGCGGGAGAAGGTTCCTGCTGCTGGCGTCTGGAGAGATCCACGGAGGTGCGGCTCGTAACAGAACCCCTCCCCTGTGAGCGGCTCCTGAAGCAAAGATTGGACCGGCGCCGAGGACTTCTTCGAGGTCTGGGGGCTGGCTTCTCGGGGTGATTGCGGTGTAAAGTCTCAGTTAGAGAAGGGTCCATAGTGTTTTGAGAGTTGACCCATGATCGTTCCTCCGGGCCATAGCCCTCCCAGTCCACCAGACTTTGGAGAATACGGCCCCGGCGTCGGGAGTTCAGGATTTCATTAACTTGGAAGATGCCAGGACTTATTTGTTGAATAATTTTGAAGGGACCCACAAAGCTGGGATTCAGTAAGTGACAGGGAAGGCGCAGACCGAGATCTCTAGTGGAGAGCCAAACCCATTGTCCCGGTTCGTATGTAGGGTGTGGCCAATGACGACGGTCTGCCTGGACGGTCATCCTCCGGATGGCTCTCTGGAGGTGCACATTTAGCCAGGCGTTTAAGCCAGTCGTCGACAGAGGGTACGTCAGTAGGTTCCCAAGACCAGGGGAATAATGGTGGCTGAAAGCCTAGCACACACTGGAATGGAGTTAGATTGGTGGCGGCCTTTCTTAATGAATTCTGGGCATATTCCGCCTAGAGGTGAGCTGAGGTCCACGATCAGAAACGATGTCGTCGGGTAGTCTGTAAAAGCGAAATACCTGATCCATGAGGGTATTGGCAGTTTCCCAGGCCGTGGGGAGTTTGGCTAGCTGACTGGTTCCCTGTGATGCCTATTTCGAATGCATTAACATGTATTTAACACAGAGTCCGGAAGAGGCGTGTCTCCAAAGTCGGCACATAAACTTTAATAAGCTTATAACTTTTGTCTTAACAAAAATATCAAATACCCATACCTACAGAGAGATTCTCCATCTTCTGTGCGTTCGTTACACACTAAATATGTCTATATTATCTGCTCATTGCATTCGCTCACTCATTCGTTCCTTTGATACATACAGGATATAGACATGTGATAAGCCAATATCGTAAACACTGACACACAGAAAGCATATGTAAATAATGTGACACACATATTTGCTCTAATAGCGGTAAATGGTTATTGTTCCTTCCAAAGACATTGCAATCACATTCCAGCATTTCTTTGTCCATGAGCTCGGAAAGAGCCTGCGCTTTTCTGATTTGACCCTGTGAACTCGGATCACGGGAGGTCAGTGAGCAGAGCTGGCTCTTTCCCACGTGTAATTCATATCTTGTGTTTATCGTTATGAATTGACACTAGTGTGTAAGGTTAAACTTCAGCACTTCCAATGTTTCCAATCTTCACCGAACATTAGCTGTCCAGTGTTAATTGCACTAGGTTCTGAGATTCATTGTTTATGAGCTGGTCATGGCCACGAATCAACAAGAGATCTATTCAAGTTCTGTTACTCATCACAAGGTGTCCTTCTCCTTTCTCATGGAGGCTTTGGTCCTCCTCCTCCTCTGGTCATCGATCAGTTTTATGACTCATGAACCATTTAGGAGAAGATTTTAAACTTCTCTTTGGAATGTTGTCCTTCGGCATCTCTTTCTGTTCACTATGAGGTCTTACATCACAACACGGGCATACTGTATGTACTTGTCCTTAAAAGTGTTCTTCTGTAAGTGAATTTGAAGTCTAAATGAACAGTGTGCACCAGAGCCACAGTGTGCACAAGGGTAGTAATTTGCATAATACCAGATAAGCGCTTTTCACAAAGTGGCACTCGTCAAGAGAAAGACAGTTATGGCACCAAAACAAAAGACAAAGAAAAATAACTTGAATGATAATGAATGTGAGGTTTTGCTGTCAGAGGGAGTCAAAAAATTTTGCTATTTAAAAGTATATACACTGGCGTAAACTAAACCATTCTTAGCCATTCTTTACTCTCAACAAACATATTTGTGCGCTCACTAAGACACTCCTGTCTTCAAGCAGTACCAAGTGTGTCGTGCCTCCAAACACTGTAAGACACAATAATCACCTGATCTATCCTTTATTTAAGGATAGATCAGGTGATTATTGTTTGGACATCTAATTAAATATATATTTTTATATAACTCTAATTATATTTTATTATACATTTTTAATGTGTAGTTACTTATTTACCACAAGTAACATATCTAATATTATTGTGCTGTTTAAAAGGCCCCGGCTGTACATGATTAATGTATACGTGTGGTATAAGTTGTTCTTGAATTTTTTTGTACATTTAGAATATGAAAGTTTTTGATTAATCATGATTTATTGGTGAAAATGTCCATACGCACATTTCACCCAAACATTTGTGCGTACATTTAGTGAATCAGACCCAGTGTCTGATGTCATATGTTATCTGATTATTATTCAGAATACAGATGGTAAACACACTAACTCTACATTACAGGTAAACATCTGTGTCTGATTGAGATGCGAAAGTGTTTTTATCATAAGCTAGATAAACTGACCACTATTGCAATATCCCCCAGTTTCACAGACATGGCTTAAGCTAGTCCCAGACTAAATTGCATGTTTGAGCTGACTCAGATGAAAATATCTTGCTCTGACATATCTTAAAACATGTCAGTGTCATTGTTCTGTGTTAAGATGCACTTCTGTAATATTTTCTTGTAAGGCATTTTTGGAAAAGTTGCTTAAATATCTTAATTTAACTAATGCCTAGTCCTGGCTTAAGCTAAGCCCTGTCTGTGAAACTGGGCCTATGTGACCACAGAGAAGCAAGATAATTTCATGCACTGACGTAATGAATATGCAAATTAATATATGACGTCATTTAGCAATCTAAAGCGGGTTTTAAATCGGATGTGTGGAAGGTTTATTAATTTTTTGTTATTAAAATTGTAGTTCCTGTTTGAAAGTTTACAGATAGATGGCTAATGTATGTGCCATTGATATGTTCAGTGTTCATTTAAACTGTTTAATAAACACTTCTGGCACTTTTTTAGGCCTCTTAACTAGTTTAGTTTTTTATGTAAATGATTCAATAAATACCATACCGTGCCATTCATACTGAGGTATTACCGTACCGTGAAATTTTGATACCGTTACATCCCTACATGAAAGCATAATTCTCATTCCTTCCCAATTGATATTGATATAATAACTGCATATTCATCGGGGCAGGGTCTCCCTGTGATAGTTCCAGAGAGCAGAGCACATCCTTTGGGTGAAAGGTTGGCTGGTTCTCAGCTCTCTGCTGTTCCCTGGGTAACACAGTCAAGCTCCAACCACTAGCCACAGATTTTAAAGAATAACTGAGCCATTTATTTCAATTATTGGCACAGTGCTTCTGCTGCTGCTGGGGACACTGGGTACTTTGTTGGGGGACTAGCGGGGACACATTGTTAGGCCCTTTTGGCTCGTGGCCCGAGAACACAGCGGCGGCATTCTCTCAGTTTTAACCCTCAAAACAAGGAGGTAAAGAGAGACACCCTGTCATGTTCTGATATCCCATGTACCAGTGTTGATACATTTCTCTGCAGTACTACACAAATACAACAGGCCAAAGGTTAACTTACACATCCGAAAGAAGGGAAAGTGCGCTATGCTAAGTGGGAGTTTAGTTTTTCTTCTCAGAATTAGTGTGTGGTCTAAGTCAGATGAGCTATTCAACCATTTGGAGTCATTCAAAGAATATGTGAAGAATAAAAATGACCCATTCACAACTGAATCTCTGCAGCTGTTTCTCACTTATAATCGCTGAATGTTACATTAAGAACAAAGAGAATGTAAAGAGTGTCCACAAACCTCCAGTAAACGGACCAATTCTGCAAATGCATCCTATTGTTTGCAATCGATGAAGATGCTTATTAGTTGAACGCCAGTGTGTTATCTGTGAACGACTCCACAGGTATACGTTCGATCTAATCTGATAGCATATTTCACAACCATACAGATTTTTATGCTAAAAGTAGTGCGCCATCAGTGTGCCTTTGATTGTTATGTTCACAAAGGTTAATTCAGGTTTGTTATCCAGTCACATTACACAAGGTCACTGTGAGTTAAGTAAATATACTTGTCAATACCAAACATTAGCAGTGTGAATGAAGCCAGTCTGTTAGAAGAAAATGGATCAAACACTTTCTTCTGAAGTGTTCGAAATCAAGGTCAAGAACAAGAACAATTCTTTGATAAGGAATTATTGTGGAACTTTTCAATCTGGTCTTTCAACTATGTATAAAAAACAAATCAAAACCTTGTCTGGAGGCTCCTGTTATGTCTGGAAAATCTGTGCTATACAAACATCACACCGGTCACATGTTCACATAGCACGCTTTGGTGCGTTTTTTCCTCCATGTTTCTAAACAGTCCTGTCAATCTATATTACTACAGCAAACAAGAACAATGAAGTTTCTCTCTCTGTCTGGAATGCCTTCCAACAACCACGCAGCGTAGACTCAAGCTAAGCTCAGGATGCTTTGCATTGCAGATTTTTGCATGGCTGGAATTTCCTCTCGTGGCTGGAACATGGTGGCTTCCAGCCTGTAAAAAGCGATAACACGTTCTTTATGAAGCTCATAATTCATCTATGAAGTCAAACAGAGAAGTCAAGACTCTGGGTTCAGCTCTATCAACAATCAAAACGCTTTATGCACATGAGAAAACGTCATACTGTCAAACTGCAAAAAAGTTAAAGCCCAAGTATTTTATGTCAAAACCACAGACAAAGGAAATTCTATGAAGTAAGCTATGTGTTATTGTAACAATCCTTTGAACAAATCTTACAAGAAAACATGCCAATAATGACATTAAGAAACTGAACGTGAGACACGGAGCCTATCCTTTGTGTGGAAATACTTTCTTGGCCTCAAAAGAACACAACCATGTAGGTGCCATTGTCAAAAGGAAACAGTCGGCTCTGGTTTTTTTGAACGTAAATAAATACTACTTTTTCCTGAAAAGAATTCAAGATGGCATTAAATTAAAGGTTCTGAATATGAGCATGAGAATAAGGGAAAACCCCTAATGGCCTCTCAAATCCATCAGACGGGCACCTAAGGGCAAAGTGTATGAACTTTATCCACTCCACACTCTGTTTGAGCCGTATTAGCCACTATCCCTCTCTGAACCGCTCTGACTGACTGACAGAAAAACCTCTGCTGGCACATGCTGGGGAAAAATAACAGCCTTCGGGTCATTCATCTCAACAGAAATAAAAGCATTTATGGCAGGCCAGCCGTGTAAGCCAGCAAATTCGCCGCGAGTCAAGCTAAAGCATGCATAGAAGCATGCTGGAGAGTCATGGGAAAGACATTTGTAATGGCCCTGTAAGCACATGTTCATCTGATAAATAAATATGTACGCCAAGCTTTCTAGTAAGTGCTGATGGTAATATTTTTCATCAGCACTGAAAAAAATAATGGGTGCTAAATCAATAAATGGACTGAAAGTAAAATTCACATTTTTTTTTTGCTAAATTAAAAAACCCACACTTTAAATGATAAACAATTGCATTACAAATTTAGTGCTTTCAACTGATCAATCGTGTTTAATAATCACATTCAAAATAAAGGCTTTTGTTGATATAATACGTGTACAGTGTACTGTGTTTATCCATTAGGTGTAAATTCCTTTAGTATTTATTACAAATATTTACATGAATATATATTTATTGTTTTAATATATATACATATATATTTTTTTCTTAAATAAATGTAAAATAATATGTTTTTGTATTTACATAATAAATATAAACAATGCATACTCATTTATTGTGTAAACATTAAACATATTTTGGTAGCAAAAAAATCTATATTCAACATAAATTTAAAGAATCAAAACATTATAATGTGCATTTAAAATAGATATTCATTTAGCGCTTCGATAAAAACTATATTAAACAGTGTTACCGCATTTTTGGTGTTATTAAAGATTAAATTGAGTTATAGCCGATGACAAAGATAATTCAAACATTAAAAAAGGGTTAAGTGAATGTCATATGCAAATATTTAATATCAATAAAGTAAATAATGTATAGAATTGGCAGAAAACTAAAAAAATATATATATCATACATCCTTTGATTATATAATAGAGTACTGAATGAGTATTATATTGTCGAGACATGTCTGCTTTGCATCACAAGAATAAACTGCATTTTAGAATGTATTTGAAAATATATATATTATAAATATATAATATATAAAATTTATATTAAATAAATGTTTAACAATATTACTGCTTTTACAGTTTGTTTTGATCAAATATGCCTAAACGCAGCCTTGGTGAGCATAAGAGGCACAAAAATCACAAAATCTGAAGACCACAAAAGTTTGAACAGTAGTGTATCATACACCAATTCCTTGCTATTACCATGGTACATGTTCAACACACAAAAAATCTTTGTATTGATCCCTTTTTTCTTCAATTTGAATGTGTTATCAGTAGATTTTTATACACTGATAAATGCTATGCCTGGTTTCACAAAGAAAAAAAAGCAGCAGTCAGACGTGATTGCAGCGTTTGAGCCAAGTATAGAGTTATAAAAGATGTTTGGGTCTCGTGCAAGTACTAGAGGAACACAGATGTGCGCAAGCCTTCGGTCCAGACTGTGCATGTGGGAGGAGGGCAGCCTCTGCTTACAACAGGCTCCTTTCTTACACATGTCAGAAATAGAAAGAGAATGGAACATTATTTTTTTTTTTTTTTTACTTAACTCCTCTCTTACATATTTGTGGCTATTTTGGGGTGTCACTAAGCAAAGTTTTATACATTAATTTAGCAGCCAATGAAACACCACCGCTGACTGTTCTTCTCACACTCAAACGCCTAAAGGGACACCCATCTGATATATCCTGTCACTATGCTAAGCCAAGGCGTCGTCGTAGAATATACGATGCATCATACTTCACATAACCACATGGAACAGAGAAGGGACGCCTCAAGGGTGTTTCATATGCTATCTATAGTTAACTGTAAAAATAAAAAAAATTCCACACCGCTTAGGTAAATGCACAAATAGAAGTGGATAAAGGAAAAACATGTGTTTTAGCCCTTCGAGATGAGAGTTTGTTAACAATAACAAATAAAGACGGCTAATAAAACCTGCAGACTTTGGGCTGCAAACACAAGATTTAAACAGCAAATGATGCTCTTTGAAGTCTTTCAATACAGGCAGTTACAGTAAACATCGCACCATTACACAGTATCATAGATATGTGACTGAAAAGGACTTAAATTGCAAGCTTAAAACTACAAAAAGCTTCAAACTAGTTGAACAGGTAAAAGACGCAGCATGTAACCCAGAATTAAATGTGACATTTTTTTTTAAAGTAGAAAAGCTGAAATAGTTTAGTATTTTCTTTCAAATTACACTTATTTGATTTACGTACAAAAACATTACAGAGTGTAAAACAGGGGAAAAACTACAAAAATAAACTGCTTTACTGTCAAGGAAAAGCTAAAGCTCACAAAAACCTTTAGTGACAGGCAGCTAATTGCATGTTGGCTTTTTAGTTAATTATACCACTAAAACAATCACAATAACTCATAAAACAGCAAACATTTAAAAAACAACATACATAAATATCGAAACAAAGTACTACTTGTTAAGAATGCAGTTCAACAATTCAATTAAAATCTAACATCATTATAATCTTCGCTATTACAAAAGATGTTTTACATAGATTCACAATAGTAACGTAAAAAACTAGCTTAGTAACAACAAACAAATTCATATTTGTTACTGACTTGATGCAAAACTTACTATATAGCCTTTTTGACAACTTCCAATGTGACAACTTGCCCGTCTTCCAATGCACATCCAAAAATATACATGCTTCTGCACACTTAAAACTGCAAAAAAATGCATTTCAATTGATGAAGTCACTCCAAACATATTTCTGTCGACTGTAGTAACAATTCCATTCTGCAAACCCGGTCTCAGTCCAGATCACATCACAGGTGAGGATGCGGTAAAGCAAACTTATGGAAGAGCAGCTTGTTCCTTCTCTGGCTACGTGGAAGGTGTGAATCACTTCTTCACAAACACAGACGTGCTTCAAATACCCGGTTATGCACTTCAAATCACTCCTCGCGTTTTTAACCTTTTGCCAAATAGTTTCAAATATACTTTGTGTTTTGTTTCAGGCGTTGCACAAAACCCACAAACATCACTTTGTCGATCCGGGTCTCTGAATATAACCTCATACACGTACATAAACGCTGTCTGTAATCAATCCCTTAGGCTACGAAAATATTACTAACGTTAACGTTACGTGTGTAGAGATGATAATATAACAAACTAACGTTAGACAGAAAACTAACTTTTTTTGCACTTCTGTCATCTGCTTTTAACAAATTATATATTTTTAAACAATTACGAGAAAGTTTCCCCATTTAAGGCAAGTTTAGGAAGCCAAGTCAATTCACAAAGAACTAATATAAATCAGTTACTTTGACAACAAGAATGCCGTGATCACTTAACTTACCGAATCTGGACCGCCTTTTAAAGTATGGAAATAATAATCCGTGGACTCTTTTCTAGCGGTTTATTTTATTTTTTTACGAGATTTGCTCTTTCCGTAGTTGGTGTTCCCACCTCGCCAGCGCCATGTCGACAATAAAAAGTGGGAATGTGGGACGTCATAGGAGGGAAGATCCTACTACGGTGAAGGCTTGCTGCTTAATATTCATGAGCCGTGTCTTCGCCATTGGATGGTCAGTGAGCCATCTGATTAATATTCAAGTAACGCTTTTCGCTATAGGCTGGGTACTAAATTGCGTCACTCGCCATAGTAGCGTTAGTAACGTATAATGGTGTTTGTGTAATACTTGTGAAGCATTACTTCGCTTCATAAATATTCAAAACAACTTTAGTGCACTACCAAATCATATTTATATGTTTATATATGAGTGAGGGTTTAGGCAATTGTACAAAATAATTATCCAGATATTATATTAGCCTGTCATTCAGCCTTTTTAATCTAGCACACTAACTGTAACAAAAGCTATTTTTTGTGTCAAACCGGAGGTGTTTTCTCAATTTGACAAAACCAAAAGACTTTGGGTTCAAAACCTTGTGAAATAAAGAAGAATACTGGAGAACACAACTGTACAATTGGCCATTGTAGAATACAGACAATAGCCTAGAGAACTGAAACCTATATCAAGTCAGAATACTTTCTTTACATATGTCAGATGAAGTCAAGAATTTGATCCATCATTTCAGTATTTTGAAACCAACAGGCTAATCAAACTCAAAAGTACTCAATATCAAAAACATTTTTTTTTTTTGTGAATACATTTTTTGATTATACAAATAGCCTACATAACAACTTAGGGTGAGACTGAGACTAATATATATTCAATAATTGGTTTCTTAGAAGAAGTTTTTATGTTTGGCAGTCAGTGTTGGGGAAAGTTACTTTTAAAAATAATGTATTACAATATTGCGTTACTCCCTAAAAAAAAGTAACTAACTACGTTACTTTTTATGGAAAGTAATGCATTACATTGTGTGTTTGTTTTTTAATTTAAGAAGTTCTATTATTGATCAATTGGTATCAAAGGTGGAGAGAGCGCTGGTTATTCACTAACCCCAGCCACAATCCCTGCTGGACCTGGGACTCGAACCTGCGACCTTTGGGTTACAAACCCAACTCCCTATCCATTAGGATTAACTCACGTTACTTGTGATGCATTACATCTAACACTGTTGGCAGTATAGTACTGACATAGGATTCTGAAAACAACCTTATAAGATCCTATAAAACAATTATTTACAGTAGCCGTTTAGATTTACTTTGTAAATTCACATGGTCTACATGACAAGACATATAACAGTTTAACTAAAATAAATAAATAAATAATAATAATAATAATAATGATTTAAAGTGTGTTCAGGCATAATTTCAGTACAATCAATTAGTCAATATAAACATATTTAGTATCTAACATCAAAAGTAGAATGTCAATTTATGTGTAAACATTACAGCAATATTTCACCCAAAAATGAAAATTAGCTTGAAGATGTTTTTACCCTCAAACCATTCAAAACATTACATCACTTGCTCACCAATGGATCCTCTGCAGTGAACGATGGATTTGTTTTCTAACAACCATGTAGCTTTTTCGTTGAAACAAGATGTTGGTTGATAGACTGGAGTCATGTGGATTTCACGTGGATTATTGTGATGTTCTTATATGCAGCGTACTGCATACTGCAGAGGATCCATTGGTAAGCAAGTGATGTAATACTAAATTTCTCTACATCTTGTATGGGCTGAGGGTGAGTAAATTTCAGCAATACTGTAACAGCCATGATCTCCTTTACTGAATGTAAATAGAACCACTTTTTTTTTTTTTTTTTTTTTTTACAGCACTGCATTGCCTTTGAGAGGCCTCTCCATCTTCACTGTGTTTGGATCACACTCCAACATTTCTCTGATCCATTCGTCATTTAGTGCGCCTTGAATGAATTCCTCTTGACTGATAATGGCTATAAAGGCAGAAAAAAAAAGAATCTGTAAACTGCCATTTTCTAGTACAGTTTAATGCTATGAATTTCAAGAGTGGTTCAAATAACTATATACCATTGTTATCTTTGTCCAGCCGTGCAAATATCCTATTGGTGCATTCTTCAGCAGTCAGTGGATCAGGTTTGGTGAGAGATGCTGCAACGCTCATCTTATACACAGCCTGAGTGAGAGCAGTCATCAGAGAATATTCATTTGTAAATAAATATGGCCCTCTAGTGGAGCAATCTACAATCAGTCAGATTAGAGCAGCAACTACTGAGAGAGACACTTACCTGCATGATTTCCAGCATCTCTGAGTGTGTGATGGCTCCATCTTTGTCTTTGTCATAGAGTTTGAAGGACCAGCGCAGTTTCTCCACCGTCGTGCCCTCAATCAACATGCTGATAGCTGTCACATATTCTCTAAAGTCCACAACTCCATCCTGTTCAAATGGCAATCATATCACACTTTTATACAAATAGAGAAAATAGCTCAAATAAATAAATAATAGGTTTTATTGTAACTTAAATGAAGAAATTTAAATGCACAATAAAATATATAATGTGTGCGTGTTTAACCCTGGAGCACTAAACCAGTCATTAGTTGCATGAGTATATATGTAGCAAAAGCCAAAAATACATTGCATGGGTCAAAATTAGCCATATTTTTAATGCCAAAAATTATTTGAATACTAAGCAAAATTATATTCCATAAAGATATTTTTTTAAATATACTACAGCTTAATTTTTGAGCAGTAATATGCATTGCTAAAGGACATTTGGACAACTTTTGTCTCTCTCGCTCTCTCTCTATATATATATTTATTTATTTTTTCCTAATATTTCTAAACAATTTCATTTTTTCTAATCAAATTTTCGACATTTTTTTAATGACCCTTAAACAGGTTTTGTGATCCTGGGTCAAACACAAAATAATACATTTAATTTTGATTCACATCCACCACAAAATCAGACTTATACTTTGAGATATTTATTTTTTTTGTTAAATACTGATTTAAAACCATAACGAGAAATAGTTTAGTAGCCACGATACTGAAATCAAATCTTAGGTATGACACGAAACACTAGCTTGAAAGAAAATGTTCATTTAAAAAATAAAGGACCAACCCAAATAGGAAATAAAACAGTTTGTATGTTAGAATGCGTTCTATTCTGTGTACAAAACTCCTGAAACATTGGTGTCTCATATTTGCGAGCAGTCACTGCAACTAATAAAATAATTCAATTATATCTGTATGTGGTTCCATGTGGAAAAACATCCAGCTGTAACCCACGCTGTAACTGTTAACATTTTCATAAGTAGCTACATTTATTTTTGTAGCTTATGTTACAGTACTTAACTTTTGGCGCTCTAGCGGTTACAAACAGAACTGCGTGCGTGTTGCGGAGGAACAATCTAACCGGACCTACTTCTCTCTGTTTATGTCCATGACTGTTCACGCAGGTACTGGGCTATCCTGTCTAAATAGTCCGTATATAAACGCTTATTATAGGTATACTGTAGTGATTCAGGACAAGCCAAAAACACGGTTTGCAACATTGATTTATGGTGTACTCGCTTATAATAAAATATTTGGTAAATTTTGAATACAAAAAAGTTACAGAGTGCAGCTTTAAATTTAAGTAATTCAGTTATATATGTTCTACTCTACTTTACTTTTCTATAAATCTATTCTGTGAAAAGAATCATCCGCGAGTAGTGTGTATTCTTATCTTATGCCTCCGCCTTAAGTCAAGCCAACATAGCAACATGTTTTGTAAAACCAGTATTTTGAATAGCGGGCTTAAAACATCACAAATGTCAGGCTCAAAGTTTGTTTAGTTTTGAGCTGTGAAATACCCCATTGTTATCTAGCGTGCGGAATATCTGCTCTGCATACTCCGCTGATTCTTTTCCCACGGTTCCATTGCAGAAGTGACGTTTGAACTCATGGAGGGTGATCAAACCACTGGGACATTCATTCAGGAACTTCCTGCCAGATACAAGCACACACACACACACACACACACATATATATATATATATATATACACATATATAAAAAAATCTATTATTATTGCTAGTATTGGGGGAACGGGAACGGTGCCCTTGAGCAAGGCCGTTCCCCCAACTGCTCCACAGGTGTGTGTGTGTGTGTGGTTCTTCATTTCTCACTGCTGTGCGTGTGCAGTTTGATGGGTCAAATGCAGAGGATAAATTCCTAGTATGGATAACCATACTTGGCCACATGTCACATCCTCCTCCCTATTAACTGACCTTGACGTTTAGTGTTGTAAAATAGATGTTGTATAGATCCACATAATTTAAAACAATTCAAATAACCCAAATACACATTAAATGAAAATACACTAACATTTTGTTTAATTATATTTTACATACATATTATATACATAAAAAAAAATCTTGTAATTATTATTTGTAAAACAAAATCTTACATCAATTTGTTTCAGTGTACAGACTATGCATTTTCTGACTATTTTTTTCTCAACCATAAGCCATGTAATAATTTTAAAAAGTCTAATATTGCATATAAAATGTGAATATTAAAAAAAGATATGTCATATCAATAGGGGTAGCCATTAACAAACACTTGATGACTTGGTGATGATATTGATAGTTTCTAGAACAGTTACATTATAGATGATATTAAAAACGGCAATGTTCTTATCATGCAAATCACGACATGAAATATTCCAGGAAAAAGACCACAGTAAAAGGTCAAATAAAAAAAAGGATTCAAATAAGCAGATGACCTACTTATGCTAAGATAGAGTTTATATGGGTTTATAGTCATGGTTGGCATTTTATGGTTCATAATAAAAATCTTCAGTATGGCATGACCCTTTCTTGACACATTTTATGGCTACAATTAGTCCAATTATAAAGACCCAGAACGAGGAAGTTTGTTTTGCACAAAAAGCTTCTATCAGATCACGTCACCAAGCTCATGTATCCTATTTTTACTAGACACTAAACTAAAGGCCTTCTGTAGACAAGTTAATATTTCGCAAACTTACCTGAACCATTCATAAAGCTCGGTGACGTAGGTACCACCTTTTCTGCAGGGAAAAGTTGCAGCCTGTCCCATCTTCATCAATGCAACCAACAACCACAGAGATGCATATATAGCAAAGCCCAGCTTACCTCTCCCACTTAATCATTCTTACCCAGACCCTTCTGCATCTGTGAAATTAAACTACAGTAATCTCCCCGCAGGAGGCCGACAGACAGGTGAGTGACACAAATTAATTAGCTCAAAGACACAAAAGTGACACTTGAAATCCTCTAGCTTCTCCAGGCCCAGCAGCAGACGAGGACTCTGCTTATATTATATAAACTGACAGTTGTAGCTCCATATTTCTCTTTTGAAGTATCAAAAATGTGTGTTGGTTGCTTGTGAGCTGAATTGTTCTGGTGACCCAGTTACCAAACAGCAAAAAACATTTTGTGCACGCAGCTGAGAAAGCTTGTGAATATTCTCGTAATGTGAATGAGGACACAAAAACCATTAAAGACTCTCACTGAAAGATTGTGGTTTAGCTAGATTCAATGTTTCAGTCAGCATTGTTCTCATGCTTGATTTAACCAGTTAATGGACTGGTAAAGGTGAACGGTTAAGTTTTATTGACAACGAATCGGAATTTTATTAACAGGTTCTGATCCAATTTTGATTGTAGCTATTTATTCACTGGTAATAAGAATTTACGTACCAGTAAATAAATTAGTAGTAAGTTTAGATTATGTTGTTTTATTATTGTTAAAAATAACTAATATTAACATTTTTTCTAATTTAGGTACAAAATGACTAAGACTAATAATTTTTACAATTTAAAAGGAATATCTAAAATATAAATATGTATAAAAAAGAATGAGTTAGCAGTAGAAATATTATATTCGCATCAAAATGTATGTAATATTGAAAGCACACACACACGAGAAAAGCTGTCAAAGCTTGTTTGGTTTTAAGCTGTGAAATACTCCATTTTTATCTAGCATGCGGAATATTTGCATCAAAAATGTTTTTTTGTTTATTTTGACACCATTAAATAAATTAAGTGCTCAAATTGCATCTGAAATTTACATAAAAAAAAAGAAAAAAAAAAAAAAGAAAAGTAAAACAGCTATTAAGATGACCAATTAAATGTAAAATAATTTTATGCTCCATTTAATGAAGCATACTTTCTGGAGCATCACAGCAGATTTTTGTAGACAAATACATTTTAATAAGACACGAAGAAAGTGCTTCAGAATTAAGGTTTTGTTAGAAAAGAAAAATCTATTTTTTTTTTATGTACGATTCTTTTAAACGCTTAAAATTTTTATTTGCATTTGAAACAAAATACTTGCATAACCTGTAATATTGCTAGATATGATTGTAACTTAAAATGTTTCAATTTGATTAGATTGTAAACTGTGATTTGTGATGAAAAACTACATTTTCAGCAGCAATTATTTCGATCATCAGTGTCATATGATATTTAAAAAAATCATTCTGATATGCGGATTTGGCGTTCAATAAACATTTCTTATTTTTATCATTTCATGCATGATTCTTAAATGAATAAAAAGCTCAAATGGAGCAAATAGAAATGATTTGTAATGTCACAAATGTCTTTAATGTCAAATAGTCTTTGAACAGTAGTGTATGAATACTTCTGAGCTACACTCGCAGCAACATCTTTCAACATCATTCCATTTCATTATATTCAAATTACAACTTCCTATTTGGTACCTCCAGGAAAGGAATTGCAATTTACAAGCCATTCATTCGTAGGTTGACACATGACAGACCAACACAGGTGTACAGGAAACTAATGTTGTTTATTTAAGAATCTTTTTACATGTCAGCCTGGAGAGACAGATTCTCTGCTACTAACCAGACCTGTTGACAGCAGCAGCGATGGCGTCATACAAATGCTTGATAACAAACATAGGAGGAAGAGGAGAAGAAAGCAAAAGACAAAAGAGGGGCCTGCCTGGACAAGACCCCTCGTTCCATGACAGCCTTGATCAAAGGCTCAAAAAGAGTGATGAAGCGGTGCACGCATGCAGATCTCGAGACTCGACCCTACGGCTGCTCGCTGACTGAGATATTTTCGGAAATGATGAGCAGTCTTCAGAATATCCAAACCACTATCATCACACACTCAAGACAGACAGAAACAAAGGGAAACAGAACAACGAGCAAGTCTTTGTCTGTCTTATAAGGCAAAAACCTTTATCCAATACCCTTAGATAGCTAACAGAACAACACAAAAGTAGTAAAGAAAAGCAAAGGGTACACAAAAGGCATGCATGAATGAATATTACTAGATCAATATAAAATCAAGATACTCTTAGGCTACACATAGTGAGAGAGTGCTGGAATTAGGACAAAAGTGGCAGAAGAAAAATCTGTGGTTCTAACCTACGTATGTACAGTACTTGATTTCTGCAGGATGACACTCGAAACAGGACACAGTCACATTAAAGGAGTAGTTCACACAAAAACGAACATGTATTCACCCAAAGGCCATCCAAGATGCAAATAAGTTTGTTTCTTCATTTCTGTTACTACGAAGAAACAACCTCATCTACATCTAGGATGGCCTGAGGGCGAGGGAATTTTTGTACATTTTTATTTTTGCGTGAACTATTACTTAAAAGAAAAAAAATCAGTGAAGCTATGTGGGGGAGTGGGAAACACAATATACATCTTAATTTTGACTAATTTTAGGACAAGCCTGCAGTTATGGCACAGAGCAATGCTTGTACATTGGGGCAAACGAAGCAGCTGTTCCTGTGCTTAAGGCTAGTACTGCCCAATCAAAATCCCTAACTGCTCATCTTACCAGAACCCTGATTGGCTAACACATCTAACCACCGGTGTGACAAATACTTTCAGTTGATCCCATGAAATTTCAGTCAGTTTAAGGAAGTGCCCCATTAATATTTCTGGGTAATGCGTTCCGTTAGCAAAGCCAAGCGTTGGATGAACAATGGATCACGGAAAGACTCTTTCACACTAAAGATGCTGCACATCACCTAGCAGTGTTTCATTTCAGCTGGATTGGGTGGGTGGCTTCCTCCCTTCAAGTAAGCTCTTGGCAGCATGTGACAGAGTAGACAATGATATGAAGACATTTTTTTTTTTAAAGCAGCTCGCACTACAGTCACAGAATTACAGATCATCTGACAGCACAGGGCAGCGGAGCGTTAAGGGTACTTGAAATATGTCCGCGGTCAAATTGCTTTGGTATAATCGGTCAGAATCAGCCGCTTCCATCACGCAAGGCCATGAGACTCCTGTGGCACATGTGCACCGTCACAGTAAAGCAGTTCAATACACTGGTCGTCTGAATGAAATGTCACCAGTACGAAGGGAAGCAGAATTTTGGAAGAAAATGTGCAAAATCAGATACGAAGCCATGCTGAAATGTGAATTCATTGAGGTGAACGATTACCCAGGGGAACATTTCTGAACATTTCAAAGATTCAAAAAGAGAAAAAGAAGAGAGAATCAGTATCCCAAGGATTTGCACATGCAATAAGACCTTGAATATAATATAGAAAATAGGGACTATTACAATAAATGGCATTTTTTAGTATAATTTTAACAGCCTATAAAGATCATCTGCCCAAAAAGAGGTGTCATGTTTCTCAGATTGTAGCCCTCTAGAAAACTAGAGTGGACATTGGTTTTGATTTATCCATTTAAAGATTCCTTTAATACTACTTCTACATAATAAAAACATGTTCTTGGGTCTTTTTTCTTCAGTTAAAGTTGTAGTTCAGCTAAAATGGAAATTCCAGCAATATTTTCAAAACCTGTATGATTTTCTTTCCTTCTTATATCTAGAAAGTACAACCTGACTTTTAAAATCAGATCACACACTTTCAAACCCAAATTTAATAACAGTAGATGACACTAATCATTTCAAACGCACTAATAAATGTGCCTTGTTGCTAGGATATATATGAAAAATGAAAGCAATGAGTGTACAAGAAATTAGTTCCAAATACCAAGCTTGATATTTTCCGACTGAATGGAATCATGAATGGAAACTCCTCCAGACAGTAATTTAGGGCAAACGTCTTGTAGTGTGTTCTAGCTTTGTGATAAAATGCAATATTGAGATTTGCATAAATGGAATTGAAGGACTATGAAGGCAAAAATTTAACTTGGAATATAGTGAACAAATCTTCTGAATTACTTTTGTGATGCTTTTTATAGCACTTATTGAAGTTTGAAAGGTCACAATTAACTTTCATTAAATAAAAAAAAAAAAAAAAAAATTGTAGAGTGAACATTCTTCTTAACATCTCCATTTGTGTTCCATGAAAGAAAGTCATACAGGTTTGTTTAGACATGAAGGCGAGTAAACGATAAACATCTTGTTCTTTTTTGGGTGCATTATACCTTTAAAAAGTGGGTTACCATAATGGCTGGATTTATATTGAGTATCTTCTTGAAACAGGAAAAAACAAACAAACTAAAAAAAAAAACCTCATAAAAAAGTGATTTTGTTAGTAATTTGAAGTGGGGTAGAGATTAGGTTACTCCCACAGCTAATATTATGGGATATAATTCCAAAATACAGAGTTTAAACAACAATCACCTTCTAAATGTTGATCACGTTGAGCATGTTATACCTCTTTGCACATATCTAAACTAAAAGAACTAACGAAAGAACGAAGCCCTGTAGAAGTCCTAAACACCACTTACACACAAGTGTCTAAAAAGTGGTACATTGCTGATCTGCTAAAGGTTTTTGAGAAGGGGTTTCCATAAATTGTTCCCTGAGAGACCCTGCCCTTATTAGTTTTCCAATCACCATTTCACCTATTTCTCATCGCCATCCAGACCCTCTTTCAGAACAGCAGAACTAATACATCTAACTAAGGGGGCAACAACTACGAACATTGTCCCAGGTCCTCTAAAAAGGTTGTCCCAGTCCCTGTAAATTGTACTGATGGCCCTGCTTTTAGAAAAGCATAGCCCTGGCAGGACAGGCGAAGGTCTGAGGGAAAAGTACACATTCACACACAAGTTTGAACACTAGAGAGGAAAAAACAAATGTCAGGCCTAACGGTGATCCTCAATTTTCTGATTTTTCCACAGTCTTTTCAAGTAGTTCTGTTTGACAAATGAACACAAGCGCTTACCAGTACCCCTCCCCGACGTTCCACTCTTGTTCATCAAAAAACATTGAATTCAAGATGATTTCTGCACTAAAAGGGTAAAATAACTACCAGGCTTCCCTTGTCAAAGGAATCCCATGACGTTTTTATATTTTAAAAAAAAAAGAAGAGTTAGTCCAGCTTTGCCTCAAAAGCATCAGTTCAAGTGTTGATTGACTAAGGAAACAGTTTTGAAATCCTTACACCACTGGATCACAGTGGACCATTTGGATTCTTGCCCTATGGCTTGGCTGAGGCATGCGTTTCTCAACATGGCAAAACAGGCCAAGAATGTCTCTCCATTCTGATCCATGCCAAGGGACAGAAGTGACCTCAGAGCTGAGTTGAAGAAATGCACACCAGACCACATAAAACCTGGTCCTGTTGCTTAAGGTACTCAGAGAGACCCCCCCGTGCCCTTTGGCTCACCTTCACCATTGGCAGCCATCAGATAACCTAACATTGCGCTTGTCCGTACACATAAAAAAACATGAATAAATTAAAAACATGAAAGCCAAAGAATTGTCGAAGGCTTGCTGCCCCATGAAAATTAATGGATGGTTCATTTCAAAAACCTCCAGATAAGATGGGTCTTTAAAAAAAAATAAAAAATCTGGAGCTGTTTTCACAGAGACCAGTGCATCTCGTCAAAGTCCACGGCATCACCCAGGTTGGCATCGGTCTCCAGTAAGCTCATAATGACTGCCATGGCTGCCTCGTCAGTGCTCAGAGCGCCCAACCCAGGAACCCCCTCCAGATCCAACTGAGAGCTCCCCTCTGGAGGACAAAAAAACAAAAGTGTAATTTTGAAAGAATTTTGTTTGGTTGAAAGCATTTTCATTAGTTTTTAATGTAAGAAGTTACAGAAATTTTGTTTTTATTTTTAAATCAATAAAATGTATCATTAATAATGCATTCTGAAAATAAAAAAAACTAATTTAGACAATATAAAAAATAATTCTCAACATAGATTTTGTCATGAAAATCATGTCACAATGCACACAAACAGTCTTAAATGTTCCAATAGCAATACTGTATCTTAAGAACCACATGGCCAATAATGTAACGATGTAAAAAATATACCCATCAGACTTTCTCCTGCTGTAAAGGCCCCACCCCTCGCTTCTTCCTCTGAGCTTGATTTACCAGGCATCTCCACATCTGTCGCTTCCCCATTTGGCACCTTAAAAGTATGCGAAGTACTAATGCGTTAGAACACAAGAAACCACAAAACTAGAGAATTAATTTCTAAACGGACAAAAACATTACTCACATTGCTGCTGGCCTGCGCAAGGGCCAGTGGAGACTTGTCCTGCAGTAAACTAAACGGACTTGTATTGCCGCTGGATGGTGAGGAGTTCATCCTTAAAAAACAGAATGACATCAGAATTCAAAAGAGCTTTTCTTTAGGGATGTGCACAGTTGGAAATTGGCACAATTTCCAAGAATCTTTTGCAATGCTGCTAACAAATTAAATAAATTATTATTTAAAATAATTAAACTACTCAAAATGACTAATTAACTAGTAGTTTATTGAATGACAAGCAAACCAAACCAATCAATCTCAAATTACCTTCATTTTCATTGCTTGTAATACTTCACTGTAAATTACACCAAATTTAATAACATAAAAGGAAGCTACGTAATTGGTTTACCTATTATAGTCCATTATCTCATTAGCAATTTGGGTCCCTATGCACCCAGCGTAAATCATGCCTGATGCACTGGAGATCCCTGGGATGATTGGAACTTGTTGGGACTTCTTGGCATCATCTACAAAACAATAACAATGATAACAAAGGTAACATATTTTTGGATTTTTAAGACAGATCATGCAAGCCAAATTCAGGCGTTCAGGCAAATGCAGAAAAAAACATTGAACCTCAAACAAAATAATATAATAATATAATAATATATATATATATATATATATAATATAAGATACTATTTACATTTATATATATATATATGTTTATATAACTAAATATACTTAATATATAAACAAATATATTTAGTACATAAACACACGTAAATATACAGTGTACATTAAAATTTTTTACTATTTTGAATGTGATTAATTGCTATTAATTGTTTAACAACACACACACACACACCTAAATGAACTGAACGACAAACAAACAAACAAAAACCAATGAGAAAGGTAATGCATATATTAAAACGGTGCCTAGCTTTTTATTAACTGTAAAGCTGGACTTGCATTTACGTTTCACAGTGCAATATGCAAATTATTGATACACACCTATATACAAAACATATTGACAACATTCACCGATCTCGGTACTCACCCTCAGTGGCCTTCGAACTGCTAGGCTGCTCAGATTTATCCCCTGATCCACCTGGATTACTTTTACCACTGAGTCAGGCGAAAAAAAAAAAAAAGAAAGTCAAAGTCAAGAAATAATCTGTTATCTCATCGATCACTGAATATGGGTGCGACAGGTTGAAGCATGACATTGATATGCAGTTATAAGAAAAACAAGATGAGATGCTCACGATATAACTGTGTTGGTTGACACTATGTACTCTACTTCTTTGGTCCAGGGATTTATAAAACTAAACCACTGACTTTGTAAGGTGACGAAAGAGCCATATTTCGTTTTAAACTTATAGCAGTTTGTCTCAATCTTCTCTTTACTCCTCAGCACTGTGAAAAGAGGTAATCAAAATGACATATTAGAGAATCAGTGCAACCAAAAATAAAATGACCATTTACTCACAAACCAGTCATTCCAATATATTACATATCCCATATTACATTTCATATTTGACACTACTGATGACTTTTTTGCACATGATGAAATTAAACGGGGATGCATGCTGTTCCAAAATGACCAAGCTATATTTAAATAGCTTGTCAGACCCTTGTTCACTTTCATTAGATGTAAATGTAATACTTATTTTTCTACAATAGGAAGAAACATTTGAAGCATTGTAATGTGTAAACAAAGATAAAGAAACAAAGTTATGAAATGTCACATTTATTTGTACATGCATATATTACACTGAGGTACTGGCCTTGTGTATCTGCCATTGAAAGCCGTTCTAATGTTCTTTAGTAAGTAAGACTAATGATTAATGGATGATGAGGATTTGGCTACCAGTGTCCTTTGTACAAATGTGCCCAGTTTCTTGGAAAATACTTTCAGCAAAACCTGTTGAGAGCTCCAGTGTTCCTAATAGAAGAACTTGGATGCACTGTACCTTTTCGGTGTCTATCTGCTAAATGAGGCAGGTCGTCCAGATGGAAGTATTCATAGCAGGATGTGCCTAGCAGCTCCTGGGGTAAATAACCCAGAATGGTGGTGGCTCTGTGTGTGTGCAATATAAATAGAACAGAGTTTTTAAAATCACAATTCTCACCATGAAACTTAAAAAAAAGGAGAAGGAAGTCATTTTTATCAGACTTACAAAACTTACAAAAGTAAGTGCCACAGTACTATCAGAACATTTCTCCTTTTATTTGAGCCTCTAGGCTATCCTGACATGATATTGTTTAAACCAGTGCTGAGCGTTTAAAGCAAATCTGCATGCCTGACCAACAACAACAAAAGGGGGAAACTACAGCCAGGATTTGAAAGGAAAATGCTTGCCGCCATCTAGTGAGAATGAAGTGCACGTACATGCATGTGCATGTACAGTCAATTTACTACAGATCATACCGAACAAGGGAAAGTTATGCGCGAGTAATTACATACTATGGAGCTAGTTTGCACAAATGACTATGATTATGCACACAAACAATTGCCAGTCATGAAAACTCACGTTTATGTTTTCCCAAAACAAGAGTCAACTTACCGCTGATCCACAAAAGTGAATTTTCCATCCATGGCGTAGCGGGTGACAAATTCAGTAGGCTTGACCTTGATCTCTCCGTTGGCCTGCGAGAGAGTGTGGGAGTGAACGCGACCCACTGCTACCAGGCAGCTAAAGTGGGAGCTCTCTTTATCCGCCTCTGCCTCCCCCTCCGTTCCCAGCTGCCGCGTGGGCCAGGTGCGCATGTAGCCCGTGCAGTGCACAGTGCAGTACCGCTGTGACTCTGTTGGGGCAGTCAAATGAAAACAGAGTCAATTTACAGGTGAGCCAAATGTTCCACCATATGTTGTTAAAGAGGAACACAAAGGTGCACGTTTCATTCCCTTTTGGATTAGCTTGATTTAATCTAAAAACGTGCCGTGACAATTCCCCCCCAGTGTTGTGACAAATGTGATAAACAGGCTTAAGCTTAAGCGCAAGCTTCTGCTCGGCATACAGTAATTGTGAAAAACTATGCTTATAAACGGAAGAAAATAAAAACATAAAAACCAATGCATGGCTTTACAGGGTTGCCTGAACAACTAACTGCTCTGGGCAGTTTGGAAAAGGCCATGCTCACCAAGAACAGAAACGTCAATGCCGTTCATGTCCAGACAGCACAGCAAAACACTTTCCAAAGTGAAGTCCCTATCCAACAACTTTGTAGGAATACAGCTGTTGGAATGAAATCCCACAAGCTGTGCTTACACCACTGCATGTGGCGAGAAGACAAAAAAAAAAAAAAAAAAAGATGACAAGAAGAGAGATATTTCCAGTCTGAAGCCAAGAGTACACTTTTTTTTTCTTTTTTTTTTTAAACATAAAAACCGTAACAGGAAGTGGATTTGACTGCATGAACACAAGGCTCTTCGGATTCACTTAGTCATCATCAGAATAGTAAAACCATCACCAACAGGATGATGTATCCAGACTATAATGCCGACCTTTCTTTTTTGAAGCCCCAGCCTGGTAGCCCTTCTCTTCTTTGACGGTAACTTTGTTGTACTTCATCCGGCAGAAGAATGAGCGCCGGGCTCCAGAGCAAAGCCGGGCCGCTCCGACGGGGAGCTCAGCCTGCACCTGCAATCCCGCTGCACATAAACACCAGAGAGAGTCAGGCAGCTTGAAAGCATGATTTCCACAAAAACACATTTTGTTATTCACTCACCCTCATGTTGTTCCAAATGTTTTACCAAAAGCAATCCTACAGCTTTGAAAAACTTCAAATACAGCACATGAGTCATTTGGACTACTTTTATTGTGCTTTAAGCCAGGAAACATGTGGGAGGGTGAATAATCAACTACGAATGAATAATAAAAAAAAAAAAAAAAAGGGGGTTGGAGAAGATTCTATTTTTAAAAAATGAGTACTTGTATTCATCAAATATAACAGTTAAGAAATGATAATGTAACCAAAAATGGTGTTCACTGAAAATGAAGCAGAAACACTGTTGTCAAAATAAATGTTATCTGAACACCAAATCAGCATATTAGAATTATTTCTGAAGAATCATGTGACACTGACGACTGGAGTAATAACGGCTGCTCAAAATTCAGCTTGGTGACCACAGAAATAAAATACATTTTAAATATATATTACAATAGAAATAACTCATTTTTAATTGTAATAATATTATAGGAATATTACTGTATTTTTTTATCAAATAAATGCATGCTTGTTGGTCATTCAAAAATCTTACTAACCCCAAACATTTGAGGGACGGCGTATAGTATACCGTATATTTATTAAGCAGACTGTACCTGTATAAGCATTTCAGAAAGTCATTCAGGAAGCGCGCACACAAACTCAACACAACCGTTTATTACGTCCAAAGTATGTTTACTTTTGGCGTCAATGAGGCGCTCCCGCGGGTAGAGTTCAGAGGCAGACAGCTGTTCCTTCACTTTACCAATGTCCTTAGGATGAACATAATCAAACAGGCTCTGTCCAATTAACTCCGTCTGAGGAGAAAAACATTCAAAAGAGCCATGATTTAACCAATACGTTTTTCCAACAGGTCAGATCATAAACCTAATTGTTTATCACCAGGCAAACAAATACGTTTTTTTTTTTTTAAACATCAACAATGAAATGTGTAGACATACTAGGCTTGACTGTGTTTCTTATGGTCTTTTAGAAGCGTAGTACTGCAAATATAATTTGACATTAATTTTATAGACAACAAAATGTTTCCAAAATCTAAGAACAGTCACTACATAAGTAGCATATTTGCTTTTTAAAGACTGTGTAAAGTCAGTTGTTTGTAAACACATTACATATGTTAATGCATTGCTGAAACATGTTATAAAGAATGAGAACAATGGTGGAGTTATAACATTAAACAGTTTTGCTCCATTTTGATAAGCAGGATTTATTGGGCGGGACCAAATCGAAGCTCGGTGACGCAGTGGAGCCACTGAGTACTGCCCCTCCAGCAAAACTATAAGAGCTGTGTTGGACTTGAAGCAGCACTGACTGCACAGACTGACCGCTGTGAGACATCAGTGTGAGCTAGAGAGAGCAGACGATCATTATGCCTTGAATCGCTCTTGCTGTACTTTGATGTCCAACGCTGATCGTTCTGCGCAGTGCTGCTTCAAGTCCAACACAGATAACTGGAGCACATAAGCATCAGTGGTGTTTTGTCTGGTAGTGGTAGTACATATTTTTTCATAATTAAAGAATTCATTATTTAAAAAAAGTGTTGTTTTTTTTGTTTTGTTTTTTAATATGTAGTTGAATTGTCCTACCCGACTGTAATTCAAGAGTTTTGAAACTGATTCTGAGACAAAGACTATCTTCCCACGGTCACAGCCAACCACAAAGAGAAATCCATCCGCAGCCTGGACAAGAGACAGAGATAGAAAGAGATCATTTAGGGTTGATGTTGTAATTTCACATTAGCAAACAGTCAAAATGCCCTGTTTAAACAAAAGCTATTTTTGGAGCCTTCTCCACCCACATAATCAATCATTTGCAGTGATAGTTTTTCTGCTTTTACAAATCGCTGTTTCTATAAACTGTAGGATCTACCCTTAGGACAAGGTGTTTGAGCTCATCGTCTGGGAGGAACGCAGGTTTGTAATTTGCTTCTGCAAATGAGCTGGTTGCTCCTGAAAAACAGGCACTCTATTACCCCACAAACATTCAAGATCATTCATCACGGTTTACTTTGCTTTAATTAGGTATTCATGAACAAAAACATTTTACATCAATAAAATGCCAGTTTTAGTTTTGGTGTATGCTAGGCTACACAAAAAGCAACTCTAGGTACCTTTCAGAGATTTGAGGTGCTGGACAGCCATTCGTAGCACAGTGAGTTTGTCAAGCTTGCGGGACATGGGGTTACAAGTGGGGATCATTGCTGCCAACTCATCAATCAGGTTATTCATCTTATCTCGCCGTCGTTTCTCGATCTGACTATGAGGTTCTCTACAAGGTTAAAATTATGCGGTAAGTACATCTAAGCTGAAATATAATGCTGCTTAATTTAAATGAATTTTTTTCCAAAGACACTGGAAACTGCAAATTTAACAACTAAATAAAATAAAACGTCAACAACAAAAAGGTGGATAAATAACTAAAATTTCCTGATAAGTACCTGACACACTTAATTTTTGAGTGCTGGTCGTCTCCTTCCGATCTAAGAAAACATTAACAAAAGACATAGAAGTGTTAAAAAGTAATGCTTAACATCATAGATCAAGGTGAGCCATACTGAGTATCGCAATGGGCTCAGTACCTTCCCTGATCGTCCTCCATATCCTCCTCTAGATTGGATGCAGATTTTGTTTCCCTGGAAACAAAGCAGTGAGATGATTAAAGTGACTCATGAAATGCTGCCGTGATTCTAAGAGGACGTTAAACACAGACCACGCACTTCCTTTCCCAATGCATCTCGACTAATTCAGAAAAGCAGGACAGGGGGCAACAGGCCAAACAAGAGGATATTAGTCATCAGCTAAAGCAAAAAGGCTGTAAAACCCAAATATTGAATATTAATGTGTTACATTCTCACACCCACGTGCATACTTTTTCAAGATACTAGGGCTTGAGGGTATGAGGATTTGAAGCATATATAGACATTTATGTGGTATGGACATTAAATCCAAAAGAAACCTGGAGTAACGCAAAAAATAAAAGCAGCAAACAACTTTGTGATGCATCTCACCAATACATATGAAACCTATGGAGTCATTGTGACTTGTCCATGCAGCATTAATAGAGAGAACTCTGTTTTTTATCAGTTAAAGCATCCCTGTATTTGGCGTTTAATAGTTTTCATTTAACCATTTAATTATGATTAATTTCAATGTTATTGTTTTGTCAAAGTGATGTCAAAATAGTTACTGGAGTAGTAACTAAATTACTTAAAAATAGTCATTGCCATACTTTGGTTTAATATACAACCTATGCTTCAAACCATTCAGTTAAACCACGCCAATCTTTAATTTCTTATTAGTGCTAAAATAATTCAACATTGAGATATATACAGTAACTATCATATTTTGTCAAACCGCCGGCTTTTGTACTAGTAACAAATGTAAATATGTAAATACATGAATCTACTCACGGGTTGTCCATGCTGCCTTTCCGTTTTCTGGGCAGCTCCATGCCTGAGGCCATGCCGGGGGCTGAGGTGGGGGTCATCAAACCAGACAGAGAGACAGAGAGGCCCTGGGGTTCTTCCTCTAATGCATCTCCTGCCAAAGGGTGGGAGGGATTTATTATAGTAAACTTACAAAAAAGAAACATGCCAAAACACCAACTACGTGCTACATATTGGAACCAGGGCACTGTGGAATAGATTTCATAACAGACATCTAAAGAATCAGACCATCTGTAATCTGCGCGCAAACAATCAAAGGATTTCTGTGTGAATGCGTGACACTTTTTTTTTCAGTGATTCATATTTCAAACAGCTTTAAAACAAGAAGCCTTTATAGCAGCGTATATGTTTCTATTTACATAATATCCACTACCGAGGACAGAACAGCACTGTCAAACACTAAGATCACGCATCCGTCGAGTTAAAACAGCTTTAGCTTCGGATTAAAAATCACTGCAGCATTTAAACATTGTTGCAAATGAAAGCAAAGGACCCTGATGGAAGACATATTGTCATTCCAATTTCAGTTTGGGTTTCAATTAATCAAAGTAAAATCAAAAATCCCTAGTGTGATGATGATTAAAATAAAAAAAATATTTGTATTATTATTAATGACTTAGCTCCTGCGTACCTAACTAGTCTTCTAACACGCTACAATCCATCACGCTCTCTAAGATCACAAAAC
>JAUCMU010000036.1:19945363-19956466 GCA_032275025.1 Enteromius treurensis
CATTTTTCTAGCATGATTAGCAAGTTACTAGCATGTTGCTAGCATGATTAGCAAGTTACTAGCATGTTGCTAGCATGTTTCTAGCATGATTAACATGTTTCTAGCATGATTGACAAATTACTAGCATGATTAACAAGTTACTAGCATGTTTTAACGTGATAAGCAAGTTACTTACATGTTGCTAACATGATTAGATTGTTACTAGCATGTTGCTAGCATGTTTTTAGCATGATTAACATGTTTCTAGCATGATTAACAAGTTACTAGCAGGTTACTAACATGTTGCTAGCATTTTTCTAGCATAATTACCAAGTTTCTAGCATGATTAGCATGTTACTAGCATGATTAGCATGTTACTAGCATGATTAGCATGTTACTAACATGTTTCTAGCATGATTAGCAAGATACTAGCATTTTGCTAGCATGATTACCAAGATACTAGCATTTTGCTAGCATGATTAGCAAGATACTAGCATTTTGCTAGCATGATTAGCGAGATACTAGCATTTTGCTAGCATGATAAGCATGTTACTAACATGCTGCTAGCATGACTAGCATGCTGCTAGCATGATTAGCATGTTACTAACATGTTGCTTGCATGATTAGTAAGATACTAGCATTTTGCTAGCATGATTAGCATGTTACTAGCAAGATTAGCAAGATACTAGCATTTTGCTAGCATGATTAGCATGTTACTAACATGTTGCTAGCATGATTAGCATGTTGCTAGCATGATTAGCATGTTTGCTAGCATGATTATCATGTTACTAGCATGTTGCTAGCATGATTAGCAAGTTAATAGCAAGATTAGCAAGAAACTAGCATTTTACTAGCATGATTAACATGTTACTAACATTTTGCTAGCATGATTAGCATGTTACTAGCATGTTGCTAGCATGATCAACAAGTTACTAGCATGTTGCTAGCATTTTTCTAGCATAATTGACATGTTTCTAGCATGATTAGCAAGTTAATAGCAATATTAGCAAGATACTAGCATTTTACTAGCATGATTAACATGTTACTAACATTTTGCTAGCATGATTAGCATGTAACTAGCATGTTGCTAGCATGATCAACAAATTACTAGCATGTTGCTAGCATTTTTCTAGCATAATTAACATGTTTCTAGCATGATTAGCAAGTTACTAGCATGTTGCTAGCATTTTTCTAGCATAATTACCAAGTTACTAGCATGTTGCTAGCATAATCAGCAAGTTACTAGCATGTTGCTAGCATGACTGCAGTATGTTTAGATTTGAACTTTGACAGTTGGAAGAGTCTTCGCTCATCTGAACATTTCAAGAATGGGAGTCAATGGGATTTTATCCAATCGTAAGTCAGATCAGTTAAAAAAGATATAGCACACCCCGTGAGATCAGTCTGAAGATCTGGACCGAGTTGGGAGTCTGTAGAGTTAAAGCTCTAGGAGAAGTTTAGAAATTTCAGCCTCAGAATAATAATAATAATAAGTTTAAGTAGTAGATCAGTAAGATGTATTTCTCAAGCCAACTTAATTATTGCTTTTAATCCTTATCCAACCATGTACACTTTGTATTGAGAGCTTCAGTAAAGCAAGTTTGCATATATAAAACACAACTATCCATAAATGAAATAAGCGTCGTATTTAGAAATCATTTTGATGTGGGTTTGTAATAAAGTGGATAAGTTGATGCTGGCACTGCTTTATAGAAAATCTCAAAGCTAACTAGGCATCTGGCCCTTCTGCATAAAGAATAAACTGCTTTACAAACACAGAAATGACCAAGAAAAACCAATAATGCAATAACAAACAACAACAAATAAATTATATATCAAATTACGTGCACATATTTTAAGAGGTACACATATCTTAACAGTTTGTCTGAAAACAAGGGAGGAATAAATACTTAACATCTAAACAGCATGATCCAAACAACAACAAAAAATATCAAATGTCTAGACACGGGGGCAACAGGAAGCTGTCTCTTTGACAAGAGAGGAAGTTAAGACAAGCTGAAGAAACTGTAAAATTGACTCAGAAGATTTTAATAATCACGATAGCAGGTCTGTAAAAAGAGGTCCTTTAGAGACGAGACCTTGAACAAGACCCATTCAGTTTACGAAAACAAATTCTCAAAATAGCCTCACCATTCAAATCACAGGAGCCTCTTCAGAGACCGTGACGAAGTGTATAGGCAACACTTATGTGTGGTGCTGCACATAAGATAATCCACTAGACTGAGATCTTAAATTCCCTGCTGAATAATTTGACTTTTAACTGTACTTGTGTCTGTTTGCACATTAAAATAATACATTCAAATTCCTATAACACTTATAATACACAAATGTGCAACTACTTTCAAAGCTCTCCATTTCACACGATGCGGTCCTCAACATTTAATGATTTGAACTTCCCTATAGCTTAGCATCTGGTGTAGCAACATATTTCATCTAATATACGCTATAGCTTTATACAGGTAGTGGTCAATCAAAATATTGCTAAAACATTGTAAAAAGTGTCACAATAAACCCTACTTCTGCTGACCTTCTTTGGATCAAATCTTTTCCTTTAACTTTACAGCCTCTATGGTCCTTACAAACATGAGTAAACTTCTTTTAAAAGATTTTATGTGTTCAGGTCAAGCAATCAAAGAAATGTTTTTAAAAGATGAAATGCTTTCGAAAGTAATGGATAAACTAACATTTAAATTAGTTTAATGCATGCAGTTAAGCTGTATATATGCGATGTATTAATACAGAAAGCATGTTAAAATCTGTTTAAACCATAATAAAAAAAACAATTACAGCACTGCTTAAGTGTCAAGCAATGTAATATGAAATTAAAAATACAAAATAACATAATATAATATAATATAAATTATAGCATAATACAATATAATATGTTGGCTTTGCATAAGCATGGTGCTAGAAACATTAAGGTCATAATATAATAATACAGCCAATAAGCATATTGAGGAAATTCGTTATTACAGGATGGCACAGATTCAGACTTTAAAAGCTTTTAATCTATGCAAAGTATGATTCAATAAAATATTAACAAGGCTTTCAAACTGTAAATGTAGAAATAAAATCAGCCAATTCATTCTTTGAGCATTTTTCCAATGCACTACATTTGTTTTGCATTGCAATTTTTTGTTACATTCGATCATTTTTATTATCTTCATTTATAAACATACATATCGATATCACTGAGGGAAGACTCACATCAAATAATTAATAAAAAACTGTGGCGTTAATGCTGTCTTTTCCCCCATAAACATAACTTCCACAGACAATTCACCAGGACAAGTGCATTTTATTTATCAACTTTGCCAGAATTTACCAGAAGCGTAGGATAGTAAATCATTGACCTGAAAAAACGCCCATCACCGAAATGACTGGAATCTGTAACTCAAAAGGCCAGTTACCTAAGAGACATACTTTCCAGATGAGACCCTAAATTCCAGTCACGTTTTTCAGTGTTGGGGAAGGGAGGGGGGTGAGTCTGTCACGAGAGGAACCCAACTGACAGCAGATTTAGGTTACACACTTTAGCAAGAATTAAGCGCACAAGCGCCCTATTACATTAAACAGCTTTGTTTCGGATTGTTTATAGCCTAGTTATGCAAAGGTTCACTGACTGAGTTAGACTGAAGAGAGAAAGCAGCGCCTGAGGAAGACGAGGGCATCACAGCTCTGGCCTACAAGCGTGCCGAGTTTGACCTACATATTACACAACCATCACGTTACAAGAAATAAGACTAGATCAGGCAGCACTATGACCTCACAATGCTAATGATTCACATTTACGTCACAGGAGGCAGTTTCACTCATTAAAAACGAGACCGAATTCACTAAGGGAAAGGCATCTCTACTAGACAGTGTATTTGTGAGCTGCCAAACTCAATATATTTAACAAATATACAAAAAAAAAGTGACTTTTCCCCACGATATACTTACAATAAAATCAATACACAGTATGGACACTTCTTTGGGGCTTATGTAGGCTAAAGAATTGTCTATTTAAAAGATGATTCATCAAAAGTCAGTATTGTAGTTTTCTACAGACCTTAACCGTGGTTGAAACAAAAACATCAGGTTTATGAACAAAGCACTTACGATTCAGTCAGTCAGATTATTAATGAATTAATTTGACACACTTGCTGAAAGAGCAAGTTGTTCATTTGGTCAGGTCTTAAATTCCTTAAAAATAAAACAAAAACTGTTCTGAATAGTTGGCCATATTGTCCTAAGTGTAATGATTATTTGTTTATTTTTTATGTTTAATGCTGAATGCAATTCATTTAATAAAAAAAAGGTATGTTTTTACATAGACACTTTTATTAAACTTTCCCACCCACACAAAATTAAGGCACGGCTAACTTTAAGGAACCGAAAAAACTAAAAGTTTACGTTACATTTTTGTCATTTCCACCGTTTTACGCGAATGTAAACACAATAGGCTAAATCATCGTTTTTTCCGAAAAAAAAAAACAGATTATCTTATTATCATCGAAGGAGGTTAGGAACATATATACATTTGTTTTAAAGCATGCCATATGAAAGATACAAAGTGTAAAGAAACTAAAAAAATCGACAGTTACATGCTAATAAACATCAAGACATTTAAAGAACTAGCATAGCCTCAACTGACTGAACGTGCCAAAGGCCTCGCAAAATCACAACATCACAACATACTACATGCTTAAAACCTAGTTGTCAGTCACAATAAAACCAGAATATGTGGTGAAAAGCTGCGTTAAAGCCTCGAATGTGTCGCGGCGAGCAGTTCCGACGCGCCTCCGCTCGGGTTTGCTCGAGTTCGCTCTACTGAACTACTGACCTAGTTTCGCTGAGAACGCGAGCGTGCAAACCAATCAGCGGGGAACACCAGAGCTCCCCTCTCCTCTCCTCCGCCCGGCACTCAGCGCAATCTACACCAACTCTCCCCGCTTCGAGCGGACCCGGATAGGGTGGACAAACTTGTATTGTTTTAAGCGGCGAGTTACCTGGCTTTTCCCCCGTCGCTCCGTCACCGCCGCCAGCCGCTGTATTCCTCGCCGACATGGCTGGAGCCGGTACGCGGGGGCCCAGTACTCCGATGCTGCATGTGGAGAACGAAGGCGGTGGTAACGTTAGTTATTTGCAATGGGGGGAGAGAAAGAGGAGATGTGAAGGCGGAGGGGAGGGGGGGACGGCGAGGCCTGTATAATTGATTTAATCTTTTCTTTACAACTAACTCAATTGGGAGGGTGGGCCGAGCGTAAAAACGTGCAAGGAGAGGACACGATGGAATCAGGACAGTGGTTGAAATCCGGGGAAACGCGGAAGACGACGACGCACAATCTCCTCCTACCATCATCAACACCGCCTTCTCCGCTGGCCGTTCTCTCACGTTACTAACCTAGTAAGTCACGCGATATGTTATGCAAGCCGAGAAAAATGCGGTCACGGGTGCGATGGCGGTATGCGGTACTGAACGAGTGCCGGTCAGTCTTCTTTTTGATTGCAGCAACGTTATTCGACCATATCGCATCAGTTCTCTCAACCATCATATATATATAGACTAGAACCTTCTGTTATTTTGACTCAGTATAGCTGAATGTATGTATGTAACAAATTGATAATTTGTTGGGGTAAGTCAATTATATTACAATAAATAAATAAATAAATAAATAAAAACTCTATCTATCTATTCGGTGTGCTTTAAAGTGTCAAAATATTTGATCTAGATTAATCTCACAAATCCCACATTTGTCTGCAAACAAATAAATAAATAAAATAATATATTTTAGAAATATTTAAAGCCTACCTAAACTGTAAATTAGTGTTGCCCACAAAAAAAAAAAAAAAAAAAAAAAAATCACTTAGGCTAAAGAAACCACAGTGACATTTTAGATTTAATGTATGATTTGTACTCATTTTATTCTCTGTAGTAACCCGTTTATTTTACCCGTTTGCTTTAGTGTGAACTCATCATATTGTACAATTGAACCTTATTTCACTGGTAAAAAATAATATATTTTGAAGAAGCTTGTCAGAAATTTAGGCTTTTCTTTCATGTAACAAACTAAATTGAATAAGTAGGTAATCCTCTTTTTTTATTAATACATTGATGATACCATTGAAATAGTATTAAATCAAATGGAGTATTGGTCAAATGACAATAGTGACTTTTATATATGGTGTTATTAAAATGTCCTTTAATTTAGCTTAAGGAAACTCTTGTATAGGCTGTGTAATTTTTTGTTTTTGTCACGTAAAAAATAAAGAATTGTTTTTATATTGACTTGAATCATCATTGTGACCTAAATATGTTGTATTGTCTATATTGTATTTAACAGGATTTATGGATTTTATAAATGTGTCTTTGCATTGTTGTTGTTTTTTTTTTTTAAATAGTTGTAACCAAAAACTGTTCTACAACTTTAAAACCTACCCTGTTTGCACATAAACGATTGAGTAACCGAGTCTGAAAGAAAAAACAGACGCTCGCGCCAGCTGGTGGACAAGAGATGAACATCTTAATCATTTTTATATAAACGCATAGCTGCAACTGAATGCATTGTAGCAACACAAACCCACACACGAAAAAAAAGCAATGTTTCATTATTCTCACAATATTTCTTTGAAAACAGTATATTTGACAGTATATTTGTACACTATTTTGTATATTTGTATATTATTCTTTTTGTTACATGTGTCTTGTCTTGTCACTGTCATTCTGTTGCACTTCAGAGCTTTGTCACAAAAACAAATTCCACGTATGTGTAAACATACCTGGCAATAAAGCCTATTCTGATTCCGATTCTTCTGATTCTGAAAACATAAGTATCAGTGATTTTTAAAATTATTATTTCCAGTTCTAGGAGAATCAAACGAGTCTTTAATTTAATTAAAAAAAATTAATTAAATCTATTTTTGGAGAAAACTAAAGTGTTTTTTGACCTTGCGTACATGTAAACCTGTTTTAAGAGACTCATAAAGCAATATTAGCAACCTTTAAAATGGGGCATAATAGGGGCACTTTAAGCAAAACTTGTCATGACAGCTGCATAATGGTTCCTATTAACCACTAGATGTCACTCTATTCTTTAAAAACACAAAGTGCCTTGCACCATTAGATACACAATACCAGGGTTTCTCAAATCTTAACCCTTGAGGTGCACTGCAGAGTTTAGCTCTAACCCTAATCAAGCCTGCCAAAAAGAGGCATTCGTATATACATTAAAATAATAATAAAAACTTTTTTTAGAATCAGCGAACACAAAATAAGAGTTGTGTAACTGTGCACATTTGTACAGTTTCACGGTAACACTTTACAATAAGGTGTCGTTTGTTAACATTAGTTGATATGTTTACTAACATGAACAAACAGCGAAGAATAAATTTATTGCAGTATTCATCTATGTCAACGTTAATGAAGAGACAGTTAGTTCATGTTAGTTCACAATGCATTAATAATGTTAACAAGCACAATGATTTTATAAATCATTAGCAAATGCTGAAATTAACATAAACTAATATTAATAAATGCTGTAGAAGTATTGTTCATTCTGGGTTCGTTAGCTAATATCTAATAAACCTTATTGTAAAGTGTTACCAGTTTTGCTTAAAAAATTACAAAAATTTGAAGGACAAAAATTAGTTATTAGGAAAGATCAAAACCTGTGAAAACCTTGTGAAAAAAATAAATATGGTTTGTTGAAAATGAGTATGTGCAATATAAGTGGGCAGTTATTTTCCGACTATAAGCATGTACAGTACATTAAAATTGCAGGTGTTAAACCAACACCACAGTGTAGAGTTCAGACCTGCAGACGAGCCTTTGATGTTCCTGTGTGTACTTATTTTTTGATTTGTACTATATTTAATTATTTTTATTATTATTTTGGTTCACGCTTTATAGATAAAGAATCTTCATGTGCTTGAATGCATGTGTTCATTTTAACTGTGGAAAATAGTTAACCCCTGTCTTTCAGTAATTTATGACCCTTTGCACTGAATGGCAAACCTTTAGTGAGGAAGCTCCAGATTTTATTCATAGCAAACAGACTACTGAGACTCTTACAGCAAACATTAGTGAAACACAGCCTGAGAGCAGTGCGCACTACCAATGAATTTTTTAGACCTCGATATCTGAATTTTTAAAGCACGCTGCATTTTTGATGATTATTGCATAAAAGAAGGTTTCATGGGGAAAAGGTGCAGCCTTTCACTTACAGGCGCAATAGATTTAGATGGCATTTCTGACTTTTGTGCATCAGCTAGTGCAACAGCCTTCACAGTTTGAACTTTTATGTCAGTGGTTGGTTGTTGACGTTGATACGTTTGACATGTGAACCCCTGGAGCTGTTTCTTGGGATAAGGGTTAGACTGGGACTAGAGGACGTAGTGTCTTGTTACACCTGCTCGTATCATACAACTCCCGAGCCTGCGATCCTTGACTTTGCTGTCAATATTTAATGAGCACTGCTAGTCACTCTTTTTGGCCTGCTTTCGTATGGGCAAGACCAAGAAGGGAGGATTTGGAGAAGAGGCAGGTGTTCGGCATCTTCTGACACTGTCTGTGAGGGAGCTGAGGAGAATGCGTGAGTTTCCATTATTGATGTATGCCAGCATAACTTTCACAATGCCGATACACTGAACCAAAGACACCTGGATTTGCACCATTTCTCTCTTCGTGCCTCATTTCTGGATGTTCTCAGCCCAAACCGCATGAAGGATTGTACCCAAAACGTCCAAACCAAAGTCCCTCCTCTTCTTTCTCTCTGTTCCGTCTCTGGCTCAGCATCTCTCCTCCTCCCCTCCAGTACACCTAGACCATCTCAGTCCAGCACAGGAAAGGATGCGCACCAGCGTCTAGTGGATATCCTGCTCAGAAGTGTTTGAGGGACAGAAGAGCAAGGGAAGGAGAAATGCCACTGGGGGGGTTTGCGGGTCTAAAGGAGAAGCTCAAACCGGGGAAGGAGGAGTTGAAGAACAGTGTGGGTGACTCCCTGGGGAACCTGCAAAAGTAAGTGTGAAGGCAGCTGATTTGGAGTCTAAGCGCTGAGAGGAAGATACGGAAAGATTGCTTGCTTGTATATGCTAAATCATGCTTTTGACATTGATTTTAATTCAATAATGGGAGGGGATTTAAAATTTAGAATAGAGAAATCAACTTAAAATGTATTGAGCAGATGATTTCTGATATAAATCAATCATATTTCATATAAAAGTAAGATGGAAAAAATGGCAAAGAATATACTACAGTGTGTATAAAGTACATAGTGTAATAATACAGGACTATAGAATATAATGTAATCATAGAACTTTACATTAGGTTTATTATGTTTTCAAAGATTTGCGATAAGGGATGCTGGTAGTATAATTTTGTAAAAAAATATGTTTTAATGTTTGAAAAACAGTTTTCAGGGTAGTCCTACATTGTTTCTCAAAGAAAGTAAGGCAGTAATTCTTATAAATATTCATATCAAAATGTTGCCCAGGGATGTCAGGGCATCTAGAAATATTACATTATTATGCACTAACCTAACATATTCACTTTGTACCTTGGCCAGTAATTTAAAAATGTTATGCAGTTTTCGAGATGTTTCCATACATATTTAATATCTAGTACGTTTAAAGAGATTAAAAACCTGAAGGTTTCACATTAGAGTGAAATACACGTCATGTATATTCTTGCACATTAGACAGCTTTATATGTGAGATAATGTACATAATTTCCTGTGTCTGAGTAATATTGCCATGAAATGTCTTAGAGCTTGTAAAACTAGAACTACACAATATAGAGGGGGAAATTTAATATATGGGTGCACACTAAAGTCATGCAATCCTTATTTTCATCACTACTTGAAGAAATTGCTGAATTTCATTTAGATCTGTGAATAAACTAAGGATGCATAAACTAATAGACGCTCAAGAGTAATACAGTTTTCAAAAGCAACAAATAATATTTCAAATACTTTATATAAAAACAATTAATTACAATGCAAAGGCTTTATTTGAGAGAATGCAATGTTAGAGAATAGCATCTGAATACCTTTAATTTTCTATTATTGTTAAATTTCTTGTGGTAAAAAGTGAACAATATATTGCCTTTGGTGGATAATTATAATGTGATGGTGATGTAATCCTTGCACATGGCTTTATGTTGTGTTACAGGTGATTTTTTATTTTTTTTTATTTTTTTTTATTTATTTTTTTGCCAATTGTCACGTCTGTCAGTGATTATGCATGATTTTATTAGTTTAGTATATAATGTGCAGAAAAATCTATACAGTCTCCATTGTAAATAAAAATAAAATGATAAGAAGTATCTTGGGAGTTTTGAATTCAGTTAAAACCAAATTTACAGAAAAACAAACACCGCATGAAAACACTATTTTTCTGATCTGAATAAGTGTACTGTTAACAATAGAAAAAAACTGCATGTAACCATTTCAAGAGCGTACCAGAACAACAAATCACCTTAAAGTGGCTTATGTGCAATAACAATGCTTCGCAAACATCCGGAACATCCGGCTCTTGAAATGATGCTTCTTGATCCTCCATCCACAACCCTCCAGTGTCCAGCTTTTAGTGAGCTCCTTTCTCTGTGTGTAGAAGAACTCAGGTGTGCATTTCAAAATAGACAGATGAAAGTAATTCCTGTGAGGTGGAGGATGAGAGGAAAGATGCAGGTTCAGTAATGGAACAGGTGCGTGCAGGCGAGATGGAGGGAGCAGCAAACGCAATGTGACCTTTTCAATGCCACACTCTGGCAACCCTTGCTGGCCCCCTCCAACGTTCAGTCCATCAGTACATCACTCATAAATATGGGTTTATCGCTTTCAAACAGCGCTGAGTTGAATCTAGATCAGTTAAAGCTACATTTGCGATCCAAAAAGAGGACTGGTTTTGGTTTATACATCAGTTTTTGAGTGATATAATCAATTTTTTTTTATCTTTTTGTCTTCTGCAAGCCATGACTATTTCTAAACCATTTTATTCTTCTGACAATAGGAAGATAGATGGTTCTAATGCGGCTGAAGAGGACAACATTGAGCTGACAGAAGATGGTCGGCCAGTGGCGGCCCCTCAACATAGCCCACCCATTTTGGATTGTGGCTGCTTTGG
>JAUCMU010000036.1:19956566-19976379 GCA_032275025.1 Enteromius treurensis
GCTGCAACCTGGGTGTAGCCATTGTAGAAATGGTTAACAACAACACTGTCTACATCAACGGGACTGCCGTCATGCAGGTGAAACTAGGAACACACAAACTCATAATACCAAATTACCTTCAAATTAGAACAAGGGGATTTTTAAACTATCAAAAGTAAAGGGATAGTTCACCCACATATAAACATTTTGCCACCATTCACTAACCCTCATTTTGTTCCAAACATGTACGAATTTCTTTGCTCTGTTAAACACAAAAAAGATATTTTGAAGAATTTTGATTGGCAAAATGTTGCCAGTAGCCACTGACTTCCATAGTATGGAACAAAAAATACTATACTATAGCAGTAGTTCACCCAAAATATGGAAATTGTGTCATCAACTACTCTTTGGCAGAACAAAGAAATTCATACAGGTTGGGAACTAATTGAGGGTGAGTAATTGATGACAGAATTAAAAAATTTTTTGGATGAACTATTCCTTTAAAGAAATCATGATGTTAATTTTTGAATGCAGAGTCCCTTTAAGACTATCAAAATGAACAAAGAAGTAAATAAAATTATACCACACTAACCAAATTTAACATAATTTTATATATATATATATATATATATATATATATATATATAATTATTTTTTTATTGTTCTATTGACAACTCTGCTTTTACTGGTAGTAAATAACAAAAAATAACATATAATATAGTGTATCTATTTTCTAGCCACACACACACACATACATTAATATGTAAATATCTTTACATAATCAATTATAAAAAAAAATGTAAAGAGTGGGTCCTCAGCAAAAATATTCAGGGAAAAAGTAAAAAATATATAGATAGTCCGTTTGACTTTTTCAGCTATTAAGTTTAAAGGGCCGGTTATCTTTTTGTCTGGCTTGTATTTTCATTAGTGACGTTTTAGGTATTAGCTGCCACAATTTCCTGTAATTTCCTGTCATAAGAAATTTTAGGAGAAAGACATGACTCTCACACACACACATATTCAGAGGTCATTTTACTATGAATGTCTTACGATAACTCATTTTTACATCAGACACAGAAATGTGCGTACAAAGGTTTTTTGTATTTTTTATTTTATGAATTATATCAAGCTAACGTTGTCTCCTCTAATGTTTGTCTTTTTCAGCCAGCACAGTTTAATTGGGATCCAGAGACAGTGGGATTGATACACGGCTCGTTTTTCTGGGGCTACATTGTCACTCAAATCCCTGGAGGTTTCATCTCCAATAAGCTAGCAGCTAACAGGTGAGCCTCGCCTTGACGCATGGACCTCCACGCCACGTTTGGAAGGCCGATGCATATTCCATAATACAACTCTTATATTACATTCAGTGTTGAAAGGTGTCTGAAGACCCAAGGGACCAAACAAGTGCAGTGGTCAGGGCTGCGAGGGATAAATTTGTGCCGTGTGTTGATTAGAGGGGCGATAGCGGTCTTGTAATAAAAGCCTCACAGGAAAAGAGGACACGTGGCTGACAGAGTTAATAATGAAAGATCCAGCAGTAGATCTCTCACTGAAACACCAGCCACTGGAATATTACAAGTGTCACTTACACACTGTTTTGGAAAAAAAAAAAGAAGCAGCAGATGGATGGATTAAATAGAGATAAAGGACAAGTGAATGAACCAAAATGACTCTCTTCTGTGTGATCCAGTGATGTAGATGCGCTAGCTAGCATCTTGCCTATTCAAACTTATGGATTTAAGGTATTTGGAAATTAGTTTGCAAAAATATTGGCAAAAATGTCATTGTTTGATCAGTACAGTCAAGTTGGATATCCAGTCAAATCTGCATACATGATTGATTCAGGTTTGAAGCCAAGCTAGTATCTTTGAGATAGTATTATAGTTTTTTAGTTTTAGTAAGTTTTTTAATACACATTATTTGTGTTATTTATTTGTTTATTTATTTTTGAAAGTTTCTACTTTTTAAAAAAAAAAATTTAAAAGTTGTTTAGATTTTATTTTAGAACTATATAAAATAAAATACAATAAAAAGTGAAATACAATAAAATACATAAAGCTTATTAAAATTTTAAATTATTACTTTAATATTCATTAAAAAAATCTAATCAAAAAGCTGTTTGCACTCATGCTTCAAACTAAATTTTGACTGAATCCATGATACCTGCATTATCTAACGTTACTACATGTTTCTGAATTATTCTCAGGGTGTTTGGAGCAGCCATTTTCTTGACGTCAGTGCTAAACATGTTTATTCCATCAGCTGCCAGGGTCCACTATGGCTGTGTCTTGTTTGTGCGAATCTTACAAGGACTGGTGGAGGTGAGTGGCCACCAGTGACCCCATCTTTAAATACGTCATAAAGTGGCCAGTTTCCTTTTTAAAATGATTTTACATGTGACATAACATGACTTTTTTTTTCATTCCTTCAACACGAAAGAATATTTATGCCAAGAATATTTATGTTCAACCTCTGTGACAAATGACAAAAAGCTCCAAAAAAGTAATTGTGAAGTATATACTGTATACTAAGTCGTTTAAAGCCATACAATAGCTTTTGAGTGACGAAAGACTGAAATTTAAATCATGATTTATTATTCAGGACATCATTATATGGGTGAGCTGTTCCTTTAAGTAATGATTGGCCATTACAATAAAATAAAAGTATTAATTGATCATTAGCCTACTTTAAAAATGAAATGAAAGAAAGGCCTACTAACGTGCTTGATGTTCACAGGGTGTCACATATCCTGCCTGCCATGGGATGTGGAGCAAATGGGCTCCTCCACTGGAAAGAAGCCGTCTGGCTACTACCTCGTTCTGTGGTGAGTAGGTTTGTAAGAGAATATTTTACTGAACGTGCTGAAAAAACAAGTATTTGATGGTTAGGTATATTTTGATATTGGGATGCCGGTTTAAGATCTTCCTTAGCTGGTTAATGCTGATTTAAGCTGCCCGTTTTGCTGGTTTAATCTGGTCCTCTGCTGGTTTATGCTAGTCCTTTGCCAGCACGTGACCAGGATAAAACAGCAAAAAGACCCTCGTAAACCTGCAAAGGACCAGCATAAACCAGCTTAATTCAGCACCCCAGCATTAAAACATATACCTTACCAGCCTTTACCAGTTTTTAAAGATGCAATCTATACATTTAGTATCTCAAATTTAAAATTTTTTAATAAATTGCATTTTTGGTTTGCCCTGAATCACTACAGTACACCTTTCATAACTGTTTATATTGGGACCATTTAGATTGTTTCATGTAGGCATAGCTGCAGAGTATCCTGGTACCTGCGTGATTCGCCTTAGACATAAACAGAGAGAAGTAGGTCCGGCTACAATGTTCTTCCACAAGATTCCGCTTATTATCCGCTATACAGCCAAAAGTTATGGACGGTAGCAGAAGCTTTGGAGTGTTCTTGAATGAATTTTTAAATAAATAGTTTGAGCGAATGATTCAATGAGTAACTCAGAAACATGCGGAATTCGCAACCACAATTTAGCTCGTACTTTGTATTTCTATAGCATGACTTGTACACTTAGTGCATGGTTACAAATTCAGATTGTTCACTTATTTAGTTATTGTACGAATTCGAATGAATGATTCAATGACTCACTCATAAAGACGTGGACCGACACCTTTTGATGTCAGGGCGCAACGTGCAGAAAGAGTCTGAGTGAAAACGTCAAAATGCTTCTTTTTTCTATCGTTTATCATTCTCTGCTTTTTTAAACACAGAAAATTTAACGACTCCTTGTACAAATGTACCTGCGTCTGCAGTAGAAGTAAACACTAAAGAGACAAAAAAACATGCTCACAGTCCAGTTGACCAATCGACCGTGGGTCTATATTCCAATGCTCATTACGCCTCAAATGCATTAAAACAGCCGTCTTTTACAATAAACAGGTGCCATGACAACCTGTGCTTCAAACAGCTCTTGACATGACAACTAAATGAAGATGGTCTGCACACAGCTTCACCTTCTCTATGTGAAAGAGGCTTTCTTCTGTTGACAAATAAAGCAGCACCCTCTTCTCTATGTTCAAAAGCTCACTCGAGAATCTTTTCCTATGCCAAACAGGAAGGTTTACAAAGGCATCCACTAATAAAATATACATTAAGACACCTTTTCATTAAAATCCCATTTCCCTGCAGCTGCCAGCCTGTCCTTCAGGCAGAGGCGTGTGTTGCACTGAGGTCTGGGATTGTTGCACATGAAACTGAGCAGATTAAAACTCTGTTACTCCTTGAATTTGAAGAACGACTTGAATCCTGGCATTGGCATTCATTGCTTAAAAAGTTCTTATAGATTGACAACTTAGATAAATAATGACTGAAGAAATTTTATATGATAATCTGCAAGTAAATGTTAAAGTTACTATATTAAAATGAACAAAACTAATTCTGCTTTCTCAAAGCTGAACCTCTGGCAGTTATAAAGCAACCCCCGCAATGACTTCAAATTATTGAACTGTCATGTGAAGGGAATATTGCAGGCTGATTAATGCCCTCTCTCCTAATTTAACTTTCTTAATTAAGCCTTTGTGTGTGTGTGTGTGTGTGTGTGTGTGTGTGTGTGTGTGTGTGTGTGTGTGTGTGTGTTTTGGTTGACAGGATCTTATGCAGGAGCTGTGATAGCCATGCCACTGGCTGGAATATTAGTGCAATATGTAGGCTGGCCCTCTGTCTTCTATATTTATGGTGAGTTTAGGGTAAGCCTTTGAAACGTTTTGGAAACTGAGAAACAGAGTAAATATGAATCTGAAACATGATACAGTAAAAATGTGAGTGATGACATTTATTAACTAATTTGTACTTTACGACACATTTGCTTGACTTTAATCAATCAAAATAATTTACATTAGCGCTGGGCAATGATTAATCATGATTAATTGCATCCAAAATGAGTTTTTGTTTCATGTAATCTATGTGTACTGTGTATATTTAATATGTGTATATATAAAGGCACACACATACATGTATATATTGAAATTCATATAATTTATATGTATACAGCAGGTAAAATATGTGTAATAAAAGAGAATGGCACACGGAAAAAGGATTGCACTACTGAAGTGTATTTAATACTTTGTACAAAAGACTTTGTTGGTAATGACAGCTTCGAGACGCCTCATGTATGAATAATTGCATGCATTGCTCAGGTGTGATTTTGGCCTATTCTCCCACCCAGTCTTCAAATCTTGAAGGATGTATGGGCCTCCTCTGAACTCTGATCTTTAGTTCTTATTTTCTATTGGATTCAAGTCAGGTGATTGTCTGGGTCATTCTAGCAGCTTTATTTTATTTCTCTGAAACCAATTCAGAGTTTCCTTGGCTGTGTTTGGGATCATTGTATTGCAGAAATGTCCACCCTTGTTTTATCTTCCATCATCCAGGTGTTGGGATGAACCAGCTAATATTAATTTCCATTGCACAGGATTGCTTTCTAATTACTGATATATTTCTGCTAGTGTCTCGGCTTTACATGGCTATTTACACCTCCCTTTGTTCACGTGTTCAGTACTTTTTTCCCTGTATCATTGAGTTTTATCATGCATAACTTAATTTCTGAATTTATTTCTTTTGTAAGTATGGATTACTTGGATTGTTACCGACATCTGGTGAAACTGTAATGTCAGCAACACCTTTATAAATATATTATTGGGAAAAATGGTGATGCCTTCAATACTTATTTTACCCGCTGTACATATATTTAATACATACACATAACATATTTTTCTTAAATATATACATACATGTTTGTATTTATATATAAATAACAAATATACACAGTGCACACCCATATCCAAAATCCTTTAGTTAGGATGTGATTAATCACAATTAATCGTTGTCCAGCACTAATGCATATTAAATCCCAGTGAATCAAATCAAACTTACTTCAACTATGTAGAATAGAACTGAATAAAGTTTTAAAATGGTCCGTAGAAGAACTATTTAGGAATGGCCAACAAAATTCTCATTTCGTTTTTCTAATTTTTTAATAATCTAATTCTTTGCTCATATCCAGGTGTGTTTGGCATAATATGGTATATTTTCTGGCTCTTGCTGGCTTATGACAGTCCAGCGATCCATCCCACCATCAGTGAGGAAGAAAGGACATACATCGAGACTTCTATTGGGGAAGGAGCCAATTTAATGAGTGTTACTGAGGTAGACTTCTTTCATGCATTTGGTATAATAAACCGTAAAACTTTATATATACTATATTCAATTGAATATTAAGATGGCAATGTAATAATAACCTAAAACTACTTTTTTGCACTCTTCGCAGAAATTTAAAACTCCTTGGCGTGAATTCTTCACATCTATGCCTGTCTACGCCATCATTGTGGCAAACTTCTGCCGTAGCTGGACCTTTTACCTCCTGCTTATTAGTCAGCCAGCCTACTTTGAAGAGGTCTTTGGGTTCCCCATCAGCAAGGTGGGCTGTTATGTGGTTTAAAGTTACATGATCCTCTGTTAATTTAGCAATCACAGTTCACTCTAGAATTAGGCTAACCACATGATGTCGGGCTGTTTCAGGTGGGCATTCTGTCAGCAGTGCCACACATGGTGATGACGATCATTGTGCCGATAGGAGGCCAGCTGGCTGACTTTCTGAGGAGTCGGAAAATCCTCTCTACTACAACCGTGCGCAAAATAATGAACTGTGGGGGTAGGCAAAGTCCCAAGCTCACACCATTGGTTGAGTTCTTGCTTTTAAAGGGTTACTCCACAATTACCACTGTCAAGGTTCATAAATGTATGAAAGACATTGCCATCAGTGGTTCAACAGTAATATTATAAAACTACGAGAATACTTTTTGTACAGAAAGAAAACAAGAATAACGACTTTATTCAACGATTTGTCACATTAAAGTCACCAAAGCACCATTTGTTTGGGTTTGGAACGACATGGGGGTAAGTGATTAATTAAAAAAATTTTGAGATGGAGTAACCCTTTAAAGGCCTATTTACATTAATAAAGATAACTAGAAAGACATATTATTGTTATGGGCCATTCACACATTTTTTTTTTTAAAGTGCAGCGCACACAGAGCAGTGAAATGGAAAAAGGAACAGTCTAGAGAGGAATGTTTAAAGTTGAACTTGTCTTTTGGACAAATTCTGCCATCATCCACAGGTTTTGGCATGGAGGCCACGTTGCTGCTAGTGGTTGGGTTCTCACACACACGTGCAGTGGCCATCTCATTCCTCATCCTGGCAGTGGGCTTTAGTGGATTTGCGATATCAGGTGACGCATGAGACAGGTGTCAGTCATCAGAATGTCCGTCAGCATAATCCTCTGTCATTTAGCTTTGTCTGATTCTAACCTTTTAGGTTTCTTTGTGCTTATGCCAACTCTCCGGTTTCAATAATGCTCAGTAATAAAAGAACAAAGTATAAAGTGCATGGTGATAGAAGCTGGAGTATTGCTTTCTAAAATGACACAGGAGAGGATCTAAATATGTGAAATGTATTTTTTATTCTTTGACACAGGATTCAATGTAAACCATCTAGACATAGCCCCCCGCTATGCCAGTATTCTTATGGGCATCTCTAATGGAGTGGGTACCCTGTCTGGAATGGTGTGCCCCCTCATTGTCGGAGCACTCACCAAACACAAGGTATTTAACTTCATTAGCTTCTGTTTGTGAATAAAAAACATAATACTTTACAAGCACAAAGACATTTTTTTAAGAGATGCAGTATAGAACATGGGACCTTGTGAAAAGTAATGTACAAGTAGCCATGGAAACAAGTCTAACTCTTTTTCCAGTCACACGGAAACAGCTTCATTCTTTCACGATGAAGTCACGTTCCTTATATTAAACAAGGGGAATTTTTGAGTGTGTAAATATTCCTGGTTATTCAAAAATATGACATTAATATATATATAGCAATGGGGCACAACTAGGGGGCCTCAGCACACTTCTAAAGGGGCCTCAAGATGACTAGATAGTATTAAAATATGTGTATATATATATATATATATATATATAGTTTATAATATATGTTTATTAAAATGCTAAAATATGTACATTTAAATATTAACTTTTCAGTTGAAGATCTTGAAAATTCTAGATTTATATAAAGTTAATGCAACATAAAATTACATAAAAACTTCTATTTTCTTTTAATAAAGTTTGAAAACCAGCAGTTTAGTCATAATAGTTTTGTCATAATTTGTCAAAATATTTTATTATTATTATTATTTTAAATGTTATTCTTTAAATTAAATATTAAATATTTTTTAATGAGTAAGATCGGGTAAAATACCTCTTTAAGGTAACGGCTTAAAGAGACATAGGAACATAGGCATGTTTCATTATGTAGTTATCTGACTATTAAAAAATAGTAAAGTAACCAGAAGGTTGTAGGTTTATACCCCAGAAGTGGTGATTCATGAACTATAAAGCTAACAAGTTCACCCTTTTCGCTTTGGAACAAGACACTTATATTAACCCTTAAAGGAAAAATAAGCAAATTAAATGTGCATGTTTTACACAAGCATATTGCATGTCCTCATTACCTTTCTACGTTCTCACCAGACTCGCCTGGAGTGGCAGCACGTCTTTGTGATTGCTTCCATGGTGCATTACACTGGTGTGATCTTCTATGCCATCTTTGCCTCTGGCGAGAAGCAGGACTGGGCCGATCCTGAGAGCACCAGTGACGAGAAATGTGGGATCATCGGGGAAGATGAGCTGGCTGATGAGACAGAGCCCAACAGCGACAGCACCCTGGCCACCAAACAGAAGACCTACGGAACCACAGAAACCTCTGCAGGACGCAAGCAAGGCTGGAAGAAGAAGAGAGGGGTGACCATGCAAGCAGATGAAGATCACGGATCAAATCATTACGAAAACGGGGAATATCAGAATCAGTATCAATGACATTTTGGTCACCAAACGCTCAAGACTGAGAACTGAGGTATAGGAGTGTTTATTTAAGTAACCCACCCTGGAAATACAACATTCCACCTGACATTTGACACAACAGTATATTTGAGTTGTGAAGAAATATTTTGGATGGCTTCCTTTATGATTTCACCCGGCTGTAGAAGGTGAAGGAACAGTCACATGAGAATGATCTGTGAGTAGTTAATTTTAAAGCTATAGGCACACATAGTTTCAACTGAAGTCTACTACCTGTTTAAAAGTTCAGTACAATATTTTTTAAAAGAAATTAATCTTTTTTTAGTTAGCAAGGATGCCTTAAATTGGTCAAAAATGACAGTGATAACATTTTAATGCTACAAATTAGTAATATTTTATTAAATGCTGTTCTTTTAAAATGACAATTTATTAAATTATGTTTTTTTTTTTAACATATTAGAATGGTTTAAGAAGGATCATGTGACACTGAAGTATGGAGCAATGGCTGATGAAAATTCTCCTTTGCATCACAGAAGTAAACAACATTTTCAAATGCATACAAAAACAGACATTTTAAATGTTTTCACTGTATTTTTAATCAAATAAATGCAGCCTTGATGAGAATCATAATGTGGTCCCAATTTAAAATGTCTGAATATCATTGCATTAAAAAATATCAAACCATGTGGCATCCCCTGTCAAATGTTTCTAGAGCTTTTACTTTAACTATATTCACTTGTGAATTGGCTTGTTTAAAAATTATTTTTGTGCTATATTCCTAAATACTAATTGATTTGATATTTTATGAGTATGCAATGACATTTATAATAGATTAACACTAAAACAGACCATTTTAGAATATACTGAACTCAATTTTAAATCATAATTTTATTAAGTCTTTTTTTACCATACCACAAGGCTGACAGCAGAATATGCATCTGTTCTTTTTTATTTTATGATTTAATGTTTTAATTGTTGTCAGCTATGCAAAGAAAGCAAGTGTATAGTGCATAAACAGGTTAAAGAAACATTTCCTTGCATGCAGTTGTACAGGCTCCAAAAACCTCTTTGCTGAATTGAACCTGAATTATCATAAAAGTTAATAATGGACTGTAGTGGAATTCCTTTTAAAATTGCAGTATGTCCACTGTTAATATCTCCTAGTTCAGTTTATCGTTTACATATGCGTAGGTGAAAGAGCTTCGGTTGAAAATTTAGAAATTAACCATTTTAGTACTTATAAAATTGAATATGGCTTTTAAAAAAGAATCGATCCGCAATGTGCCTGATTTTTTTTTTTTTTTTTTTGCACAATACCTGTTAAAAAGACATTTCATTGCTTACATGGATGTCAAGATGATTGTTTGATATGTGCACTTTACCATTGCATCACTGTAACTGATGTCTCTTTAAATGTTTATTTGGAGGAGAATAAAAAATAATTATCTTTCAATTTATCTCTTACCTGCACATGTGTGCTAAAAATATTACTACTGACATAGTGGCGTTGTAATATAGTTCAGATAGCATGCATAATTGATTCTCTTTGGCACATACATTAGATTACAGCAGCGGTTGCTTTTCTGTTTAAATAGCATCTTACACTATTAATGAGTTTAGTGCGGAACAAATGAAATCGAAGTAGACGTAACCGAGACTTTGGACTCACGACATCTTCTTTCTCAGGGAGAATGTTTATGCTGGGATGCTTAAATTGGCTCACTTTGTCTTTGTTGGGAGCTGACAGATCTCTCCTGGTTAGTGTCATGTGGGAGTAAACATCCCTCACATTATCACTTTTCTTATGTTCACAGCAGCATTTTACAGTGTGCAACAAATTAGCCTGACCACCCAAAGCTTTAAACAACTTCACCACAAAAATTTGTTTTTGTTTTTAATTATCTTTGACTGGGTAGGACATTAAAACTTTACACACACACACTTTATCACAGAAATAGTTTACATTAATAAAAAAATAAAATTTAACTTAAAATAACTAAAATCAATAATTATTATTGCTGTCCAACAACTAATCACGATTAATCACATCCAAAATTAAAGTTTTAGTTTACATAATTTATGTTTGTGTACTGCGTGTATTTATTATTTATATAAATACACACACATACAGTGTGTGAAAATAATTACATGTTTATAAATTTAGATATTTGTTTATTTTATATTACATATAATATATGTAATATATAAACAAAACATATTGTTCTGAAATATATACGCATGTATTTTTATTCAAATATACATAATAAATGTAGTATGGTAGATATAAAATTAAATTAAAATTAATTAAAATTAATCAAATTAAAATTATGAGTATGACGCCTCATGGGATAAGAAAGTGTCCATGGTATGCCTACTACAGAATTAGGGTGGAAGCAGTAGGTCATCCGGGTACTTCTCACCTACTGAATTTGGAATACTATGATTTCGGACATACTACTCGCCTCGCATACTATATAGTAGGGAAGTAAGCGACTTCGGACGCAGCAATAAAAACATGCAGGGTTGGGGGCCTCCAGGAACGTGGTTGGGTGATTTAAGGGACACCGATTAAATATTATTATTTCTCCATGGAATTATTTCAAACTATAAACAGTGTTAAACACAACCAATGTCTTCATCGAGTTTGGTGGCAATCCAGTGGAAATCCTCAGAAGGGTATATCAAATTCCACAGCATGCGTTTTTTAAACAGCCCTGAGTAGTCAACTTCCTGGTGGGCGGAGCCTAGAACATGCTCTATGAAAGTTGTTCAGCTAATTGAGATCTATATGTGTATTGAGTTTCATATGAATATGTGAAAGTATGTGTGAGCTATTTCTGAAAATGTTCCAGGGGGCGCTGTAGAGACCCTGTGCCAGCCCATGCCATGCCTAGATTCCAATGAGTGTGCCGAGTTTTTTAGCATGTTAAAGTCCCCAAAAAAACCCAGATAGTCGAGAAAAAATAAAATAAAAATAATAAAAATTCGCACCGAACATTGCAGACAACATTTAATGTTACTGCCACCATAAAATGTGCAGTTTCAGTGCCATCATTATAAAGCATAACCCTTGTGTCGCAGCTCTTCTTTTACTCATCCTTCACATTCCCAGTTTCAGTCCTTTTGGATCTCTAGTTCCAGTAATGTATTGTATGCACGTTTGAATTCAGCACACCATCTTTTGATTTGTTGGTCGGGCGTTACATGTCAACAAGACTTTTTTTAGGTAAATCTTGGGAAGGTTCAAGGTTGTGGACCTTGTTATGGTGTGTAATGGCATTTTTTGTGCCACAGACCTTGACAGCTCATGTTTAACATGCTGATATGAAGCCTCTCGCCGGTTTGTACTACTGTTTGATGGCCTTATCTCTAGCTTTTATGATTAGATGTGTGGTTCTAAAACGGTAAGCAATTTTTATTTGAGATTAACTACCAGATGTCAAACAAAAAAGAGGCTTTAGGTGATAGCTACTCTCCATGCTTGACTGAAACACAATGCTTAATATAATTAATCTTAGAGAATATTCTAGAATTTCAGACATTTTAGTCTGCTTTGGTTTGGGTTCATCAAACCACAAAGAAAAAGATAAAACGATGGACACCTCACTGTAATATCAAATATATTGCAAATTTAATAAATAAGCCATGGATGTGCTGTTAAAAAACGCCCTTACTGTAGTGCTGTGACTCACAAAATAGCTGAAGTGTTTGGTAATAGTTTTTTAATGGAGCCATGAACATGTCCTTCTCACAAGGCCATCCATTCCTCCCCCACCCTCCACTGCTCCAACAAACAGCCGCCAGCCTATGGCAAAGGTTTTGTTTATTTCAGAGAGCTGTCTGTTGACTCAGAAGGGCCCTCTGTGGATGGAGCAACAGCCGGTAAATGATTAAGAGCTTGTTTTTAGATACATTTGCAATTATAGCGAGACGCTGGTCTTCATCACGTTTCGGTCAAATTACATCTCACAAGTGGGGTGTGACTCATTCGAATGTAATGGCATAGAGAACACATTATATCATCTACGCATTCGTACACTGAAAAAATAGGATTCAGTTTTTATTCAGAAATTGCTAGTAATTTTCACAAATAATTTCAAAGAAATGGCAAGTAAAGAATAATTAATAAAATAATAATCAAATGTAGTGAATTAAGATGTGTTCTCCCTTGATGGTTTGCAAAGTTATTATTTTTAGTGTTATTTATATAGTATCACTATAAATTTACTTTGGAATTTACAACATTTATTTATCTTTTTGTTTTATGTATTACATTTTATTTATTTGTTTGTGAGTCATTTTTTTTATATTACTATTTAGTTTTTCTCTACTTTAGATTAGGTTTTAGTTATTTTATTTTACTATATTTATTTTTATTTTATTTTATACATTTATTTTGTACCTGTAATTTTTCTTAACTGCATTTATTTCATTTAGTTGCCAAAGAGACATTTCTAATTTACATTTAGTTTTTCATCTAAATATTTATATTTCAGTTTATTTAAGCTGAATAGAAATTCATGCACGTCTTATTTCTTTAGTTTAGAGGATTCAGCATAGTACAAAAGGGATTTTTAGGATTGCCATTTTTATTTTATTTTCGAAAAATGTAGAATGAACAGCCAAAAAGGTAGCATGTTTTCTTAGTAGTTTATTAATAAAATATATGGAAAAAGTACTTTGAATTAAGAAAGTAGCTGACATATTACAATTTCAAAGTTAGGAAAATGATGCAAACATATCTTGTAAATGTGCATGCAGAGTATATTTTAAGAGAAGTGGTCTATGCAATAGATCATTTCCAACTTAATTCTAGAAACCGCCACTAATGTCAGCCTGCCATGTGTTGCAAAATGTGTCATCATCCTTATTTACAACATGAGCCAAGTTGCAGTAATTGGTTATTGAGCAATTCATCAGACCCTGAAGTACAGTATCCCACAATACACAATATAACCAAAAGGCATTGCATACTTCTTGAACCAAACTATCAATTAAGCTCATAATTCGAAGTCAGGTATCAGATATCAAAGTTTTTGATGATGAGCTAAAACAGAGCAGGTGTACTTCTAGCCAAACGCTTTAAATTACACGAGAGACTAGCATTGAGTAATAATTGTGTTTACATGTTTGTTAGGGTATGTGTGTGCATCTGTGGGGAATGCGTTGAGAAGAAGGGTGTGCTGTGCTGGTTATCTCTGGCTATTAAGGAGGTATTGCTGCGTTTGTAGGCCTGTCAGCCAAAGTTTGGAGCTGATGGGAGAGGGAGGAACTGCTAGTACTCATGAAGAGAAACAGATAGATAGTTTAATTAATAACCACTGTCCCGTTTCCCCATGACCCCAGCCGCTCAGTCCAGTTGCTACACAGAATCAGCTTGATGCTTATGATGGCTTCAAATATCGAGATCCGGCTCAGGAGCAGACAGCATCTGTTCGAGTAATAGGTAAGTAAATTATATTTCTGATATCTGTTAATAAAAATAAATCATCTATTATAGCTTACTATTACTTGATGATTGGGGCGAGCGTGGAGATTTATAAATTGGAAATGGAACAATGTTATGGAGACCCTCCGTGTGTACTAGCATGTAAGCTCATGGGAAATTAAGGGCTGGATTTATTATAGTTTTATGAGGAAAACTGGTTGTTGTGACTGATGTATCAATCAATATCACTAATGTTTGAGGCCTGGTTTCGTGGTAGTTTGCGACTCCATGGCCTCGTTCACATATCCTAAATCACACCGCTGTGACTTTTCCTCTTGTATAATTAACGCTGGGTATGTAGTAAAACAGCACTGCTGATAGAAAAACAACATTGCTGCTGCTGCTAGAATTGCTTTGAACATACGCACATTTGCTAATACCAAGATCAGCTTTCAAAAATTAAAACTGCATTTATGCATATAAACTGAAAATGAATAAATAATGGTGTTTTGGCATGTATAATGTGAAAATGGGCCATATGTAGCTATATTTGTTCACACTAGCAGTTATGTAGGAAGTACGAAGGTGTTCAGTAATAGAAAAAGAAACGCAGATGCTGAGGACTAATTTATGAACTTTTTAGAACAAATCTTCTGTGAATACTTAATAACTTGAAAATGAATAACTAATGCTTTTGTTGTGAATTATGTGAAAATGATTCATATTTAGGTGGGTTCTAAAATGATGAGTCAGAAACTATGAAATAAACTGAAGCTAATTGATTTTTAGCAGAAGCAAAAAAGTGAAACTGTGAAACATATTTAATATTATTATAATGCATCAGCACTTTTTTCCTATAGTCAGATAACATTTCTAATTTTTTTTTTTTTTTTTTTTTTTTTTAAGAATCAGTGTTTTCTCTTGTATTATTTACACATGAGGTGGGAACATTGTAAAACTGCACTGATGAAAGAAAAAAAGGCTTGTTTCTGTTTGCTGATATTTTACCTTCAACAGAATGCTGCTGGAATAAGATTTCCAGTAAACCTTGAAAAAAAGTAAAAAGGTGTGATTGAAAATTATTCTTTTATACACACCATTAATGAGGCTTTGTTAAATTTATATAAAACAAGTTCACATGCATCATGTTTTACTTCTTGGATGAGTTTGTCATGTTCAGTTCATGGTTTCTTAAAGTAATAGTGCTGTGAAGTACTTAAAGTAATTAAAATCTTCTTTCATTGTGCTAAAAGTTAAAGTAATTAAAACCTTATTTAAAGTTACAGTATAGTTAAACTGTTGAAAAGTAATCTAACATTAGATTTAATTTTAGCTGCATATTATAGGCGAACACAAAATGATAGACGTGCTCCCCTTCATACCTGCCAGGACAATAAAACGTTTCTATAACTGAAACTAAGGAGTGTCAAAAACCTAAAGATCTGTCTTTAAAGAAAAACACATGAGAGTTGAAACATTGTGGAATGATGCCATAATATTTGGAATAATCCAAAAGACGACTGTAGGTAGTTTAGCTTTAATAAACATGGAAAAAGCCGATATTATCAAATCCGGTGCCAGACTGTATAGTCCAGAGGTGAAACTGGAGCAAAGGTCATTGCAATCAACTGTAGCATTTCCAGTTGAAAAACAATCCTTTGTTAGAAGATTATGCTGTAGATTTCTGATATGACTTCAGGACCTTGTCCTCCTAATCTCAAGGAAATCTAAATAAAATCTGAATTATGTAGTATAAAACTTCACACGTTAACTTCAATCAGGGATTTTCTAAATCAATTTAAGTGACGTGTTTTACCATATTGCGTCAATACCGTAAAAACTGCATCCATTTGTAAGTAAAGCAACCACTTCCTCAATTTGTTATTGTCTTTAAGAATTCCCTTCATTCACTTCAATCCTGGACTGAGGCATCTTTGGACGCCAAGACTCAACACACAAGCTTCTGAATGAATGAGTGGGTGGGCCATGACGTCAGTGTGGTGGGACCTTTACAGATCCCACCCAGTGATGTGTTCCCCCTATCAGAGAGCTCACACTTTTTTGGTGAGTATATTGGAAATTCCCATTCATCTCTTTCCTAAGTTGTGCTAATGCTATCTTTGCCATGGTGGGTGATGAAATAAAACCAAGAGTCCGAAACGATGAAACAAACCAAAGCTAAATTTTGTCACCTTTAATTTTACAACCACGCATCAGCATGTTTTGTCCTGGGCGACGTATATAAATCTTGATTGATCCTACCTGTAACGAGACAGGGAATTGTGACTGTCAGGTTAATGAGCAACTATAGCAACCTTTGTTCACACTGGCACTTATGTATGAAGTATGAAGGTGTTCAGGAACAGTAATTCTTTGTGAAAAGAGACGTATAGACACATACTGAGGAGCTGAAGGAACAGTTGGATGGTTAGGAATCAGAACGGCTAATGATCTTCTGCACCCTTACTGGGTCACACTGAAATGGCCATGGTTCAGGACAAGGCTTCAGGTTAGTACCCATGATACTGAAGAAGTCAGCGTATTAGTATGTGTTGTTGGCGAAAATGTAGTGTAGATATAGTACGAAAGTTTTAAATGTCTTGTGTACTTAAAAATGATTGAATTGCAAACAAGATTTCAATTAGTTTTTCACAGTTCCGAGAAGTTGTCAGCAACTGAACTACATGACTTCCATTAATAATGGACACAAACATAGAAAAAGAGCTGAAAATTTGTTTTCGAGTTTGACTCGAAAAATGCAAATGTTTAACGCTTTTAGGTATTCTAACTTTATTAACAGCAACGTGTTCTGAAATAGGTCAGACCTGTAGTTAATAACGCAATACGTAATAAAAAAGTGCACGTAAAGTTCTCAGAGTTGCCACAAGGGGTGCTGCAGCTGTTATTAGAGTAAATGGTCGATTTTCTCTTTTAGGTACAACTATTTTATGGTCGATCAGCAATTTTGCTGTAAGATGCATGTCAACAACTTTACAGCAGCTCACTGATGTAACAGAAATAGCAACAGATTGCTATAGCAATGCATCTTTTTTTAAGATTACATGCATCCAAGCAGAAATGGATTTTAATAAAGGGGAGGGGCTTACGTAAAAACAAGCTCTTAATTAAACTTCACCGCAGAGACGTTGGGCATTTTATTGAAAGATCGAGTTCAAAATAATAAAAAAAGAAACACAAATGGATGAATCATTCACAGTAAGATCTATAAGATGCATTTGGAAAATAAATATGGTTAATCCCCATAGAGATCTAAAATGAACTCTAACGCTCCCTGTAGTACAAATAAATAGAAATAGCCAAAAACACTATGTAAGTGAATAGGTTTCCCTGTTACATTATAATTATACATCTTAATACTGAGTAATATTAATTAACTACATGTGCTTACTATACGGTTAGGGATAGGATTAGGGTTTGGCTTAGGGTTACTTGCATGTAATTTAATTGTTTTTATACTACTCTGCTTCGCGTCGTGGCCGCATCACCACCTCGGGTTTGCATTATTTTTCTAATAATTCAACGGCCCGTCGTCAATTATCCCTTACTTATAATAGTACACATGTAACTACAGTGTTCTGTGAATGCCTATGAACCCACTTCTGGCAAACTATACAGTAAGTGCACTCAGCTGTCAAATGGGATACAATATGATATATATAATTAACAATTATCATAAAAAAATCTACTGAAACAGTAGATGACATAGTAATATTGTGTAAATCCAGACAGCTTTGGTTAATGATTGTTTGTTTTATTTCTGGGTGTGTTCGAGTTCTGTATTATATACATGTCACACAATCTACTGCTACTTGTTGGATAGAGGCTGATCATGTTTCTAAATGATTTTTAATATGCACTTATGAGGTGGTGGAGATCTTAATGACTCTGGTGAGGTGTCTGCAAGGTAACAGTACCTTAGCGTGTTGTAGTTTCACTAATCGTTGTGTTGGCATAAGACCTATTAACAGTAACAGTAAGGTGAACTTGAGCTTTGCATCTCCATGACACATGTAAACTGACAAGCTCCGCTTACTCCTGCCATCTTCTCCTCAGATATTCTGGCAGAGCAGAACAGTCCTTTGCTACAGGACCAGGAGGTCATGCCCTTCACCAGCTATCCCAGCATGCAGTACACCTCGGTTGAGCCCTCCATGTCATCACCATCATACTACTCCAGTCAGCACTGCTACCCACAGTACAGCGGTGAGGAGTGGTACTCTCCATCCTCTGTTTTTGAGACGAGGAAATTACCGTTGGAGGGGGGCTTTGATAATGAGCTGGATGAGTCTTGCCCTGTTGTCCCAACCGTGTGTAAAAGATCCAGACACGCAGCCCACTCTGGAAGGAGCAAAGGCGAGGAACTATGTGTGGTCTGTGGAGATAAAGCATCAGGGTATCACTACAATGCACTCACATGTGAAGGATGTAAAGGTGAATGCCATTCAATACAGTATTTTTTGCTGCTGTTTTCAGTCACAAAACATGTAGACCTGAACAAGGTTTTAATAAGAACCGGTTCTTATTTTAATGGAATCATTTCTATTTAAAAATTTGGGACATTTTGGAACCACATAAAAATTTAAATTGCACATTTAACCTTAAAGGCCAAGATAGCTTTGTATTTTATATATTTATTTGATATACTGTAATAATGTACAGTTGCACCTTGTGACCCCTTTGTTCACCCTTGAACTAAATAGATATTGTATAATGTATCCTTGGCTACATAGCTTATGAAGGACGTAATAATTGACATGGAACCCCGTGTGCCACATTTAGCTCTTGGAAAATCATTGGCTGAATGACTGCAAGTGTAATTCCACCTGTGCATGGACAATGCCCAAAGGGCAGATGCTGGACTATGTGTCCCAAGTCCCACAGGCTTGGCTGGGTTTGATGCTCCTTCACGTTCAGTTTGGATTGGGTTCCCTCTCAGCTTTCTGCTGAATAATGGTAGGCAACCAGAGCCAGATGCCGCCATGCAAAGTTAATGCGTGTCATTGTGCTCATGGGCTCATGCTGGAATAATTACCTGTTCCAAAAACAACTGCACATGTTTGTCTGATGCCTAGAGATGAAAATCGAGCATTCCAAGTGTATCTCTATTACAGTACTGAACGTAATGTCTTAAACCTTACCATACCTTACACAGGCTGCAATGAACCTATTCCTTGATCGGTGTTTACAAAGTGGCCTTCGTATTTCTCCTAATAGTTTAGACTTATACAGTTTCTTCAACTTGTTTTATTACGGTTTTCAAAATGAGAGAATTTGATTCCTATGTATAATCACTGTAATACTTGGCAATGCATACACGTGCAAGTATGTCATGCAAATAAGGCAATTTGCTTTTTAAGCAATGAAATCTTCTTCTGGAGGCTTTTGTATGTCTACTCTTCTCATCTGTCATCCACTGTGTCAAAGTATAAGAACAACTGATAATATGGGGGGGGGGGGGGGGGGGGTTACTTATTCATCAAAAAATTGGATCCCAGGAAATTAATT
>JAUCMU010000036.1:20033825-20066344 GCA_032275025.1 Enteromius treurensis
GGCTCTCTGGAATGCTTGATTCTGATTGGTCAGTTGAGACATTTGCAGGTTCGTTCTTTTCGGAGTGTTTTACCGATGTTTTCTAGATCTGGGATCACTTGTAATGCTGTCTATGGAGGGTCAGACGGCTCTCTGATATCATCAAAAATATCTTAATTTGTGTTCGGAAGATGAACAAAGGTTTTATTGGTCTGGAACGACATGAGGGTTATTAATGACAACATTTTTAATTTTTGGGTGAACTAACTTTAAGACAGTATTTGGCTGAGATACAAACAATTAGAAAATCTGGAATCTGAGGTTGCAAAAAAAACCTAAATACTGTGAAAATTGCCTTTAAAGTTTTCCAAATGAAGTTCTTAGAAATGAATATTACTAAATAAACTTGTATGTACATGTACAACAACTTGACTCATTCAATGTATTTTTGGCTATTGCTACATACCTGTGCTACTTAAGACTGGTTTTGTGGTTCAGAGTCATATGTGTGTGTGTGTGTGTGTGTGTGTATAGTATTCGAAATAAGGGTTTCCTTATCAGTGTTCAAAAATATTTGGCAGTTGGATTAAATAATGACTTTAAGACATGTATTAAAAATTATGCATATATACACACTGGAGAAGTCGAAGGTTGAACACGCAGAATTGTGCCTAATTTATCACTGAAACAATGTAATGTAAACATGGTTGGCTTTTCAGTGTAGTTCTCTTTAGAGTGGGGTTTATATGTGTGAATACTGCTGATACAGTGCTTCTGAAATATGTGTTTGTGTTTTTGGTTTGAGCCACTGTCATTCTTTCACCCACTTATGACTTGTATTGAATGTTGTGGCTTTGCTTGTTTTAGTCTTTGGATAGAGTTGCCTTAAACAAAAGTAGGTTTTATAGCTCTAGCCATTGTTTAAGTGTACAAACATTTATGTTAGCGATAAGCTGTAATTTCAGGTCTACCACAAGGACCGCATTCACCTCAGGGGCTTTTTGGGGCAGTTTTTGAATTGTCAAGCCGGTTCGATTACAATAATGCCAGAGTAGTGCTGGAGTAGTCATAGCAACAATGATCCCATTAAATGCGAACACGATACAGTGGACTGAACCTGAACAATGACCCTTAAAAACAAACCAGAATAAAACGGCACTCAGTTGCGTGCTGTACGTGACTGATTTTAAGCCGTAAGCGTTTCCTCCTTTGGCTTGTGAGCTTTACCTTTCAAACTTGCAAATGATGGTTTGAAAGCATGTTTCTTGGTTGCCAGATTTTGCGTTGACATGCTGTTGTTAACGTTAGTTGTTTTGGCATGGCAGTAGCTTCTCTGGTACACTAGCAACTGGAAGGTCATGGGTTGGATTTCTTAGGACGCACATGACAATCCACTGTAAGACGTTTTACAATATTTTTGAATCTTGTAATACTTTTTTATAAACTAGTCCACAAATAGACTTTACTGAAACCCGAACAATTCTGGTACACCAGTAACTGGAAGGTCATTGGTTTGATACCCAGGAACACACACATGTAAGAAGTTTCACAGTATTTGTGAATCTTGTAATACTTTTTATGAACTAGTACATAAGTAGTTTCACAGACTCTCCTGAAACTTCAAAAAGAACCCTGACCCTGATGTCTATGATGACTGGAAGACAGCCACTGTTTGCTGGAGTGAAAAAATTCAGGGTCGTGTTTATGACGATGGGATGGGGCCACACGTGCCCCCCAGACTCATGCTGGGATTTAACATGCACTTCATCTTGAGTGTCAGTGGGGCTCTGAACTGGGTCAGTGTGTCAGCAGATGCTCATGACTGTGAAGGATTGGACTAATAAAGCTTATTTATTCTTGGATAATAGAGGGGAAAACAGATTTGATTCATTTATTAGGCAGTTGTTTAGGGAATGTAATTCAAAAGAATGTGATGTTGTTTTTTTGGTAGAAGACATAGAAACGGTTATCCATTTGTTTTGTCTTTCAGACAGTCCTTGAATTAGAATGTTTTCTTTATCCTTGATTTTGAACGTCATTAGCTGGTAGATTACACTCAATGTACTAAAATTAACTAAAATAAACTAAAACTGAAAAAAAAAAAGTATATATACTTTTTTTTAAACAAATAATCAAAATGACAAACAAAATTACTAAAACTTAATACAAATATAAATATAAGTAATCAAAAATATTAATGAAAACTGTAATAATAGTATTAGCGTTACTAAAATAATTAGAATAATTTTAAAAAGTAAAAAAAAGGGTTCTTGTCATTTTAAATTTGATTTAGAATGGAATGAAAAATCTTAAATTTGCCCATAAATGTTGTTATATAGCTTTTGTAAATTATATAAATTATAAATTATATATTATATTAGAAGCGCCAGCAGTGGTCATTTAATTTAATAATTTCTTGATTTATGTTTAATTTACATTTTCCCAAAATGAAATTCTTTTGAACCTTTATGTTATCAATCATTCAATCACTTTTATTTATATAGCGCTTTAAGATTGTAGCAAAGTTGTGAACAGGATTAAATAGGAGAATAGAGTGATTGTAATGTATAATGACGAGATTAAACATATGTTATACATATGTTGAAAGAAATTTCCCATAATGCTCTAATATACCCAATGCAACATATAATAAAAATATTCTAAATTAAATGTTTATGTTGATAAAAGTATTGAGTTTTATTTAATATTACAGCCTCTCATGCAATAATAACTCGTTGAAACAGTAGTGCTGCCAGATGTTTTGTTATCCTTGGTTCTATTAATGTATCATTTTCAAGGACGACCATATCGAAAGAGTGTTTGAAATGGCTTTTATGATTATCAGTGGGTGTGGAATTTTATTTGCCATATCACATAGCCAAATATTGACAGCTTACTGAAATAAAAGTGCACTGAACTAAAGGTGAACAACTTTAATGCTAATTGCATCTTGCTTTCTATATAATGATGATGTGTTTCTATGTTTTTATTCTTTAACAGCTTACTGAATCTTCATACAGTAAGCAGGCATATTGATTCCTTGGTTGGTAACTAAGGCTACGACTGTGCACTGTGAAGGCTGAACCTGTGAGATTTCTCCACATCTCTCATGGTCACCTGGTCCGGACGCAGCTGTTTTTGCTCCCACAACTCGTACCCCAAAGCAGAGCTTGACTCTCAGCAGACAGAATCTGTCACTATGGCTGAGGCAGCTGTTGCTGGTAGTTTATTTATAAGAAGTGATTCCACAGATATACGATTGCCTTCTAGAACAGTAGTGGAGAGTGACGGCATTCAGTTTAGAGTAATGCGATCGAATCGCGGTAGCTCATTATGGAAGAAGAAATGCAGTCGTAATTAATATAGAATTTAGTGGAAAATATTGCATTTGCTCTGTTAACATCTTTCGAAGTGGTCAAACTTGTAATTATCTGTCAAACAACCACCCAGAAAACCCTATGTTTTTCATTTACTCGCTATTTATTTGCTCGCCCTCAGGTTGGCCCAAAAGTATGATTTTTAGCTAACAATCCATGGTCCTAGGTGAATGCTGTGCATTCACCACAGTACCACGACACATATGTACATGGTACTGTTGGGAAACGCACACTGCACACAATTCTGACACGGACTGGAATAAATTGAAGTTGTTATTTTGGTAGGATTCTTGTAGCTTTATAAAGTTAAGGTTGAGATATTAATGACACATGGATTATATTAACGATGTCCTAACAGTGTTTCTGGGCCTTGAACATAGTAGTGGCATTGCTGTCTTTGCAGGGTCAGAAAGCTTTTGCAAGATTTAATCAAAAATATCTTAATTTGTGATATGAAGATGAAGGAAGGTCTTGTGGGTTTGAAAAACAACATAATGGTGAGCAATTATTGACAGAATTTACCTTTTTGGGTGAATTCTGCCTTTAATACCAGTGGATCAGATGATATTTTGAGGTCTTATGAAACGAAAAAATCGTTCTGTGCAAGAAACTAAGCATTGTTTACAACATAGATTCTGTTAAGCAAGACAGTTTGTTTCAATAAACCGGTTCAAATAAGCATGCAATGATGTACCATATATGCAGTTATAATAAAGCACCTAATAAAGATCTCGTTTAATGGTTTTGGACCCTATTGTATGAACAGAAACAGTTATAACTATCTTTAGAATGTAATTTATTTATAAAATCATACAAATCATAAATTGTCAGAAATGGCTTTGGTTGGACTATCATTTTAAATGAAATGAGCTCGACATTTCTCCTGGAGTTCCAGGAAAGGTTATCAGATGGATGGTGTTTTTGCAGATTGATGTACTGTGAGCAGTATTAGGTTAGACTCCGTTATGTAATCAAGATGTTCTGACAAAGTGTTGATGAGCACTTAGATTCTGTGTGTCTGACTAAGCTCTGTTTGTGAATACGTGTGTGGCAGGTTTTGCTTGTTAGCAGCAGTCGACATCCAGATCAGTGGATCGTTCCAGGAGGGGGCATGGAGCCAGAAGAGGAGCCTGGAGGAGCTGCGGTTCGAGAGGTCTATGAGGAGGTGAGCTTTCCTGTTCCTTAGGAAAAAAGGTTTAAATGAACCTCTAAGATCTCCACACTGTTGCAGCAACATTTCGAATAATAAGAACGTTTCTTGAAGGATCATGTGACACTGAAGACATAAGAAAAAAAAGTTGCATCATCAGGTGGTCTTTTAGGTGATGGTGGTTCCTCAGGCTTTTGAGGGTCTGTCGGCCTTGAGACTTTGCTCATTTTTAAGTGAGTTATGGGTTGCAGCTGTCCCATATCTTGTCACCAGGAGTTTTTTGCTTTGCACCATGCATACTGCGTATTGCATACTTAGCAGTATATACTCTATGCTGGGTACTATTTTTAAAGAAGTAATATGTGACACTGTATATCAAGCTGCAAATAGTCAACTTGTATGTCTAAAATATGATGTAATATTAAAGATATAGTTTACCCAAAAATTACAATTCTGTCAAATTCCTAATGCCTTTCCAAACTTACATGGCTTTCTTTCTTATGTGGCCCATACAATATTATTTATTTGGTCCATACAATAAAAATCAATAGGGTCTAATGTGTTTTTGGACAAATTTAGGGACAAAAAATGTGTTTTTTATAGGCTATTTGGGTGAGCTATCTATTTTATATTTAAAACGTTAGCTCACTTATCCTTTAAAATGTGTTTTATGCAAATAAATTATCCATAAAAAGGCTGTTAAATCCTCTCATCCTCACTGCATTCCATTCAGTTTTGGCAACACCTTTGTCTCCACTGTGACAGTATGAAAGCTATGCTCATGTGATACCGCCACCACCCTATAGATCCCTCAATTGTCATTCACAATATGCGCAGGAGTCTGTTTTCTGTCATCTTTAATTTAAGCGGCTTCGCTAAATGAATCTTTTCATGTCTATCTCAGCTAATGGTTATGTTGTTCGTTTCAAGGATGGGCTGTGTCATGACATTGAAGGGCCATCGTAGAGGTTGCCAAGAGGGTAATTTGTTGACAGCTATGAAGCATTGCAGCGACATTTAGAAACCGTGTCCTGTTACCGTTGGCCTCGTCCGTCTGAAATGTACATGTCCCAGAGGTTCAAGAGTCACAATGTTTGAACGCTTGCGGTTGCCCAATTTGAATACAGCTTAATTACTGCAGTCAGTTTTTTTTTTATTAAATAAGTGACATTTACAGTAGAGCTGAGCTGTACTGTTTCTGCCGGTAAAATAAATCAGGTTTGTTTTGTTGCCATTTTGAATTCTACTCAATCATTTCGAATTGAATGGTCCAGAGGTTTAAATATCAGTTGCATAATGGCATAACACAAAAAAACTGCACACACTTTGCCATTTAATCCTTTAGGCACAAGACTTTATTTTTACTTCGAGGGATTTATTTGTTACATAATGGTTTTAAAAGGTGTAACTCAAGCTGTTCAAGTGTTAGGGAGACCCTGGAGGGGACATAAACCTGTCTGTGAATTACAGCATGCTTCTGGCTATGGCAACACTCGTGGGACACAAACTACTACCCCTAGGGGCTTTGCCAAAGGTGGGATGTCCCAAAGATCTTGGTGTTTTTTTTAAACAGGCTGATGTTTTTTGATGTTTGATGTTTGTTGTAAAGATAAGCTAAAGATGTTAAAATAACATAGACAGCCCATATAAATGACATTTGAACTCCTAAAAAGCTTACATTTGGTCCTTTTCCAGCTGACAGAATGAAAGTTCCTGTTTGCTTTTAGGGTTTGTCTAGGGCCATGCAAATGTGACCGTGTCAGATGAGGATACACAGAGATGACAGAAACCCGCTCAGGGCGTTTTAAATAGACAAAATCTCTCATAGTCCCTGGAATCGCCCCCTGTTGTTTGTCAGTTCCGATTGTGAGCGGTTTTTTCAGTTTCTGAATGAAGACATGATGTTCTCTTGTGATCATTATGTTGTCCGGGAATCTCCTGTGTTATGGAAACATGCAGCTCAGGTCTCCCGGATCAGTGAGCCGGTGCTAATGTTCTGGCCTGATGTGTCAGCTTCAGCTGGTACGGTTCCAGAAATTCTGTGTGTTCATCTTCTTGTTAAGCCGCTGTTAACACTGCTAGACTCATGCTGCAGCTTATGTCATAGCAGAAGTCATTTCCTTTTTAAAGTGCCTTACCCCCATCGAGCATCATGCATAAACTGTGATGTTAGAAGCAACCGAGTGTGTTCGTTAGTTACTTTCATAATGTTCGAAAAGGTCCGTCTAATGCTCTTTCTGTGTCTGTTCCTGCTTAAACAGGCTGGTGTGAGGGGCACCCTTGGCAGGCTACTGGGGGTGTTTGAGGTAAGACTGCCAAACTGCCTTATATAAAATAAGACGTTACTTCAACCCCTCTTAGCACGTTGCTGATACTTCAATTAACAAGACTTCATTTCATAAACATTTATAAATATCTTATCCTCACACCTTCTCAAAACATGTTTTACTGCGTTTCACACATTGCGTGTGCCACGTGATAACTTTATATCTCTCATTCTGTACAGCAGAACCAGGATAGCAAGCATCGGACCTACGTGTATGTGCTTACAGTTACAGAGACACTGGAAGACTGGGAGGACTCGGTCAATATTGGTGAGTTGATGTTGTGTTCAGTCAGTAACGTGGGTTTAATTAGTAACGCCTCAAAGTGAATCAGATTCACTAAAACGAATCGGACTGAAGCTAGCGAATCGGATCGCACTGGATGCACTTTTTGGTTTTGATTCACTAAAAAAGAAACGATTCACTGAGGAGTCAGACTTCACTGATGGTTAACCTTAGATTCATTTAAATACTCTTTGACTACTTTTTGGTAACTTGAGTCTTCTAGAGAAGCTCACTGGTAACTTTACCAGAGTGACCTCTTCTCATGTCTGCAGTAAATCAATAGGGGACTTTATTTGTGTGCAAACAGCTTAGTCTGCTAACACGACAGAATTTAAATCGTTTTAGACAAGCTGATCATAACCAGCTCATTTCTTTTGCTAAGACACAACTGCTGATCTGTAAGCAGCTGCAAATATGGGGATTTATATAACTATTTTAATAAGCTATTACGGATAAAGAGGTGGCATGTGGATTAGCCACTTGAAACCTTTTGCTTACTGAATTTTTGTTGTCAAGAAGGATACGCGACAGTAACATTTGCCCACAGACAGCGCAATTCAAAACTTGCACTATTTGTAGATGGCGAGGAAAGAAAAAAACAGGTAATCCTTCACTCCCAGCAGCCGTATAAATAGACCGAAGTTTGTTCACAGGGAGGCGTGCTGTTAGCAGGGGCACAGTTGTTTTCCAGTTAGCGTCACTACACTCCCCTGTAACTGGCCTCGCTCTGCCAGTACCATAGTTTCAGCTGCCAAATAGGGCATCATAACCTCAATACACTGAGAGGAAACGGGTTTACTCGACACGGAGCTGAGCAACGAATGCAAAAAAGGTCAATAGTCTGCTTGTCAAAGTAATGACTTTTAACCTTCCTGCATATATGACATGTTTAAAAGTGCTTAAGGTGAATGTTTAAGTTTCAGCACTTTGTGAGGGACTGTTTTCAGGACTATAAATACAGTGGAATGTTTGTCAGCCAGATGGTTGGGCAGCCAAACGTCTGACAAGTTCACAGTGAAGTTGACCTTTTGTACCGCATTTAAAATAAAGCTATACGTTTTTATACCCGAGTAGCAAGTGTAGTGAATAGCAGCATGTCAGAAGTATATAAACCTCTTGTGAGAACGAAATAAATTTTCCGTCACCTCAGGCAATATATAAAATGTATTTACATCCTTCAAAATAAAGGTTGTAGCAATGCAATAAAAGAACCCGTTTGGCTTCTCTTTAATGTAATAGTTCACCCAAAAATGTTAGATTGGTAGAAGTGCACTCACACTCAAGCCATCCAAGATGTAAATGAGTAAACCTGTAATATGGGTTTAACATGCTGTGAAGTTGAAGGTTTTTTCATGTTTGGTCTTAAATGTGAATTTGCCATGTTAAATAGTGCAATCTGATTGGCCTTCGTTCTTTTTGCACATAAAGGTTCAATTTTCCATGTCCTGTAAGGCAGAAGAACTACTTTTGAGCCACTGTCTCTTTGAAACAAGTTGGCATTTGATGGATTTTATGGATGTTAAAAGTTCTTAAATGAATTATTCACCCAAAAATGAAAAAGTTCCCCCATATTTTACTCACTCACAAGCCACCCTAGGTATATATCATTTCTTCTTTCAGATCAACACAGTCTGAGAAATTCTTGTGGATAGTGGCCCTTATTTTCAAGCTCCATAAATTAGAAATATCTGTTATGAAACTAACCTAACTTCCTCTGTGGGGGGGGGATTCTGCTGAAGCAGGCCGGTGGGTTTTTGTAACAAACATATTACTATTTTTAAAATTATAACTCAAATCACTGACTTCCAGAAATGGCTCTATGCATGTTCACTAGAATTCTAATATTTTTGGGTGAACTATTCCTATAAGTTAATGTTATAAGCCAATAAACAACCTCAAATGAGCACGTTTTTTGCAGGTCGCAAGCGGAAATGGTTCAAGATTGACGAGGCGATCCGGGTGCTACAATGCCACAAACCTGTCCATGCAGAGTATCTCCGCAAACTCACTTCTCACTGCAGCCCCACGAACGGCAACGCTCAGGAGCCGGCGAACACGGATGACAACGCCCCCCTCCGCCACACAGCCTCACATGACTGTGGACTGCCTCGTTTGCACAGATAGAACTGCCACCAGAGGGCATTGATGCAAGGGAAACTTTCCCTGGACTGGAAAAGACAGTTTTGCATGTATCATTTCAATGTTTACTATTTGAACCTCTTTTTTAAGTGTAGAAACCAAAGGCTTGTTGTGAAATGCCTGCAAGTTTCTGGGTCAAAATGAACAAGGAGAGTTATTTTCATAACTTTTCCTTTGTAAACATGCATTTCAAGCTGGACAAGGTAAAGTTATTGGAAGATTGTGCTGTTAAGTATTAAGCACGGATTAACGGAGATGCTTGCCGTGATGGACATTTTGGAAATATTATTTTATAGATGGCTTTAGGTAGAGGAACACAGTGAGGAATGTGCCAAGGTCTGATTGTTTTTTAGAAAGGATGACTAGGATGGTATTATGAAATGCTGTCTATTTATATCTAATAGATAACTAGGCATATTTGTTAGGCATTGAATATATATATATATATATATAAAAATTCTTGATGAAGAACCAAATAATAAAAAAAAAAAAAGTAAAATCATGAATTATAGAATATGTAAATAGTTATAAATAATAAATAATTATAGAAAATGTAAAAAAAAGATTTGGGCTGCTTTTGATTATATTGGATGCCTTCCTCACAGATATCTACCTGTAATATAGGTTTAACATGCTGTGAAGTTGAAGGTTTTTTCATGTTTGGTCTTAAATGTGAATTTGCCATATTAAATGGTGCAATCTGATTGGCAATCGTTCTTTTGGCACATAAAGGTTCAATTTTCCATGTCCTGTAAGGCAGAAGAACTACTTTTGAGCCACTGTCTCTTTGAAACAAGATGGCATTTGATAAAATGTGAACAAAGAAAAAAATTACTCCCGATGTAATTGGTCCATGAAAGACTATTTTGCCTGAAGTGATATTCTGAATATTTCAGAAAAAGAGGAGGCAAAAAGCCCAATGTTAACCCTTGTCAAACCATTGTTTTCTAAAGGCCACAGAAATGCAATATACATGTGTTGTCATTATATTAACAATTTTAACGTTAATAACTCAAACGGCTGAGGAACTTTGTTTAATTTTACATACTGTTTGTTCAACTGGGGCCTTTGCAATCTTCCATAATGAACTTTATGTGGAATTCACTGAATGGGATGGAATATGTTGCCAAACTGTTTTATTAAGACTGTAAATGGTAAACAAGCATACTTATCTTTCCTCAGAGGGAAGATTGCATGTTAGGTTGTAAATATGTTTTAATATTAAAAAAATGTCAGCTTCTGCCTAAATAGTTGATTTAGTCCCAGAGTTTTTAGACAGGATTAAAGAATTGCACTGCTAAACACAGGCACCTGAGCTTACTTGTTTATCAGTGAGGCTGATTGAACACTGTTTAAAATGTAAAAGATTACGCTGTTAAAATGTCCCCTATGTGATTTAACAGAAATGACAAATATGTGTTTTGCCTGTCTTCAGAAAATCAGAAACACCCTGACAACTTTTAAACTAAATAAACTCATCTCTGTGTTAAAGGGGGAATGATGGTGCTGATTGTGGTTATGTATGGAACATTAGCTCAACTCCCTGAGGTAACTACCAGTGGGTTGTTAAATGTGATTTATGATCACCTTTAATGATGAATGATAAACATGGTTGAAAGAGGGATCTTGGCAGCATAGCACAGATAACCTATAATGAAAAAATGCGTCCTTAAAAACATTCCACAGAAAAGGTAGGAACTTTCTAGGAAAGTCATGCGGCAAGTCCTCTCCTGGAGGCACATAGTTTACAAGTATGAGTTTACTGGCAGCAAATACAGGCAAGTATGTTCGTCTTCCATTCAAAAGCCACAGCCTATTTTTCTATTTGATGTTTTCCAAATGAAAACATCCTTTTCCCCTTACTATAAATCTGTTAAAAAGGTTTGGTGTTCTTAGCTTATCTCCCACCTTCCCTGGGTGGAGAATTTTCCAAAATGTTGTGAATAATGATTATGATATAAATGCAACAACATGTGTGCTTTTTGTCTACAAAATATACAACCGAGTCTGACGACCCATATGCTAACAAAAAAAAAAAAAAAAAAAAACACAAACTATATGCCAGTATATTTGACTATTTCTGCACTTAAATGCTTTAAAAATCGTATTATATTACACATTTCGAAATGCTTAATGGGATGCGTAGTTCATGACCTGATAAGTTAAAATAAAGTAACGTCAACGTTTCTCCAGTTTTCAAATATATGTTTGCTACATTGTAACGTTGTAATAAATCTCTGAGTTGGGTGGCTTTATTTATGACATAGAACATTTTATTGTGGATTTTTAAAAATGAATGGGAAAATACTTCCGGAATCAAGGCCGCTGAAAAAGTGGGCGGTCACTGTTGCGCTCCATTCCGACAAGTCCCGCCTTTGACCTAACCTCTCTTTTCAATGATTGGTGGACGCTCATTATAGACAGCCTACGATTGGGCATCTCAGAAGCCCCCCATTCAAGCTGTCCAATCATGGCAAATAATGATTCGGTGAAGGGCGGGACTTATCGGAAAACGGGTGGGCTTGTACAGAGGCAGCAGTGTGTGTCTGCAGGTGTCAACAACAAAATAATAAAACATACCCACATTAGCACAAAACTTTTAAGATTTGATTTTTCATAATTCTAGCAAGAGAAGGGACCAGAATGTTTAGACGAATATTACAGATGGTGAGTGAAATCCTCACAGACACTCATTCAGTCGTATGTGATTTGTAGCTCGTCGGGCCTGACACTGAATGATGGCCTTGTGCAAGTTTGATTAATAATGACTTTTCGCTTGTGTTGTCTTGAAGGCAAGCCTCAAATCGCGAGTGAATAAGACATGTTTTGTTCTTGAGGAACAGTAAATATCATGATAATGTCATTCTGCGTAAATGTTTACATGAGGACTGAGCTGTTAGCTTGTTAGCGGGCTACATAGCTTTGTACAATTTCTTATCAATAAGTCGTTTTATGATTAACAACAAGCCAAGACAGGGTGTCATCTTTGTTAATTTTGTCCAAAAGACGGTCCTTTTGAAATCGGTAGTGTGAATGTATTTTGCAGTGATATGTGACTAGATGATATCTCCATTAATTGAAATGTCTGATGTGTCGGATCCTCTTTTTATAGTCATACAACCCTTTTAAGCAGCAGCTGACAGCCTAGGAATCCATTGTTTCTGCTTAATATTCACGATAGCTCTGATCTTAGCGATTGTCAGTTGACATGCAGAGGAGATGATGTGCAGTTATGTCCATTTATTACTGAGTACTGATCTTATTAAGCTAACATAAAAAGAAAAACGTGTTCCGTTATGTCATGTAACATTAGCTAAAACATATGCAATGGGTTTTTGGTCCAGCATCAGGCAACTTAACATTTTTGCAATCTACCTGGTAATATAACTGTTATTTATTAATTCATTTATTTGTTAAATATTAGAATTTTAAATAACCGTGTTCTGTTTTATGTCATTTATTCTTGTGATGTCAGAGCTGAATTTTGGTGCTCAAGAAAAAGAAAGTTATAATATTATTATCATCCATGTCATAAAAAGATGTGCTCTTTCATATTCTTCTGGAAACAATTAATATATATTTTTTTGGTATTGTTTTAAGTGTCACTTTTGATTAATTTAATGCATCCTTGCAAAACGATATTTATATAAACTGCTATAGTGTATTTTATTTTTATTGTAACAAATATTTTAAACACTGTATTTTAAGAAGTATTTATATATCTAATATATTTTCTCATCTTAGCTGCGCTGCCTTTGTTTAGAAATGAATTAACATTAAAATGGTATTTGTTCTCTGAAAAAAAGAAGAAAGAAGACTGTATTACAATTAAGAGAATTTATGGATAATATTTTACTACTTTATTCTGAAAATAATAAAGCGTAAAGAGTAGGTTACATCAAAATAAAATAGCAAAATAAAATTATTATTATTATTATTATTTTTTTTCATTTTTGCTTTGAGGTGTGACTTTTTTGCAAGGTTTGTATTTGCCAGGAATGCTGCATTTTTGGACATATTTTTTTATCATAGAATGATTTTTTTAATCAAGCCAGTGTTGTCAATTGTGAGGTGTCAAAATTTATTCCCCTTCTCAAGTGACAGGGAAGCTGAGCATGAGATCTCATAGTGATTAAAGAGCAGTTTCCAACCACTGTGACATCTTGTGATCTGACAGTAGACACATATGAAATGTCAAGGGCATATCAAAGTTAGAAAACAGTATTGTTTGACATCATACCTCTCTCATTGCCAAGACCGAGGGAAACGCTAAACGCCCCTCTTGCTGAGTATTTTGTTTCAGCATGATGCACGTCCTTGTATGAATGACAGCAGTGCAGAGCACATCCCAAGAAGCGAACAAAGCGGACTTTGCTTTTGCACCTTGTGAATGACATGCAGTGAGCAGGCCAAGCCAGCACTCAGACCTGATCAGCTTCCCAGATACCTGATCAGCTGAACCAGACTTGAATAGTGTGATGTAATGAGATGAATTTTATCACAGCTGACATCTGATTCAAATTCTTCCTTTCTCTGTCTGTATCTTTGTGGAAACAGACTCCTGGGAAAGGAGGCTCCCAGAGCTCGGAGTCTGAGCAGCCGTCTGCTGATATGAATAATGAGTCCTCAGAGGTAAGCCAAATTAAATGTATAACCCTACCATATTACTGGCAAATGCCAAGTTTTATGGACTTGAAACAACATTAGGATGTGTTCATATTTGGGTAAACAAACCATTAAGATATTTTTGGTATTTTCACTCCATTTACTTTCTTTGGGGCCATTCGCAAATAAAGTCTTTTAAAAAATAAATAAATAAATAAATAAAAATCATGCTAGGCCAACATATTTCCAAGTGTCTTGTACATGATTCAAATGTCTAAATATAAGGCGCACAAGAAGTATTTCAACTTTAAAAAAAAAAAAAACAGCTCTCTTCTGTTTCAAAATGCTAAAATGCAGTCTTGAGAATGGCTCCTTACTATTTTTGAACTCCCTTTAGCTCTCTTTTAGTTACTGATGTATGATGTTGTTTAGTTATGTGTTCTTGGCTGTTTTGTAACATCATCTGATTTCATCGTGGTGTTAATTTGTTTGTCCACAGGGCTTCATTTGTCCCCAGTGTATGAAGTCACATAACTCTGCTGAGGAGCTCTTCAAACATTATGAGGTGTTCCATGAGCCAGGAGACCAGCCGTCCCCCTTCAGCCCTGGCAGGTGGGCTTCTGTAATATTAAACCCTTCTTGCTTCCTTTCCTGTTAGAGAAACTCAGTCAGTCAGCCAGATAATCTAGCAATCTATTTAATCTTAAAAAGAAAGAATGGAATAGTTATATTGTTAGTAGTTAATATAATATATATATATATATATATGTAATAAATGCTTGTGTTTTTCTTGCTAAGGGAGGATCTAACCCTTCTCCGACAGGAAGTCCAAGATTTACAGGCTTCACTGAAGGTATTCTGCCTCTGACTCTGATCCTTCTTTTATCTTATCAGCCTTAGTATGCATGAAATGTGCATCACTCATAGCACCATTACTCAATGTCATTTCCACTGGATACGTGTATTGGGTTTAAAAAATCGCTGATGTGCAATTTTGGGTGTGTGTTTTCAGGAGGAACGCTGGTTTTCTGAGGAATTGAAAAAAGAATTAGACAAAGTACAAGGACAGCTTGTGACTAACAAAGTAAATCCTTTTAAATGCTTGTTCAAACAGAAGTCAAAGATGAATTAAGAAACGTTCACACTTTTCGTGATGTCTATTGATTACTAAAGAAATGTTTGCTGTGTTCTCTTATTGAATTTCTGGATGTGTATTGATTTTAGGGCCCACAGAGTGATGGTACTAGTGAAGAATCTGGTTAGTTGAGTAGTGTTTATTTTATTCATTAAAGGAATGTACTGGGTTCAATACAAGTTAAGCTCAGTCAGTGGCTCAGTGGAATCACACTGACTGCTAAATGAACACAGAATATAGCAGTTTTTAAATGTATATATGTTTTAAATATTAAAATTGTTTGCAGTATCGTTTATTTGCATTGAATCCTGTACATACCTTTAAATGTAAAAATTTTTAAGCATAAGTGTTCATTTAGTGATGTTTCAGTATTTCTTTCTTCTCAGAGCTCGAGTTGAAGCTTAACGAATCTGAGACCGAGAAGTTCAACATCAAACAAATGAAAGACTTGTTTGAACAAAAAGCTGCTCAGCTCGCAACCGAGATAGTTGGTAAGTTTTACTGGAAAGTTCCTGTGTTGTATATTTGTATGATCTTTAGAATGTTAAAGTGTTTGTTTTTATACCTAACATCACATGCAAATTTGTGCTGTCAAACAATTTTTCAGATCCAAAATAAACATTTTCGTTTGTACTGTGTATATTTATTATACATGTATGAATACAAACACATGCATAAATACATAGAACAATGTTATGTTTATATATGAAATATATTTATATATAATACAACATAAAATAATATAAATGTATATACATGTAAATATTTTCTATATACTTTTCTATATATACTGTGTGTGTGTATTTATATATACATAATAAATAAACACAGTATATATAATGTATGTAAACAAAATATTTATTTTGAATGTAATTAATCATGAATAAATATATTTAATATATAAACATAACATTTTTCTTAATTATATAGGTGCATGTGTTTGTATTTATATATAGATAATAAATACACAGTATATATAATGTATGTAAACAAAACATTTATTTTGGATGTAATTAATCATGAATAAATATATTTAATATATAAACATAACATTTTTCTTAAATATATAGGTGCATGTGTTTGTATTTATATATAGGTAATAAATATACACAGCACACACACATATACTATGTAAACAAAAACTTAAAAATAGAATAAAATTAAAAATAGAATACAATTTAAAACAAAACAAATTACTTTAAATGAATGTTTTTTTTATATTTCAGACATCAAATCTCGTTATGATGAGGAGAAAAGCATGAGAGAAGCGTTGGAGCAAAGGCTGGCCGGTTTAAACCAAGATCTGCAGAAAGAGAAACAGGAGAAAGAGAAACTGACAGCAGAGCTGGTAATGCACATTTTTATTGTCTCTTGATAATTAATGAGTTTGTATCCTCTCAGCTGCTGCTGCCCATACCTCATCAACCTCTTAACCCATCAGTCTCTCCCGGCTTAATCCTGTCTGTTACTGGCTCTCCTCCAGCTCCAGAGGCCTGGAGTGGAAGACGTGGAGGTGTTGAAGAAAGAGTTGGTGCAGGTGCAGACGCTCATGGACAACATGACCCGTGAGAGGGAGGAGGAGTCTGAGCGCCTCAAGAGCAAATACGAACAGCTGCAGGCCAACTTCACTACCTCAGAGGTGAGCTCAAACCTGCTACGACCTTGTCTGCGCTGTCTAACTAACATAAGGACAGAGTTACCATGATGCATTGCTTTACAAACAGTCGATCTCTGCTGTTTATTCGGAAAATGCAAGTATTGATAGAAGCGGACAAATATGGAGACTCATGCCAGAATCAATAGCTTGTGAAGGCAGAGATAATGAAAGGTCATTTTGAGACAGCAGTTGACCTTTGAGTGGGTGCGACAGTGACGTCACTTCGCCCATAGAAGTAAATCGAGATTATGAATGACTGCAAATGTTTGGTTTGGTGATTTATTCAAAAACTGTGAAGCCATTAATACTCGCAAGCTTTTTTGCACTATAATTTCAATCGGAATATCAAATCCGAACGTGTTTGCTAAACATCTAAGGGTCACACCAACTGCCCTCTCAAACAGATTCCTGAGGTTAACCATTCACTCAATGGCAAGCCTCCCACCTCTGAGTGTTTCCTGTAAACATGCGTCCTGTAAACGCAGATTCATAGATCATTACAAACGGGTCACGCAAGTGTATTTTTTTTTCTTCAGATATTTTGGTTTTAACTTTAGTTGTTGTACCTACTGTAATAGAAATACTGCCATCTAGTGACGGTACAATGAAATGTTAAGGTTGCTAGCATCAATCTTTATTTCAAAATATGCCTCCATAGATCCATTAGATTATAATGTGTCTGTTTTAGGCCCTAGAGAGCTGTCTAGTTAAGCAGTAATATGCAGCCCAGTAACGGAGTTGTTCCTCAAATGAATCTCACACAAAGTAAACAATCTACTTTATACTGAAAAAAGACATTTTCTTTCAATTATTATTAGCATTAGATAAAGCAGTCACACTACTTTTCAGGTGGCCTGTGCTCACCAAGGATACACTTATTTGATCAAAAATACATTAAGACATTTATATTGGGAAATTTTAATAGCAAAAAAAGAAATATTGTTACAAAATTACACTTGAGCCTAAATAAAAAATACATTGTGGCTAAGCCAAGATCAAGCCATAGTTCAATTAGGACATTTAAGTAATTTGTTTATTAATGTGCCTAAGAAAAAGCATTACTGGTCTGCATCTCGAGAAAAAACTAATGTGCTGATATATATTAAGATCAGTCAATGCAGTTTTCTTTCAGTTGAAACAGCTCAGAATTACATTTGAAGACTTAAGCCTTATCTGTGAAACCAAGGGTTTGAAATGTAATTTATTTCTGTCATATTTAAACAAAATATTAGAAGCCATTACTTGAGTCTACAGTGTGATCCTTCAAACAAATAACAATGTAACAATGCTAAAATCTTTCATCTATTTTTTTAACAATTTAATGTACTGTTTCTATAATTAGAAGCGTGCCTAAAAGTGCATTCTAGATAGGTGGCTCAGCAGGGTTTGAAACGCAGTGTTTTGTCCTGAAGTACTCGTCATAACCTGTAGACGCAGTGTATTGGCACCTCTGTCTCTGTACTGTGTGTCCTGTCTCACCTCACTGGTCTGTGTTTGTGTGTCCTTCTCCCTCGTTCACCCTTCGCTTAACTCTGCACCTGCTTTGCTTGCTCTTGGAGATTCATAAACTGGAGGTAACAATTTCTCCTCTCAAATGCCTCAATTTCAGTGGTCATAATTCTGCCTGAACGCCATTTTTGTGTTTAGAAATTTAAGTTACTAGATGTTGAAGTAGTCTTTCCTAATGTCTGTGTTTTATGTTTAGTGTATGCAATGAAATTATATATATATATTTCTTTTTTTTTAATCTATTAATAATCTTTTTTTTTTTTCTCTTGTTTTGCCATGTGCAGAAATAAAGTAGATGTCATATTAAAATTAACATGGACATAAGTGTCCATGATGAAAGTATTTAAACAAGCATTTAAAAGTAGCATTTTTGAATAAAGTTTACAGTAAAATGAACAATACTTGGCCTACACGAGTGTACCTCTGTCCCTCACAGCTTCTGTTTTCTTCGAAGAAAGCACAGGCTATACTTTGACGATCTCACGTTTGCATGCTTGTTTGTAGAAAATGATTGCTCAATTGAAGGCAGAACTGGAAAAGGGTCCTCAGGAGGCAGCGGTCTACACTCAACAAATCCACCAATTACAGAGCAGCCTCAACAACTACCAGCAGCAGACCCAGGTAACACTCACATATACAAACAGATGGAGATATGTTGTGTCTAGAGTTACTGGACCACCCTAAGCAACAAGGCATGTGCTGTATGCTCACACCAAATCCAGCTGTATATTTGAATGGCCTACTTTACAGCTTCACAGAACACACCCCAGTGCCAGCTATGTTAAGACCTACTTCCAAATATAAGTTTACTGTGCCACCGTTTACAAGAGTCACCAGCTGGCTTTCAGGAAATGGCCCAACACATTTTATAGGAAGCTTCTCGTGCTGCTGGCCCCGTGTTGTCCAAAGTTGGCCCATTGACCTGTCAGCACACCATGTGTTTTCGATTGGCCGTTAAAGAGTGTTGACAGACACATCACAGATGCTGTGTAATTAAAGCAGCAGGGAGCGATTCGTCTCGTGCCTGTTGTGGTGGTCAGAGCGATATACAGCCACAGGTAATGACCCACAACTCTCTAGTCCATTGTTCAAGATGTCAGGACGGGATTAGGAGATCAGACTCCAAAGGCGGGCTGGCTTCTGAAAAAATGTGGACCATGGTACTGATAGGAAGTGAAATAAGAGCGATTAAGGGGTCGTTAGTAGAACCATCCCTGTAAAGTGTCCTGCGGGATAAATATAAAGGATAATTTGAAGTTCAAAAGGAAGATGCACGCAAGGACAGGAATAAGAAAGAAGGCAAACTTAAACTTGACCGTGACTTTGTCTCAACTAGCTTATGCTATTTATTGTTAATTTTTATTGTATATATTTTACTACTAATTATTTGTACTATAATTACTTTTTATTATTTGTGCCTTGTCTTGTCACTGTCATTCTGTTGCACTGTAGAGCTGTCACTAAAGCAAATTCCTCCTATGTGGGTAAACATACCTGGCAATAAAGCTCATTCTGATTCTGATAATAACTAAATAATATAATAACACACATTTAAAAAATATATTTGTTTATGTAGATATTAATATTAATATCTCCATTGACAAATGTTGTAAAAGTACTGTTCATTATTAGTTCATGATATTTACATGTGACCCTGGACCGCAAAAACTTGATTAGCAAAGGGTATGTTTGCCAAAAATACATTGTACGGGTCGAAAAGAAATTATTATTTTATGCCAAAAATCATTAGGATAGTAAATAAAGATCATGTTCCATGAAGACATCTTGTAATTTTATGACCGTGAATATATCAAATCTGTATTTGTTTTTAATAGCATGCTTTGCTATTATTTAGATTTTCAAATAGTTTTATCTCAGCCAAATATTGTCCTATCCTAAGAAACTGTGCCTAATTTATTCCAGATCTCAGTTTTTAAAAATGTACACTAAAGACAGATTTTTGACATGGTCACTTTTTTTTTTTTTTTCACAGCTTTAAATATTTATTTTAGAATTATTATCAATATTTTATGTGTTCATGATGTTAATTACATTATTTATTTCACATCATTTATTTATCTTTATATAAATCTATAAGCAGGTATTTTAATTTATTGTAATTATATATAATATAAATTATATAATATTCTTTATTTTTAATAATTAAGACATTTTGCTGTCATCTTGCAAGTTACCCCAAGTAGATTTTGGTTAAGAACCCCTGCTCAAAAAAACATGAGGCAGGGTGACAAGAAAAAATAGCCATACAACTTGATCAGCTTTAGTTAATGTTGACATTTTCAGTTTTGGGGGATCTATTCCATTAAGATTCTTTCGTACACTTGGGCCAATGCAAGAAGACGCTATTGTTAACAGCAACACATGACAAAATGTGACCTTATCTACCTTGCCTCTTTTAATAACTTTGACAGGCAAAGGTCACAGCACAATTGCCCTGTCCTCATAAAACTCTGCCCTCAAAAGAGAGATCCTTAAGCTATCCCAGAATTCCCAGATATTTGACTGCATGCCATGACACTGTTACTTGGCATCTTATTGGATATTGCTGCTCTGTACAGTGTGCATAGGCTGGTGAGGAATGCATTATAGTTAATTTTTATAAGTATTGTATCAGTCTAATTATTCTGCCACGCCTCAGCTTTTGACAGATAAGTTATCTCGTAAGGAGAAGGAGAGTCAGGAACTCGAGGAGCATCTGGGTCAAGAGCAGGCCACTAAGAAGAGCCTTCAGGCTAGTCTGCACCAGAAAGACCTGGAGCTCCAGGAGAGCCAAGCCCGGGTGTCGTCGGGAGAGGCAGCTCTGAGTCGGGCCCAGGCTGAATTGACCGAACGTGGGGAGGAGGCTACGCGACTCAGACGGGAACTCTGTGAACTGGAGAAGAACCACCAGGAGATGAAGGTAGAGAGGAAGCAACTTCAACAGCAGAGAGAAGATAAAGAAAACCAGGGCCTGCAGCAGCAAAGTGAGATCAGCCAGGTTAGTAAATAACTGGACAGTTTTATAACAACCATCCATCCAATTAGAATCAGAATCAGTTCCATTCATTGTTTACTTCAGAATCAAATTCATCAGGTTAGAATCAGTGTTAAATCTGACCACCCTTGAATTCAAAATCAATTTCATCAAGCTAGAATCAGAATCAAATCTGATCATCCTTTAGTTTAGAATCAAATCCGTCAAGTTAGAATCAGAATCAGATATGACCAACCTTTAATACAGAATCAAAATCATCACGTAAGCATCAGAATGAAATCTATCCGTCCTTTAGTTCAGAATCCAATTAAAAAGGTTAAATCTGTTCAGAATCAAGTTAAAATCAGAATCAAATCTGACCATACTTTGTTCAAAATCAAATGAATCCAAATTCATCCAAAATCATAATCAATTCAGGATCAGATCCACCCATCCTGAATCAAATCATTCAACCATCCATTGATGCTGTAATCAAGCTCTCATACTTCCTTCCTCTCTAGCTGCATGCGAAGCTTCTGGAAACCGAGCGTCAGTTGGGGGAGCTGCAGGGCCGTCTGAAAGAGCAGAGACAGCTGTCAGGAGAGAAACTCAAAGATCGGGAGCAGCAGGTTGCAGACCTGCAGCTTAAACTCTCCCGCTTGGAAGAGCAGGTAAAGGCAAAATAATAGCTGAAGAGTACAGATTTTTACAGCACTGCACATAGAAGTTGAAAGACCTGAATCACGTGAATGCAGTAGTCAGTGTGTTAACTGATAATGTGTGTTTACATGCAAAACCTAGACCAAGTAATTATTACCAAGGCGGACTTGAGTGTCTTGTTTTCACTTTTAACCACTGCACTTGTCTCTTTCTCTCTGTGACTGTATAACTGTGATTATATGTAGTTAAAGGAGAGCTCTACCAAGTCTACTGACCTGCAGCATCAGCTGGACAAATCCAAACAGCAGCACCAAGAACTACAAACACTTCAACAAAGCACTAATGGCAAACTTAGAGAAGCACAGGTAAGCACTGCCATCTCATCAGTGGAAGTTTCTATAAAAAGCAATATTTGCTTCATTTTTTGTGCTTCTTTTTTCTTTAAGAAACTGTGACATATACATGTTCCTTTTGTCCTATACAGAACGACCTGGAGCAGGTGTTGCGTCAGATCGGGGACAAGGACCAAAAGATCCAGAACCTTGAAGCTCTTCTGCAAAAGAGCAAGGACAGCGTGAGCCAGCTGGAGGCAGAGAGAGAGGATCTGTGTGCTAAGATCCAGGCCGGTGAAGGAGAAGCAGCTGTGCTGAACCAACTAAAAGAGAAAAATCACTCACTGCAGGAACAGGTACTGGCCACTGCACTAGTGTGACCGCACAGTCCTGCTCTTTGAACCGGGCAGATGCTCATTCTAGTTTTCCACCCATGTGCTCATGCAGATTACGCAGCTGACCGACAAGCTCAAGAACCAGTCAGAGAGCCACAGACAGGCTCAGGACAACCTTCACGAGCAAGTGCAGGAGCAGAAGACCCATCTGCGCTCAGCACAAGACCGCTGCCAGAGTCTAGAGACCACCGTCTCTGAGCTTACCACACAGCTCACAGAGAGCAAAGAGAAGATTGCCCAGCTAGACACACAGGTACTTGTTCTGTGATTGTTTATAATTATTTCAAATTATAATTAATGTAATAAAGCCGTAATTCAATAATCTTAATAATCGAAAAACATAATATATAAAAATAATATTAAAACTGATAACAATGACAAAAACAATTAAGAATAGTTTTAATTTTGTAATAAAGCTGAAAAAAATAATACTAATGCTAAAACTAAAAAAAATGACTAAGCCTTTAACAAAAATAAAATGGTATTGAAAATATTGAATTATATTTATATAATTTTTTTAACTATATAACTAATTAAAATGTTAATACATAACAATAGTATATTAGTGCTGTCAAATTGATCATTCAAAATAAGTCATGTAGATATACAAATTTTTATTTTTGATTTATATTATATATATAAATATATTACAGATACAGAATATATATTACAGCTACATATAAAAAACAGTACCCACACAAATTATGTAAACACAAACATTTATTTATTTATAGATGTGGTTAAATATTATTATAATACAATTTTATTAATATTTATTTTTATGTAACTAAATGAAGTATTAAAAAACACCAGTAAAGTTTATTTATTACTTCTTTGTCTTCTAGCTAAAAGCCAAGACTGAGATGCTGTTGTCTGCTGAAGCAGCAAAAAATGCCCAGAGAGCCGACTTGGAGAACCACCTAGAGACTGCCCAGAATGCATTGCAAGATAAGCAACAAGTATGCACAATTGCTATGACTCCATTTGAGCCTTGTATATTTATATCAGTCCAATACGAGAACGGCATTTTGTTATAAGTTTACAGTTGTTGTCTTGTGTGTGTATTTCTGCAGGAGTTGAGTAAAGTGCAGGCTCAGCTGGAGGACCAGGGCCGCAGGCTGCAGGAGAAGCAGGAGCAGTGCTCTCAGCTGGAGACCAGTCTCAAGGATAGCAGAGACAAACTGCTGACTGCAGAGCAGAGGATAGAGACACTGGAGACCCAGACCAAGGTCAACGTCACTGCAGCACATTTCTGCTTCGTCATCGTCACTTCATTTTGAAACTGCTACAGGCCGGTTGTGATTGTTACAGATGTCAAATAATGATGGCAAATAATGCCAATGTTTATTTTATTGAGAAATACTTGACAGCTACATGCCATTGTATTAATTTAATCTTTCCATATGCATTGTTTTTTTGTTTTAACATTTCTGTAATCTGATGGGGGGTTTTTTCTCTGTGCGTTTTTGTCTTCTATAGAAAGTAGAGATAGAGTTAACTGAACTCCGCTCTGGAAGAGAACAGGCTCAGAAGGAGCAGCTGATGCTGAAAAAACAGATCAGTGAGCTGGAGATGAAGACTAAAGAGATGAACCATCTTTTAGACTCTGAGAAACATGGGTAGGTATCTTGTGTGGGAAAGTGTACAATTTTAAAGACAGAAACGCTTTTCAGTCTTGGCTTTTTTCCTTGATCTGATTTTTTTTTTTTTTACTATCTGATTTAGTCAAATGTATCTTTTATTAAAAGTTTATTAATTTCTCTAAAGACGAAGATTGTACATATTATATATAGTATAGTATAATAAAACGGCTTCATGTGAGTATTTTTTTAAATGAATGAATACTTTTTTCCATACCCCATACTTTGGACGTGAGTACAGATCACAGGCATGACTTGTCAATCTTTTCTTTCCTTTCTGTCTCAGTGCTGCCACCCAGCAAGAGGAGTTGAAGAAGAAAACATCAGCCCTCTCTGAAACAAAACAACAGCTGGAGAAGGCAGAGAAGGAGCGTGTAACCCTGCAGGCCAGCCTGGATAACCTGTCTCAGGAGGGTCAGACTCGGCAAGCAGAGCTGGACAAGAAAGTTCAGGGTCTTAGTGCAGATCTTAAGAAAGCTCAGGAGGAGAAGGAATCTCTGACTAAAGAAATGGCCATAGTGAACGAGGCTCTGAGCAAAGCTTCTAAAGCTCTCAAAGAGAGCCAGACTCTATTGGAGGCAGAGAAGAAAAGTAGCAAGACCACTTTGGAGGAGAAGGTAAGAAGTTTGGCCCCCCAGAAATTTGGATGCATGTGTATGTATAAATCAATTATTAATTTAAAGGTATAAGCACACATTTCATGCAAACAAACTTTTTCTAATTCGTAGGAGAAGTTTTATCAGAAAACACAGCAAGAGCTTCAGAAAAACACAGAGACCACTTCTAAAGAGCTCAGCCATGTCAAAGGTCAGCTGGAGAAATCGATAGAGGTAAGATTGTGCATTATAAGTCCATTTATATTTCAAGAAAGCATTGACCTTTATGTAACCTCATGTTAGAGGAAACTTGATATTTTGCATTTATATTACATCTTTTAGGCAGAAAAGGGGCTTCAATCTCAGCTGACCGCACTGAACTCTCAACTGAAACAGTCTCAAGATACGCTGAAAGAGAAAGAAAATGGTGTACAGCAACTAAAGGCAGAGCTGAAGACCACACAGGGGTCTTTAGGCCAGGAGTTGAAGAAATTTAAGGCGCAAGTGCTCGAGCTGCAGACTTCACTCAATAAAAAGGCATGTTTCCTTACACGCTTATTTATCATAAAAAGCACTTAAATTTAAATTTACTCGTAGCATACCCAAATTGACTGATTTATTATCTGTTTTTAAAAGGGATAGTTCTTGAGTCCTACTTTGCTGTTGGATATTATGACTAAATGTTACATGTGAATCAATTGAAATTTGTTTCAGACTGAAGAGGAGGCAAAGCTGAAGGAGCAGGTGACGGCATTGTCTAAAGATCTCCACTCTGAGAAGAATCGTGGTGCAGAGCTGCAGAAGACCAGTGACAGCACCAAAGAAAGTCTTGCCGCCCTTCAGTCTGATTACTACGGCAAAGAGTCTGAGCTCTCTGCTGTACGCCAGGACCTCAAGGTCTGTTTTATAAAGTACAAGCGCATCTTAGTAAATGCTTCCATGCCGTACCTTATCTTATTATTTGTCATGTAGGTGTGTGAGGAGAAGCTGGTTCTAGCTCAGGAGGAGCTGGTGGCCAACAGAAACCAGCTTAGTGCTCATGAAACCCAGATCCAGGAGCTACAGACGGCCCACAAAGAGCTGGAGAAAGACCTCAGCAAGAGAGCAGAGAAAATGAAACAGCAGATGGAGGCTGTACAGAAGCTCCAGAAACAACAGGTAACAAAATATGCTGCAGATCTTTGAGATATCACCGTTGTGCAGATTTCCTGTGGTGAGAAGGTTATGGAAACAAATGCTACTGGGCTTGATTGAGTGGCTATAAATAAATTGTCTGCTCCAGACACAGTGAGACTACAATACAACCCTCTGTTGTGACCAGGAATTGTTACTGCAACTTGAATTTGCTTACCAACGCAGACATGGAGATTATTTATGGAAATAACGAGTGTGTCTTTTGTTTCAGGAACAAACTGAGGAGCAGCTGAAGAAGGAGAAGGCTCAATGCGAGGAGCTCAAAGAGTGCCAGAGTGTTCTGGAAAAGGACAAAAACAAACTGTCTGCTGATCTCAAAGCTCTAGCTGAGAAGAATGAGAAGGTCATACTGATCAACTCTGACTGCAAATCACTTTTTTGAATCATAGCAGCCTTATATAGGTGCATTATATGCTGTTCCACTGTAAATGTCTTGCTAGTACTTTAAATGAAACCATATCAGTGTCCTAAAAACAGCTGCTGTATTTTAAAGAAACATAATTTTAAAGCATAAGAGCCCCAGCCCCAGGCCTGGCTCCAGGGTGGGGTCCCGACTGTGCCGTACCGGGTGACGTCACTATTTTATTTGTGATCCTTTCCCTAAGAGTTTTTTTTTTTTTGGACCGCTCTTTGTCTGGCCTGTCACCTAAGACCTGTTTTCCTTGGGAGACTCTACCAGGGACATATAGCTCCCGACAACATAGCTTCTAGATCATTCAGGCACTCAAATCACGTCTAACTAGGTTTCTAACTGACAGATTTGTTTGTATATCTCTTGCAGGAGCTAAAGGAGCTCCAGGCAGCGAAGCAGCTGTTGATCCAGCAGAAGGTGGAGCTGCAGGGGAAGGTGGAGGCAGCTCAAGCATCTCTGGAGCAGGAACAAAGAGAGCATCAGAAGACCAGAGACTCCATTAAACAAAAACAGCAGCAGCTCAAATCTGAGACAGACAAACTACAACAGCAACTGGTACTTATAATATCAAATGTATTTATTTATTTTGAAATATTTAGAATTTTCCACAGAAAAGTCCAAATTCTTTTCCTTTCTTAGGCATCAGAAGTGAAGGCTAAAGAGGAGGTGGAGAAGCAGAGGGAAGAGGCAGAGGTGAAGATGTCTATGCAGGTGGCGGCACTGAATGAGAACGTAGCGACACTGAAACGAGAGTGGCAGAGCAGCCAGAGGCGTGTGGGTGAGCTGGAGAAACAGACGGATGAACTGAGAGGGGAGATTGCGGTGCTGGAGGCCACCGTCCAGAACAACCAGGATGAAAGACGTGCGCTGCTGGAGAGGTTTGACCGCTCTAGATACTTTTTAGGCCTAAAAATAAACAAATACATAAAGAAATGGTAACTATCAATTATATAACTTTCCAGGTGTGTTCAGGGTGAGGGTGAGATTGAAAAGCTTCAGGCAAAGACGTTGGAGATGCGCAGGAAGTTGGATGACACTACAGCCGCCATGCAGGAGCTTGGCCGGGAGAACCAGTCCTTACAGGTCAGACTGACGCCAACCCCAGACAAAAATGACTGGCTTTACAATTCAGTTTTGGTTGTTGTTTTGCATATCTAGCTGAGGAAACCGTTTTTAGGCAAATGTGGTTCTTTTTTTCTTCTTCCAGATAAAACAGTCACAGTCTCTCACACGAAAGTGGACGGAAGATAACGAGGTGCAGAACTGTATGGCCTGTGGGAAAGGCTTCTCTGTCACTGTTAGAAAGGTTTGCATCACACACGCACACCCACATTCTTATTTGTTGAAGCAGCCGCTTAAATGGATCAAAGTAAGAGATCAATACAGTGTTAATGATCTAACCTATTGATCCACACTCCTCAAAGTTCAAAGTGGTACGATCACATGACACGCTGCATCAAAGCACGTTCCACCAACAAAAGCCCCTGTTTGATGTTTTCTCAGGAAGTCACTGGCAATGAATCATTCTTACATCTACATCATAGGTTCTGTTATATTTGCCAAAAAACAAGGATTCTCTGTGTAACATGAAGAATATTTTGAGTAATCTTCATTCGAATGTGTATATATATATGTGTTTGTGTGTGTGTGTGTGTGTATATATATATATATATATGTGTGTGTGTGTGTGTGTGTGTGTATATATATATATATGTGTGTGTGTTTATATATATATAAATATATATAGTGTGTGTGTGTGTGTGTGTGTGTGTGTGTAAATATGTCATTTTTATTTTATTTATTTATATATTTTTTGTACCGTTATTTTCTTTTATTACTTATTTACATAAATGGATGCAGGATGGTTGGCACAGTATAATAAATAAGTGATGATAATATTAATAATAATTATGAAATAATTGATTAATACAATAATATTGATATTGTTAATATGCAATAATTATTATTGTTTATTTAAATTAATGCCTAAGCTGAATTTATTATTATTATTATTAATGTTCTTGTTGTTGTTTAATAAAATCATTATTTATTTTTATTATATTAATAAGGCACTATAAATAATGCTTCATAATAATAACATAGTTATTATTGTATTATATTTATTAATTTATTTAAATCAATTTCTAAGCTGCAATAATAGAAATAATAATGATGATAATAATAAATATCAAAAAATATATAATTACTATTATTATTGAAAATAATATTAATGATTTAATATTATTACTAATGTGTTTTTTTTATTAAGGCTTAATGAGCTACAAATATAATATAATATATAAAAATGATATATATATTAAAAAACACGTTGTTGTTTTCAGTATTTTTAGTGTGCTGCCCATCCTGCAGATTAGTAATTTATGAGGGACATTTTTAGAGCTCTGCATTTAAAAAAAAATATTCTCATTTTGGCATTTACAAAATAAACATTCCCACCTGGCCTGAATCATGACCCCGTGTCTCTTTTACTCTCCCAGCACCACTGTCGACACTGCGGCAACATCTTCTGTGCGGAGTGCTCTGCCCGAAACGCCCTGACACCCTCCTCCAAGAAGGCTGTCCGAGTGTGTGACAGTTGCTTCGAGGAGCTCCAGGGCTGATCTGCCTCCCTCCCAACCCCGTCCCCTGCAGCCCTCTGCGCCCCGCTCGCCCTGACCTCTCCCCAGGAAACACGAGCACCCAGGAGAGGCCAGCCCAGGCCGGACGCAGAAGCTGCAGGGCCCACTGAGGAACAGCATGTCACGGTGGTCACTCGATGCTGCCAATCAGATAGAGGGAACACTAAATTAACCCGGCCAGAAGGGCCGTCCTCATCTGTCCAGTGCCTTTGCCACTTATGGGGCCACTTTCAGACCCAGAGGAATCAAAAGGGAGGAACCGCTTAAGCAGATGCATAATTTGTAACATAAAAATCAGTTCTGTGCTGAAGTACAGCAGCTTTGGCACTCAGGAGTTTTACATTAAAAGATTTAAGTGTAAGAGACGTGGGTCGGAGCGAATCTGAGTAGAACCAAAGCTGTTTGCAGGGTCCTTATTTGATATATCATATTTGTAAGTAAATGTACAGACAAAAGAGGCACATGTGAATAATTCAGATATAACTGTCACTCTACGGAGACTTTATCATTATTCATTCAGTGTGGGCATGTTAACAAGGTATGTGGGTGTAACGTACATGCTTGCTTTGCTGCTCTTATGTCTGTTGAAATGAAACACTTGCTGTTTGTTTTGCATTCATAATCTCACCAGTAGAAGTTGGTGATTCTTTTAAAAATGTACGCACACAAATGTCTTTTTTTTTTTTTTTTTTTTTTTGTCAATTTGTAAATGTTGGATGTACGTGCCCTGCTTTTAAGCAATAACCATGCATTGGGTGTTATTGTTTGTATGATAGAGTATTAAAAAAATGAATGACAGACCGCTGATTGTGTTTAAAATATCAGCTGCTACATTTCTCTTCAGCGGTGGCCTCTACGTAATTGAGCGAATGCAACACTGCGAGGCAAACACTTTAGACCAAATGGCGTAGTTCACTGAAAAAATTTAAATTGTCATCATTTATTCAACTTCATGTCATTTCAACCTGTATGACAGACTTTTTTTTCTGCAGAATATGAAAGTAGATGGTTTGTTACTGTTTGAACATTTTTTTAAAAATATCTCCCTGTCATGGAGTTTTGAAATAACATGGGGTTAAGTAAAGGACAGAATCGTACTTGTTTAGGTGAACCATTCCTTTTATTAGGAGCTGAAAGTGTAAAAGCATCATTGTAAGCGCGTGGCGTACAACTAAATGTGCACTGCGACTTACTGCTGTAAAGTATGCTTCACTGTATATGGTTTATGCAGTCGCGCCACTGCTGATGTTTTTGCTTTGCTTAACAGCTTCGATGCCACTGTTTGCTGTCAGGTATTGATTACTTCCTGTTTGTATCGGTAGATGGATTCGGGAGCAGAACGCATTGTGATTCACATGTGTCCCAGAGTGAATCAAAAGTGTCTCAGGATGTTTTGCGCTCATCACCAGCTCAATCATGTGACGTGATTTCAGAAAATTAAATAGTATATGGATAACAGCCCTTTAACTTGATTTTGGAATGAAATGTGTGCTGCAGTCAACAACAGTATGATAGAAGCCACTCTGTGCCATATTTAAAAAAAAAAAAAAACCTCCATCTGACATCACTTCCTGTTTTCTCTAATCATTAAAAATGCTGTAATTATTAGCAAAGTGTTTGAAGAAAAAGCAGGTTGTGCAGCTTGCAAATAAAGCTAATTTGTGACCGCGTATGCAAAGTGCATCACTTTTTGTAGGTTTTTGGATCAGCACTACTCACTAACAGTATCTGTTATATGGTTGTCATGCATTATTATGGATTGATTCATATATGTTGATGTGCTGAACAGCAGGGTGTTCACATTCATGTTGTGGTAATGTGTTTGTGTGCCTTATATCGAGGTTTGTTTTTGTCACAGTTGTGCGTTTTTGAATGGAGACGGGCAAAGCAGTGTGAAGGCAGTAGCGGTAATAAAAGAAAAAAAATATCATAATATGTTTTCTAATTGTTCATCATGTTTAAAAGTAAATAATAAACTAGCTGTTTCTATTTTCGTTCAGTGTCCTGAAATTGTTTTATTTTATTTATTATTTATATATTATATTATTTATATTTATTTATTATTATTATTACATTATTTATATAATGATGTATGTAAGTAATATATATATATATATTTAAATACTGTAATTTAATTTAAATTTTATTAGGGCTCATTTTATTTGATATTTAATAATTTTGCTGCACGCTTTTCTCATTCTTCATTTTTTCGAACACAATTTTTTTATTTATTATTTATTTTATTGCAGCTTAATTTCAAATGAACAAAAACTTATTATTTGAACCGATATCCTGTTTATACTTTCAAATGAAATGACAAAACATAACAATATAATGCATAAAGAAAAAGTTTTAATTTACACAAATGAGAATTTTGCTAACTTGCACACTGCATTACAACACATAAAGTTGGTTCTTTACTGTGTCTAAGCATTTAACTTTCCCAACAACACACAATGTCACTCTCTGTGATGCACAAATTAATCATTATGTATTTGCGTTAGGAACGTGCTACATTCTGTTCTCCAAAAACGAAAAAAAGGAATTGAAAAGCGGTTCCTTTTGTGGAACTTCAAACTGCTCTTTGTCACAACTGATGCATTTCCATTTCCAAAAAAACCCTTGTGATTTTCTTTCAAGGTCATGAAAGGAGACCTTTTGCACAATTTGACATGTATAGAATACTTTTGAGGCGATTTCGGTCTTTTTAAGAGCTTGACAGCTTCGGTCCTACTTTACTGTACGGAGAAGAACAGACATTCTTTCATACACGCCAGTCATGTTTGGAATAACATGAAGGATTAGAGTAAATAATGACAGAAGTTTCATTTTTGGGTGAACTTTGCGCACTGCTGTGGTTCATTGGCACTCTTGGGGAGGTCCTCTAGTAAGTCTTTGTATAAATTAGATCTGTGAAGACTCTAGAAAAGAGTTCTTGACCCGCGGCTGCTGACAGTCCTGCTTCAGCAGAGAATTGATGGCGTCCTCAATCTCAGTCACCCACGCTTTCTGAAACATACACAGCATACAGCTTGATAAATAAAGCAATAAGCTCCAAGAAGCTGTGGTTTACAGTGAATATATCACGGCTAAGGTGCCTTGTTAGGCACAGCGCGAAGAAGAGTTATAAATTCACTGTAAACCATGGCTTAACCGGGCTTATTGCTTTTATAAAACAGTAAGTAGGTAGTTTCACAAGATAAAACGGCAATAAAATGTAATGATATTAATACAAACAGTATTTGTCTACCAAACAGCGTAGAAGTGGTTGCTGAGCAACACAGAAAGTAAACAAAAGTCTAGATCTGGGGTCCGTTCTTCGTACCTCGCTAACTACATCCAAGATCAAATCATCGCGCTAACTAGGAGCTCACTAATCCAGTTCTTTGAACGCACCTGTTGTTGATGATCAGTATAGCTGGATTGAGTTGTCTAGGATGATTGCGCTCTCGTGCGGTGGTTTAAAAGGCGGCATGTATCGATAGTAGAAACACTGATCACAACCCCTTTGATTGGC
>JAUCMU010000036.1:20083338-20094729 GCA_032275025.1 Enteromius treurensis
GGATAATTAAGCTATATATCATATGCTGAAGTACATTTCTGGAGTGTTAAAGATTAAAAGAAAAAATAACAAGAACCTTACCGAACCGAAAACCGTGAACCGAACCGTGGGTTTTATGAACCGTGCCACCCCTATCTAATATATCATACCGGTTTGGAAAGACGTGTTTTATTTTATTAGTATTTTTTCTTTAAAAAGCATATCTTTTCTTTGGCATACCAACGTGTGATTCTGGTAATACAATACAAAGGCGTTTCATCCAGAAAATAAGCTACGTTTAAATTCTGCCAATTCTTATCTAATTGTTCGTACTTTAATTGTAGCATTGCTGAAGGCCTCCACACACACACACACACACACATTGAGAGGAATTTGCTGGAGTGAGCGTCTCCTCGTTTCCCGCTGTTTCAGAGACGCCGGATTACCTCCAGCCCTGGTAGTGACACACACACACACACAGGTCTGAGTAATTGGTCAGTCCTGTTGAGTTTCTTTCAGAATTATATAACACCCCTGTGTGTTTTTGTGCGAATGAAAAGGCTTCTCGAGCCGCAGGTAGCTAGCGGTTTCATCCAGACACAAGGGATCACAGTTAAGAACTTCACGGCTTTTGGATTCGACACACTTTACTGCTGAATAGTGACTTTTACAGTATTTAATAATTGCTCACACTGCGCTGTTGTGCAATTTTGTTAGTTCCATGAGCCTCAAACAACATCTACACTAAAAAACAAAGTGTTATTGTGTTGAATTAGTCAGTGACTGGTTTAAACCGTGTAAATTCTGCAGGGAGTGGTTGGGTTAAAGGTGCTTATTCATGCTGAAACTTGACTGTGTGAAACTACTGTTTTGCTCCCTAAAGTATAAGCTCATAATAATTGGTGTATATACAGGAAAACTATATTTAACTTATTTGGATGTGTTATGTACTTAAATATAGTGCCTGTCCTGTTTGTGGCTCCTATTTATGTGCAAGTGACCAAATGTTAACAAGCCTCTTTAGTCGTGCAAACGTTACAGTATGCAACTAAAGCACAGGCTGTAATTTAGACATTGCGAGTTTTTACTTGAAAACCGTAATCAGGTTAATTAAGTTTCTGGCCCAGTGCACTACTTTCCTTTATATTTAAAGCATTTTCAGACTCTCTAAAGGATTCCCAGAGTGACAGAACTGCGTTTAGGTGCTGATATTTACACATGCAATATTTTAACACGTATACTTATACGTATTAATTTTTTTCTTTTGTCCCGCCTGTTTGGATTTGCATTTTAGTTTTGCGTAGCCCAAATTGTTCTGCGTCACTTGATATTATATTTCAAATTGGAAACCTTTTTGTATTGGCATACATTTGTTGGATTTAGAGTCACATTTGAAAGTTATATACACGAAGTCTGGGGTTGGTAAGATTTTTAAAATGTCTCTTCTGCTCACCAAGGCTACATTTATTTCATTAAAATGCAGTAAAATTGTGAAATATTATTAAATTTTTTTGATTTTAACAAATTTTAAAATGCAATTTATTCCTTTAATGCAAATCCGAAATTTTAGCATCATCTTTAGTGTCACATGATCCTTCAGAAATCCTTCTAATATGATTCTTATCAATATCTAAGACAGCCGCTTTACATTTTTGGGGAAACGGTGTTACATTTTTACAATTTTCAAAAGAACAAAATTCGTTTGAAATTGAACTTTTCTAACATTATAAATGTTTTTATCAATTCAATGCATCCTCGCTAAGTATTATATATTAAATGTAGAAAATAAAACTTTTTAAGAGCTTGCAGGCAGGTTTGTTTGACAGTGTGAATGCAGCTTGATCGAGCACTCGGCTGAAAGGACTCCCAACGTCCAGCCCACTCGAGCTTTGCCCACTCGTACCCGCAAAGTCCTGCTCCGCAAACACATGGTCACAGGTCATAATGTATCCTATGACAAACAAATTACAAGCATAATATGTGAAACTCGCTTCCTTTTTCATTTCGGAGCCATTGTTCCAGGCCAGACTCCAGGTGTCTCTGCCAGCCTCGTGAACACGCTGCCAACGCAAACACATTCACCCTCGGAGAAAGACAGGCACAGCTAATGATTGTGTTGAGGCCTGCGCCGATAAGTCACATCAAGATTCTCAGTGCTGCCAATAAACCGTGGAAAATCCTTGTTTCTGTACACTGTGAAGAAACGATTATCAGCAACTGTGTGAAAAGTTCTTGATGTTGTGCATTTGCATGTTAACATTAACTGTCAAAAACCCCACAAAAAACAAGTTGTATTAATAAATGAATCCTTTTTATCAAGATTTGTGATTTGCAAAAGCAACTTTTTTTTCTAGTCATTTTATGTGCGTCAGTCATAATCACCATTATTATTTATGTATTTATTTTTCAGTGGTCAATTAATTAATTATACAAAATACTTTTTTTGTTTTTATGACAAATTAAATATATTGTTAATTTTTGTTTAGTTATATTTTAATTTAGAACAATTTTGAAAGCTTACATTAAATTACCTTTTACTTTTATATTTTCATTAATTTTACTTAATGTTTTTTTTTTTGTGCTTTTGTCTTTTAAAAAAATATTTATAAATTAGAATTTTTATTTTAAGTTTGGTGTTATTTTAGTTAGTAATTTTAGTACTTAAAATGCCATCATTTATTTTTACAATGTAAGTTTTTTTCAGCTGGTCGCCAAGGCAACATTTCTAATTTTTATTTATTTTAGGCTTTTCACTTTATATTTTTGTTACAGCTTTATTACAGTTGACAGATGGTTCAACTAGATTTGTCAACTTGAGCAGCAGCAGTTTTTTTTAAAACTTGTATTCAGTTAATACAACAAAAAGTTGACTGAAAAATCTATAAAACATGGCTTTAGTCTGTTGTGTTTGTTACTATGTTGCGATCATGTAAATGTCATTTTGCACATTCCCTAATCTGCCATTCTTGTTTCAGTTTCCATGCACTCCTTTTCACGTGCATAAAAGTCTCTATTGTGCCATTTGTTCATTGTGAAGCAAAGTGTTTTTTTGCCTATTCCGAGGTCAAGTTATCCAAAGTTTCAGTATCTCCACATCCCATATCTGGAACAAATGGAAAAGATGGGCCCTTATACATCTTGCACGCTTATTCCCTTTTCCAATAGTTCGTGATCAGACGATACACGTTTAAAGTCATGCACCTTCAGAACACGCAACAATCACACCCACACAAACAATAACAGACTCGGTCCCGTGCGACCCGCTCTCACTGTGGTTTGCTATGAAAACAGGACTAGTCATAACAGGAGGGGGTTTCTATAAAGCACAGCGGAGCAGGAGCTGCTCTCCCATTGAAACGCGTCCCCGCTGAGATTACATGAAAGCGCTGAGAATGTCAGGAAGAGGCGTCACAACGTAATGGCATTGTGAATGTGCTTCTTTGAAAAACAGCTTTGAAGTTAGAAAAATAAATCCTAAAGTCTGATCCGCCACAGGTGCTTCGGAAATGTGGCTTTTTGGCTTAACCAAGGCTATTTTTCAAGCTCATATTGGTTTAATCAGTTTGTTCTGACACACTGAAATGGGAATGTCTCATAGACTGCTTTGCATCATAGCTCACACAGGTTGAGTTTGGTGTTCGGTGGAAATCTTGGGGTGAGGTTTTCAGCTCTCTGCCCAAGATCTGTTTCAGGCCTGGTCGTATCTGTTATCTGACTTCTTTTGACTCCGACTGGCACCAGACCCGCTACGTGTGGATCCAGGGGTTTGTTTACATTGTGTGATTCATATGATTCCTGTTTTTAGCATCAAAGAGTTTCCACAGAGCTCTCTGAGAGCCGTCCAAATGACAACGTGCTGAGAGAACTTTGGAAGTTCGAGATATAAATTAGCAGTAGTTTCCAGGGTTTTGGAAGAACATTCGGTGCAATTTCTAAACTAAAACAGGCATTATAATTCATTGTAGAATTACCTTGTTTTTAGCAAATAGGGCAGTTTCATAACAGTTACAGCAAAAAGAAGTCATAAATCTTTGTAGAATTAGATTAAGATTGATTTAGTGTGTAAGATTGACTGAAAGGATCATGTGACACCGAAGACTGGAGTAATGATGCTTTGTATCACAGGAATAAATTATTCTAAAATATATATTCACACAGAAAACAGTTATTTTAAATTGAAATAATATTTCACAATATTACATTTTTTTTCTGGATTTTTAATCTAATAAATGCAGCCATGATGAGCAGAAGAAGCATCTTTAAAAACTATTAAATATCTTACTGTTCTAAAACTTTTGAACGGTAGTGTACATTAAAGTATATCAGAAAATAAAGTGGTTTTTTTCTAAATTGATTGTGCCATTAGCTACATTAAAAAAATAGTTTGACAGTTAATTTAGTTGCTACAATCCTGGAGCTGAAGGTCATCGATCTACAACATATTTATTAGAAAGGGAATTTCATGCTGATATTTAGAAATACAAAAAATAAAATAAAATAGTTATCTGTTTATGATACACAATCATGATGGGTTGACTATTAGATCAACCTAAAATCATTTCAAAACATTTTGAGGTCAGATAAGACCTAGAGTGCATATATAAGCTAAACACATCCTTTATACAGAAAGTCAACTATTATGTGCCTTTACTAATATAGCAAAAAAAAGTTTTGTCATCGTTTTCATGGGAAATACAAAGCACAAAGGGCACCTTTTATAAGGGATGACCCAACTACTGTACATTTTCAACATTAGCCTGTATTTGATTCCCTCATGCTTTATTGTTGTGCATTATAAAGAAACTTTGACTCGCACCATCACTGTGACAGTGCAGCGTGGGAAACAAAGGCACCTGATCCTGCTCTAACAGACATGGACAACTAGTGTAGTCTTACGGTTAAGATCTTTTTTTTTAAATCCACTTTATTTACCAAAGTCAAAGCTATAACGTTACTGTTGTAATAAAACATGCTATAAAAAAAACTTAGCGTATGTCTTTATTTCTATTAAGCAAAATCGCGCGACCACAAACGTTTAAGTCGTAGATGTCTTCAGACAAGCCAGTTATTTATGCATGTAACGTTAGTGTCGATTCTATACCACTTACCGCCGGGTGATCTGAGAATCAGGCTGTTGGAGGGAAAACAGTTGAACCAAACGTACGATGTCTCTGCTATAGTTTCGCACAGGATGTCCATCCGCAAAATATTACACGTAACAACAGAATCCAGCTCCGTTTAAAGTGAATAAGCATGCTCGGGCAGCGCGGCTCAGCAGGTATTGTGTGAGGGAGGTCTGCTGCCTTGTCGCCTAAGGTCATTGGAGGTGGAGCGTAGCTGTATTGTGTTCATATATTTGCGAGTGTGCGGTGTTCAGAGAGCAGTACTGCGTGATGATGACCTCACGTTCCTTTAAAGAGATTAGTAAGAAGTAAATGACAGGTACCAGGTTAGATGTCGTAGTCTCACGAGCTGTAACCTCATGGAAACTCTGAGCAAATGTCAAGCATCTAAGCTTTCCTTTCTGTGTCCACGTGATAGCTAATTGAGTTGCGTTTCACGTTTATTTATTCATTCATTTGTTTGTTTATTCATAAGTAGTACTTAGCTATTAATAGCGTTCGTTTACTTGTTAGTTATTAGACGTTAAACGGGATAGTGATGAATTAGGATGGTTAATACAGTAAAATTTGTTAAAGGGGAAAAAAAAGTTAAAGGAAAGCAGAACCCAACAGCATATTTGACTTCTGTCATTAGTCTCATCATTATCTAGGTCAGGATTAAACAATTTTCCACATGTAAAATTGTATTAGCTAATAGTTTTTATTTGTAAGTGGTCAAACATCTTGTGACTGTGGAGAAATCATTACATTACGAAGCCAAAATCATCAGTGATAATCGTGGAAATAAAATGGTGTATGATATGTGACTTTTTTTGTTTATTGCATAAAGATGACACTAGATAGCAGTGTTGGTGAATGTGACCATGAGTTGTGTATTTGTTAATGCTCATGAAATATTATATTCTCAGGATGTAGAGTTGTAACACACTTATCAATAGGATTAACTCTGTAAGGGATGAATTCACTATTAAAGTACAGAAAAATAATGCACACTGGTTCAGCAACAACTTATGGAAGCTGATGAAGAACAGGGACTCTGCATTAAAGATGGCCAAAATTCACACGGTTAACCCCAATGTCCTTCTTTCTAAATGATCTAAGTTTCAGTTCTCAGCTGGGACTTTAGCATGGATCACCTCAAACATATCAAATAGGCAGCAATATGTAAAAATTAATGGGGTTAAATAAAAAAAAAAAAAAAAAAAATGGGAATACCCCAAGGATCGATATTAGGCTCTTTATTATTTATTTTGTACATAAACAATCTCCCACAGCAGTGCAAGGGGATACTAGTGCAAATGTATGCTGATAATATGGTTATGCGAGAACAGCATAGTTAGCGCCTGAAAAACTGAATGTTGCAATGGAAATGATTACACAGTGATTAAAGCAATCATGTCACACCCTGAACAGCGTTAAAACAAAAAGGGATGTTCGTTTTTAAAATGAATGTGTGCTCTCCCAATCCAAACATTTTTATAAATGATTGAAAAATAGACATTGTTACAGAGTTTATTTATCTTGGCTTTATGCTGGATCAATTCAATTCAATTCAGATTTATTTGTATAGCGCTTTTCACGATACATATCATTGCAAAGCAGCTTTACACCAAAGTAATGTTGTACAGTATATGTAGTAGTGGTTAGTACATGTACGTATGGCATAGACTAGAGATAAAGATCAATTAATAACGATTAAATCGAACAGACAAGAAACATTGTAAATTAGTAGCAGAGTTCGGTAGTGCTGCGTGTTGTTTCAGGGTTGGCATCATCTGAAGTCCTCTGTGGGGTTCATCTCTTCTTAAGTGTTCTGGATCCAGGCTGGAGCTTGGTAATTCATTGTTACCACGGGATGACAATCCCATGGTAGAAACAGAACAAATAGGAACAAAATTAGCGTAGCTGCTGTTCAAACTAAGAAACTTAAGCTTTGTTAAACCAGAGCTAAAAGATTAGTAATGAACATCTGATCAGATATAACGGCTGGAAAAGTTGAGATGAGTTATTCGAATGCTTGGCTAAAAAGATGCGTCTGTTCCAGCTCTTAGTTTTAGAAAACATCAAGAAAACGTCAAGCAACTGCTGAGGACTATAAAATTTGATAAATTTCAGTCCGATTAGACAGTGTTTACCCACTGACGCAGCTAAGACTTTAATGCATGCTACCATTTTTTCTCGTCTGCCATGCTGTCTGACATGTTTGGGTCAGGCAGGGGGAGCTATTATTAAACCTATAAAATCTTTTATAACTGACTTTGATTGAAAAATAAAAAATCTAACCAGTATTACCATTGTAGGGTTTTGGAAAAATAATTTTTTAGCTTAATTTTAGACTCTTTTCAAATATTTGTAGTGTATAATACATTTAAAATTGTTTGGCCCCTTATATACTTTGTGATTTTGTGCATATTTGCTCTACAGTCTCAGTAAGATCTACTACTGTAGATTTTCATCTATAGTGACTGTGTTGTTCCTTTTCGTTACTCTTGGGTTACTCTTTCGTTACTCATGGGTTTTTTTCTTTCTCAGTGAAAGCTATTATTTATTGGAACACTCTACCAGAAGACGTAAGAATGTGCACATCCATTGACACGTTTAAACTAAAACTAAAATCACAATAATTATGTCATTCTAAGGCTGTGGAAATCAATCACTGTTCCTCAGTTTAAGACCTGCTGACATATCTTACTGGAGTATTGCACATGGAAAGAGTTCGGAATGGGGTTATGGGTAATCTTAACAAGTTCTATAGTATTTGGCAACCATTTCTGGATAATTTAGAACACATTAATGTTGACTCTGACCAGGATTGCAGATGAAAAATACCCATTTATGTTAAAATTGTACACACCTACAAATCCTACATACACAACTCTACCAGAAGACATAAGAATGTACACATCCATTGCTAGAATGAACCTAGAACTCATAAGTTAAAATTGCTGATATGAAGTTTGACACATATTTATGTATAACATTAAGTATAATAAGAACAGTGTTTTCACATAACAAAATATTGTTGATATAAATGACAACCATTCTCTGTCGTCATCTTTGTATTTCTACCACTGTACTCTGACTGCTATTCAGATATTACACTACCATGTACATCTAAATGACATATGATGGTAAAGGAAGTTTTCACAGTTTGTGTCTGGTGTGAACTGCCAGCTGCGTCCAGTGTTTGTTTCTGCATGAACTTGGTTTGATGGTATACTCTCAGAAATAAAGTTAGCTGTCACTGGGGTGGTACCTTTTCAAAAGGTACATGTTTATACCTAAAGGGTCCATTCCGGTACCTTAAAAGTGTACATATTTGAGTCTAATAGGTACAAAAGTGTTCATTTTGAAAAGAGATTGTCCCAGCTTTTGCACCGTTATTTCTGAGAGGGTAGCATACTGCAAGTGTCTCTGACTCATGAGCTAAAATTGCTGGTGTGATGTTTAGAGTGACACATTTCTTATGATGTCAAGAAAGCCCTTTTTAAGTGTTTCTGGTAGTTAATCGATCAATAAGAAGTTCGATTATAGGCCTCACATGTGTCGGAAGTCTAATCTTTACAATGTGATGGTGTACTACTGGATCAACAAATCAGACCTCTGGCTATCAATAACAAGTGTATACACTGATTAAAGTTATTCTGTGTTGAAGAAAAGAAAGGAAAAAAAAAACACAACAGAAAAACAAATGTAGCATAAATTTAATTTACGTTTGGATGATATTTCTTGAATCCAATATGTAATCCAGCAAAGTGCAAGAAAGTCATGCACATTGAAAGCATGGCATAATTTACAGATTAAAATTTACCCGAGTACTGCAGAATAAACTTCAAATGAGTAGACAGAAATTACTCAAACTGGGAAAGTTAATTTTACATAACAATTAGTGTACAGAAAGAGGGTGAAGAGTTGCTGTCGTCAGCTTCTCACTGGATGAGTGTTAATAGAGTCATCTTTTTTGAAACCCCCCTTTTAGCACCATTAATGGCAGTTTAAAAACAGTTCCTATTTTTATCTCATTTGGAGTTTTAAAAGGGCTGGTCTAGAACCTGAATAAATTCATTTTCTTCTCATCATCATTGCTTTCACAAGAGACTTCACGTCATTTTTGAAGGGCAATAAAGATTCTACTAGATAATTCACCACGGACATCATGGTAAGCAACCATACTAAATTTTATAATCAGATAGTCCATTTTAAACTTGCATTTTTCAATGTCCTCTAGTGAACAATAGTTTTACCTGATCATAAAACGTTTGCTGTGCGGTTAGTATTCTAACACATGTGACTGTTGATGATTTTGTCTTTTTGAACACTTTAGGTTTTTATTGTGCTGTCAAGAGCCCTTCTCCTGGTCTCTCTGCTTCATATTTGTACTCAGAGTGTTGAGGGTGAGCATGTGGACATTGATACTCTGGCCAAAATTACAAGATTTTTTCATCAGAAGTAAGTATTTCATTTTACTGAAGTAAAGGTTGGATTATTATTATTGTTTGTGGAATGAGCTTTCTGGTTACATTTTTACTTTTACATGTAATTATACATAGAAGAAATAATACATATATTTGCACTATATTTGCATTTTTCCAGCATGCATGTTTGACAGGTACCTCTGTTTTTTTTGTTTTGTTTTGTTCAGTTATGAAATAGGCCAGTATGCAGTAGCCATCAATGTCCCAAAGAATCAGTGTGAGAAAGGTTTCTTGCCATCGAGATCCAGCTTCCTGAAAGAAGACAAAAAAGAAAATGTGAGAAAAGTTATAAGTGCTGAGGAAAACCCAGTTTATGAAGGCAAAGAGCTCATTGCTGCTGGAGTACAGAAGACACCAAAAACTGCTCATTCAGAGTATCTACTGATGAACCCTTCAAATAATTCACCCTTGACAAGATTGTTGAATAAGAGAAAGGATGGTTGTGTGGTTTTCTACACATTAAACTCTCCCTGTATGAACACCTGTCTCAGTGGCAAGTACAACATTATAGGAGGGCTTGATAAATTAAAAGCGTACAAGGGAATTAAAGCTTTTGCTTTCAAAAACATCTGGAGTCAGGATCAAAGCAGACAAAATGAGCTGAAAGAGCAACTTCAGTTGATTGCTAGCCGTGTTCCACTCTACCTCTGTAACGGAAGTTCTTGTACCCTTTGTGGAGAGCCAGGGTCAAACTTTGAAATAAACGCAGCCTGTTTAACTGCATAACTTTGTTTTTTTGGGGGGGGGAAATGCTTATTTTTGCACAGTGCTGAGGTACTGATGTTCAGTGACTCTTTTACTTGATTAGTTATCTTCACCAAATTTTCAGATATTCTGTTTATACATTGACCCAGATGTGCTCTGTGTTGTTAAAATGGCTTTGCTACTGTTTTGGGGATGTTGAATCTTGAATCTTGACATTCAGGCTATGGAAGGTGGTGGGAAAACATCAAATTATTTTCCATGTCATAAAATCCTTACAAAAAATAAAATTTAATAAAATATTATTGAATATCCATCTCTCTCTGTCTCTCTCTTACACACACACAGCCTGGTTCTATGGGGACATTTCATAGACGAACATTAATGTTTTTTATAAACTTTATTTTCTATCCCCTACCCCTAAACCCTCACGCAAGACTTTTTTTCTTCATTTTTTAGAAAACTTAATTCCGTATAAGTAATATGTTTGCAAAAAGTGTGAAAGAAAAAGATGTACAACTAACAGAGAGATTTAAGAATTTGGGTGAACTTCACAAGGAATAGACTGAGGCCGTGGTCAAGGTATCAACCCACATGGAAAGAATCTATATGAAGATTTATGCGCATATATGATAATACATATGCTGCGTATATGCGTATATATGCCACACACAGTACAGGCAAAATTGAGGTGCATATATGTGCATATACAGGCCATATCGGTCTCCTGTATTACTTCTTTTAATTTTAATAATTTTAATTTAAAAGAAAAAGTCGTGGCCTATTGGATAGGGAGTTGGACTTATAAACCAAAGGTTGGGGGTTCAAGTCCCAGGCCCAGCAGGGATTGTAGGTGATGGAGATGAATAACCAGTTCTCTCTCCACCTTCAATACCATGACTGAGGTGAGGAACTTGGATGGGTTAAAAGTCACTTTTATATATTTTCATAATTTTACGAATACATAGGTAAACATATTTGTGATCATATAGGTGCACACATATATACATTTATATATGTACTGTGATCTTTGGTGCTAGAGAGTACGACACAACAGCAGAGTAAAGTGAACACAAACCCCGGAGGGTGGATTTATTCAACAGATCAGGTGA
>JAUCMU010000036.1:20120475-20145856 GCA_032275025.1 Enteromius treurensis
TTTTTGTAATTTATTTTAAGAGCCATTGTTTCCTTTTAAGTGGACTTTAAAAAAAAAAGAAGAAAGCCATGTGCTGTAAAAACAATTCACCATTAAGTAGCTGTAAATAATGGCCAAGGTATCATAACACAATAAACTTTCTACTAGATTACATGTTTTTTTAATTCCGGAGCATTTCCTCCATCCTCTCAGTTTTTGCTGAAGTGTCTTCAGGGCTTCTGTGTAAAAACTCTTGATGTTAGGATTGGCGTCGTTACAGAATCAGACCTTGTATCATTGTGTTCCCAGTGGTAAGGAGAGAAGCTCAGTGGACCTTGATGATGAAGGCGGCCAGACATTTCTGCGGGTGCTTATTCACCTCATCATGCAGGACTACCCTCCGCTGGTCTCCGGCTCTCTTCAGCTCATCTTCAAACACTTCAGCCAGAGAGCCGAAGTTCTGCAGGCCTTCAGACAGGTCTCACTCTCACTCATACTTCTTCTCAGTGTATGGAGACTAGCATGGAGTTTAAATGTTCTGTTTTATTGGTGTTTGTTTCACAGGTCCAGTTGCTGGTGTCTGAGGAGGATGTGGAGAATTATAAGAAGATTAAGGCAAGTCTGGACCAGCTGCGGTTGACAGTGGAGAAGTCTGAGCTCTGGGTCGAGAAAAGTGGCGGCTACGGCAATGAAGACATTGCTGACAATCAAAACAAAGAGCAGAATTTAGAGGTGCGTACCTACAGGAAAAACACTGCATGCATATTACTAAATTATAATGCAGCAGATTTGCTTCCTTTTTGCGGTGCATTGAGAATACATTAACCACCTTATTTTGATACCGCAATTAAATATTTAATGTGGATTAATTTTGTGCCCCTCGCAAGATTAGTTCATTAATAATTTTGTCCAAATAATAAAATATAATTATAAAGTGTAAATTATGATAAACTCATTTGACTTATATTAGTAATAAAATTGTTGTAGTTTATTTGCAAAAAATAATTTGTAATACATTTTTGCTTTTGTTGTGTCAAATAATTAAATTCATTAAAATAAAGCTGAAAAGAAAAAATATACTGTATATAAACAACTTAAAAAGAAAAAACCTTAAACTTGGTTATTAGTTGCAAAGGCAAAGCTTTTTATATTCATTTAAGTTTAATTACCAAACTACCATTAATAAACTATGACAAAACCACATAATAAAAAAAACATAATTATATTAAGTATGTACACAGACACACACAGTTGGGTTTACATGTTTTATGGGGACTCTCCATAGGCATAATGATGTTTATACTGTACAGACTGGATGTGGTATTGTCCTACACTGACCCTACACCTTAACCTGCCCCTTACAGGAAACTGTGTGCATTTTTTGATTTTCAAAAAACTTGTTCTGTGTGATTTATAAGCTTGTTTCCTCGTGGGGACCTAAGAAATGTCCCCACAAGGTCAAAAATTACTGGTATTCCTATCTTTGTGGGGACAATTGGTCCCCATAAGGTGATAAATACATACATATATATATATATATATATATATATATATATATATATAATATGGTGAAGTTGAAATAGTAGTTAAATATCTCTTATGAGACACTTAATTTCTTGTTTATAGGAAGCAGGTATCTTGAGCCCAGTGCAGGATGGGAACAATAAACCTCAAATAGACAGCAACAAAGCCAACAATTACAAAATCGTCAAAGAGGTGAGAACTTCATACAGTGCTCCTCAGCTGTAATGATGAAACATTTTTGAGGCAGAACAACTCTTACTAATACTTCAAAACTTAAAAGTTGTTATTTCGTTTGTGATGTAGATCCTGCTGAGTCTCAGTAAACTCTGCTCTCCTGGTAAGAAGATTCGTGTGCAGCAGCAGAGGCTGTTGAAGAACATGGGAGCTCACACTGTGGTTCTGGACCTCCTCCAGATCCCGTATGAGAAGGTAATCAATTCAGTATTTTATAGATACAACAACCAGGCACTAGCGAATTTTGTTCATTAATTCATAAGTGGTTTAACCATAATAAATCAGAACAAAAGCAAATGCAACTGCAAAATGAATCTAGACCTGGAGATTGTCAAATCCAGATCCTTATGCTGCCAAACTCTGTCTCCAGGGGGATGAAAAGATGGACGAGATCATGACTCTAGCCCACACGTTCCTTCAGTACTTCTGCAGAGATAATCCTCAGAACCAGGCGCTGCTGCACAAACATCTCAACCTCTTCCTCACCCCTGGGGTGCGTTGATTTCAGCTGAGGACACCGTTAATGAACATTACATGTCCTTGTTATTAATAATAGATTATTTGGCAATAAAAGGGAATTCTGATGATATTTCATTTGATTCTGTCTTTGCTTCTCTCAGCTTCTGGAGGCAAAAACCATGTGCTACATCTTCAGGAACAACTACCACCTGTGCAATGAGATCAGCGACCGCGTAGTACATCACTTCGTACACTGCATCGAGACTCACGGCCGTCACGTGCAGTATCTGCGCTTCCTCCAAACCATTGTGAAAGCCGATGGCAAATACGTAAAGGAATGTCAATGTAAAGTCATGAATGAGGTAAGAAGCACTTTGAGTTTAATATGTGCTGGAGATATGTACATATCTAGTGTTTATAATATTCAAATAATATTTTTGCACATATTTCAATGTAATTACTATTAATTACTACTAATAATATATTTTAAAGATAATTATATTTTTTATACCTCTTGTTTTATTTATTTATTTTCTTTTAATTTAATTATATAATATAGTTATCGGTAGTGTTGAAAATATTTTAATACTCATTTATTATTACTTTCCATTAATTAACCATATAGAATTTCCCTCCGATTAAAGTGAATTAGTATGTTTGTAGAGCTAAATCGGACATTGCGTTTGTTTTGGTGCTTAGTTGGTGAACGGAGGAGAAGACGTCTTGGTTTTCTACAATGACCGTGCCTCTTTCCCGGTGCTGCAAAATATGATGTCGTCTCCACGGGAGGAGAATGACGCTCTGGCGTACCACATCACGCTGGTGGAGCTTCTGGCAGCCTGCACCGAGGGCAAAAACGTTGATACAGAGCTCAAGTGCAACTCACTTCTGCCGCTTGATGATATTGTCAAAGTGGTCACGTTCGAGGGCTGCATTCCAGAGGTGATGGAACATTAACCCTACCTGAATGTTCTCTTGAAAAGCTCACAATGGCATATTTGAAAAGTGCTAGGGCTGTTGGTCATGTCTTAATGATGCTTTTTATTAAGTTATCCGATGACATTAGTCTAATAATGGAGAACAAAATGTTTGAGCGCATCACAAGGTAAAAAAAGGAAAACTCTTAAGAACATGTAGAGTATTGATCTTTGGATGGAAAACTGATGGACACACCACAGTGCTTTGATATACAGTAGGCAAAATGCACTACTGTTCAAAAGTCTGGGGATTTTTTTTTTTTAAGAAATGAATGCTTTTGTTTATCTAAGATGTGTTAAATTGGTCATAATTGAAAGTAAAGACAGATTTCTATTTCAAAATTAATCATTTCTTTTGAACTTTCTTTTCTTTTCATCAAAAATCCTGAACAAATGTATTACAGTTCACACAAAATATCAATTTTTAACATTGATAATAATAAGAAATGGTTCTTGAGGCCGAAATCAGCATATTAGAATTATTTCTGACTGTGACACTAAAGAAAATTTTCATTTTAAAATATATTAACGCAGAAAACCGTTATTGGTTTTCATATATATATATATATATATATAATTTTTTTTTTTTTTTTTTTTTTTTTTTTTTTTTTTTAAATCATTTCACAGTATTACTGTTCTTACTATATTTTTATTTTATCCAAAGATGCAGCTTTATTAAAAAAATTGTTCCTATGCCAAACTTTTGAGTGTTATATATAAAAATGTCTAAACATTTCAAACGTTTTAATGTCCATGCGTTAGATAATATAGCATAGCAATACAATAATTTTCAAAAAAAAAAAAAAATATTTTTTTATTTTTTAATACACATGTATATATTTGAAATGTTGCCTTAAATGGACCAATACCACAGTATACCAAGGTACTGAATGATTACAAAGTTCATATACTGTACTATGGTATTTGAAACTTTATGGCATTAAAAAAATGTCTTTATTTATGCCGAGGGATACATTTTGTCACAGGCATGCTCGATGCAGCAAAGGAACAAGAAAAAAAATATATACAATAAGTACAGTAAATAATAATAAGAGTAGAATCGTGAAAAAAGATTAGATAAAAATATAATAAAATAAAATAACAAAACTATTTGTGCAAGTGCTTCTGAAAAGTAAAGAACTGTAGACTTTTTCTTTTTTAATGTTTTTTTTAAATTTTATATCCTTTGCAGGTAAAAATTTCATACGTGAATTTCGTGAACCACTGCTATGTGGACACTGAGGTGGAGATGAAGGAGATCTACACCAGCAATCACATTTGGAAACTCTTTGACACTTTCCTTTTTGACATGGAAAAGGTGAGTTAACTGACACTAACTAACTCTTTCTCTCTCGGTTTCCCACCCTCGCAATTTGTGAGGCATCATACACAGGCTTAAAGAGCTGTTTAGATCATCTGTGACTGATTTGTGCTTGCTATGTGGGTGCTAAGCATCCTGAACTCATGATGATGTTGTTGTAGGTGTCTGTTGGCTCCACAGACAGGAAGCAAGCTGATACATGCCATGAAAAATTTGTCACTGATACCATCATGGCCATCGTCAAGGGCTTCTTCGGCTCACAGTTCTCTGTCAGCAACTCGAACCTGCAGGTAGAGCTAAAAAGTTCAATTCATGGGTTTATCACCTTATGTCACCTCTTAGTCTGACGTGAAAAGGAGGCGCGTTTCTCTCTCTGTGCTATATGAATCAGTCATATTAGTCAATTATCAGCACGGATTTGCACAGCTTGTTAGTGAACAATGGTTCAGTGTAGTAAATGATGTTCAATGTGAAACCACGCACATGATGACATTTACAGCTGATTCCACAACTGGCTTTATTAACAAGATGTGCATTACATATCGCCCGGTTATTATGGTGCATCCATAGTTGCTTTTACTTATGCTGGTTGACACGAAGATATTGCTATCTCTTTGTCAGGCCCATCAAGCAACTTTCATTAAGCTGCTGCAGTCCGCCTGCAGACTCTACAACTGCAGCTGGCTCAATTCCCTTCAGAAGACTAACATTGAGGGTTGCATTAAAACCCTTGCTGACGTGGGTAAGTTACACATCTGGCAGTGATGTGTCATAACCCAAATATAACACCTGCATGTGACAGAGGGATTTGACTTGTGGATTCATTTTTATTTTTTCATTTTTTATGAATAGTCGTATATGGTAGCTTCACCATGACCAAAAAAATGCTTCCAGCTAATTATTCGTTTCTGACATGTTATTAAATATTGACCATCCATCTTCAGATTTCTAAATTTTGTATTTTAACATTTAGTAAATGTATTCAATTACATAAATAAGTAAATAATAATCATAAAAAATACATAAATAATGCAAAGATAATAAATATGTGTACAAAATACTAAATGTTTGTGTGTAAGCTGTGTTTAATAGGTTATGTTTATCTATTAAATAGATTTATTTATAATATAAATTATATAAATATTAAATATTTTCAAAATATATATATACCGTATTTGTGTGTATTTATGTATGCATAGTAAATATACACACACATATACTGTGCAAACAATAACTTTTATTTTGGATGCGATTAGTCATGATTAATCATTTGACAGCACTAATATACACTGCCCATCCAAAAAAGCCACACATTCTAATATTTCGAACTATGAACTATGATCATCTCACACACTTAAGATTCTCAATTAAATTAAAATTCTGGACTCTGTGGTGGCCAATCCATGAGTGAAAATGATGTCTCATGCTCCCTGAACCACTCTTTCACATCTCGCATCTTTCACACTCTTTCCTGTGCCATCAAGGAAGAAATAAAAAAAATCCATTGATGAAATAACCTGGTCATTCAGTACATTCAGGTAGTCAGCTGACCTCATACTTTGGGCACATAATATTGCTGAACCTAGACCTGACCAATTGCAGCAACCCCAGATCATAGCACCTGGCTGCTTAGTTAAATCCAGGTTGGATGGACAGTGTATATGTGTGTGTGTTTATATATATATATACATATATATATAAGGTCATATATTTTTCACACTAGAAATTTAAATTTTAAGAAATTTAGAATTCTTTTGTTCCATGATTTTATTTGGTTTGTTGTTAATTCTGGATAAGCATGTCGGGGTTTCATGTGTTGTGTATTGAAACCTGGTTTAATATTCTTATTTAAATACAGTATATATAAAATTATTAACATTGATTTTAAAAAAAATACTGCACACAAAAATCATGCAACCTGTACGATAAATAAATTAATTATGTATGAATAATAAATGTTATATCTGAGAGTGTTTTCCATTAGTGTTTGCGATTTATTAATATTTTAACATTTAACAAGATATGTGTAAGAAAATGCCTAAAAAGGTTATAAAGGCATCTCCATCTAACTCTGTCCAGCTAAGAGCCGGGCAATCCCCATTCCAGTGGACCTGGACGGTCAGGTCAATACCCTGTCGTTAAAGACGCACACCAGCATGGTGCAGCGTGCAGTAAAAGACTGGAAGCTGTCAACCCGCGGCCGACCCCGTAAGGAGCCCTTTGGGGCCCATGATTACAGGATCATTGAGAAACTACAGGTAACCTTTTAAATCTAAAACACTCTGCTATACGACATCACAGTTTTATAAAGGCAGTGACTGATTAGCATCAAGTACCATATTTTCATGCGTCATCTGAAGTTTGCTGCAACTATTTATTTTATTATTTTCAATTTGTTCTAAATAATAAATTAATTTAAGTTTGCCATTTATAATTGTGCATGTTAAATATCCTTTGTCTATGATGGTGACTACTGGCTGTTATGTGTTTCAGGGAGTCGTCGTGTATCTGGAGGAGCAGTTCAGTCCGCAGGTGCAGGCAGAGTTTTCTGTATTAGTAGACGTGCTGCAAAGCCCAGAGATGCTGTTTCCTGAGTCTGCGCAGCTCCGCAGCGAGGATGGAGCCTTCATGTCGAAGTGAGACACGCACCCACATCAAACTAATTAAAACCGTGCGTCATACGCGATGAATATATTAAACAAGTCCAGTGGCAGTGTTAAAAATAGCCGTAGGTATAGGTATGACATTATAAATCCATGAGCATTTCTGTCATGGCTCCGAACGTTTACGTCAGCAACACCTTTAACTGATAGTCTGTTGTGTGTTTGTCTGTAAAAATAGATTTAAAACATGTAAATGCCAATTTGAATTGAATTGAAAATTTGTTCATGTTTGTATGTATGTGCTGGAACTGGTTGTGCTGTGATTAGTAGAGCAGCAGAATCATATATGAGCTATAAAATTGTTTGTTGTGTATGTGCCTGGGATTCTGAGTGCCTTATATAAGCAATTATCTGAGTCCGTGCAAGATATACCTCTAAAATGACAGACCGTCTGCGTGTGATTATATAAGTCTACATGACTACATAAAACAGATTTCCTGTTTTATGTGCCACAATGTTTTTGGACAATTCATCTATTAAAATAACACTACTTAACACAACAAATGGAAAATTGTTGCAAAAACAATTCAAATACTTATTGAATTGAATGAAAACAGTCTCAACTCTGTGATATTGTCATATGTAGCTGGACTTTTTTTTTATTATAGATTTTAATTACTTTTTTTTATTTTTTTTTTATTTAAGTTTTGTATGGCAAGGATGCATGAAATAAACAAAAAGCACCAGTGAGGGCTTTTGCATTGTTTCAAAAGCATCCTGAAGTTTTTTTTAAACCCCTTTACACAAAACACGTTAAACAGTGCAACTGTTTAACACTGATAAGAAATTTTTTTTGTTTGTTTTTTTTTAACACCAAATCAGCATATTAAAATGATTTATGAAGGTCTGAAGCAATAATGATGAAAATTCAACTTTGCCATCAAAGGAATAAATGATGTTTTAATATTAAAACATTTAAATTTAATTTAATTTTATATTATTATTTTAAATTGACATTTTTTAAGATATTATTGTTTTTACTATTTGTTTTTAAATCAAATAAACAGCCTTGGTAGTATCAGAAATAGTAAGAAAGAAGCACTTTTAGTTCATAAGTATTTTAATAACATTTGACTGTTATATAAAATCCAGTTTTGTCATGCATCTAGCCTGTAAATGGGGCTGTTACCTGCATAATATATTGTTTTCAAGGAATACAATGTCAGTCAACATTACTCCACTAAACACAAACAATGATATTGAAATATTTTATTAATGATTTCATTAATTGTATCTATTGACTGTAATTAAATGCATAGTTACAAAACATTTGTAGTTTATGTGACTGGATTAAGTGGCCAAGTTGATGTCCTTAAATTATATTATATGTTTAGTGTGAAATTTGATACAATATTTTCTCTCAGGCTCATCAAACACACCAAGAAGCTGATGGAGAAAGAGGAGAAGCTGTGTATTAAGATCCTGCAGACTCTTCGAGAGATGCTGGATAGGAAAGAAATATTCGAGGATAAGGTAAGTGTGATGGGAACTTAACCTAGGACCGTACCCTCATTCTGGCCTTTTTTGGGAACGTGTAGAAAATGTGTTTCTTATACAACCTGCCACTTATGAGCAGTAACAAATAGCAGATCAGCACAGGTTTTCTAGTGAGCATCAAAAATGCGTCTGCCATCTGTGATGTCATAATGCCTTTAGGGAGTGTTGTTGCCATGTCAGAAATCACCAGAAGGGGGCGGTGGTGCGAAAACCAAGGACTGTGAACCTGATGACCTCTCCCCTCAATCCATAGAGCCGAGAATGTGTGTGCGTGCATGTGTGTATGCGGGTGTGCGAAGTGAAGCGCAGCTCCTGGGCCTCTGCAGTGTCGTTGGCATCTGTAGCAGGGTGAATGCTGGGAGTCCTAAAGCTCCAGACAGTTAATCAGCATTCAGCGGAGAAAGAGTCCCGCGCTGTTACATAAGCAAAGGCACATGAGGACACGCTCACAGTGTTGGAGCAAGTAGCCAAATCACCCAGCACCACAAATCAATACTGCAGAGAGCTGACTATGGCCTTGCTCGTGGAGAGAGAGAAGGAAGAATAGAAAAATAATAGGAATAAAGGACAGGAAATGCTCTATCAATTAATTTTCAGTTGTTGCGTCATTAACATTTTGACATCAGAATGACAGAATGTCTTAAAGTGCCCATATTTCAGATATTTTTTTTTTTTTTTTTTTTAAATGACCTTTCGTACAGTGTGTAACACAGCTCTAAGCGAATCAAAACCATTTTAAATCTGAAAGTGCACCATGTGTAAAGTCATCATTGCTTGATGAGGTCAACATGAAACCTTAGCATATTGCCCGCCCACTTGTTGGTCTTTTCCCATTGACTGAATGAAAATGCAAAGCCATGCATTGCCACTAGGAGTGGTAAATATAGCGTTTTTCCCGGTAAAGACTGTAAACAAAGCTGCACTGAACTGACAAACACTGCCTTATCAGACATGGTGAAACGGAAACGAGACTATTCTGACCAATCACTGCAGATTAGCATCACGCAAAGGAGGTGTTTGGGAAAATGAATCGTTGAACAAACCGTTTGGGAGCAAATATGGTAAAAATAAATGCATATTATAAGACAATGAAAGTGTTTTTTTGACCTTGCATGAATTTTTGAACCTTTTGTTGGGGACTCCGTAAACCAAGTGCAGCTGTTAAACCAATTAGCTTTCTTTTGTTTACTGTGGCGAAATGTTGTAAATAAGCCAAATCTATGAGAGGAAAATTTCAATTTGAATGACTGAAATTGACACAGAGGAACCTTTTATAAGTTGTTACATTTCTTCACCAGAAATGTTATTTTATTTTTTTATCCCCATGTCTGAATGTGTTTGTAATGGAGTGTCCGTTCTCCAAAGGGTTTGTGTCATTGTATTATAAACATTATATGACGGCATTGCCATAGTTTATGATATCACGGTGAGTGGTGGATTGTCGGAACTAGGGATGCATGATTAATCATATCGCATACGCAATCGCGGTGTCAGCCTATGCGATTACTTTACAGCAAATGTTGTGATTATATTAAATAAACAAATGCATTCGTGGACGTAACAAGGCATTCATTCTTGCGTTCAAACCAGACGCGAATGAAGCGTTAAGCGCGAGTGATTTACATGTTAAGTCATTGCAAAGACGCAATAAGACATCCTGCTGCGGCAATTAAGCGGTGCGTTAAACAAGCCGGTTTTACTGCATGCATAAGCAGCGCGGAAGCGGCGCATACGCAGAGCAGGGAAGCGCACACCAATTGTGCTTTCATACTGGCAGCTTGTACTGCAGTAGGCTATAGACAAGCATCTTTCCGTCGTATTTTCCAGCGTTCTTCTCCGAAAACTGGACAAGAGATACCAAAAGAAATATAGCAAGTATATGTTACATCCTGCTAAAAGGTTTTGGGACAACATGTAAAAATATTAAAATGGGTATTTGTTTTATTTATCTGTACTTTTGACTTTTTAATTTTATTTTAAAATAATTTAATGTAATTTAATTCAGTAATGTAAAGATGTTACTGTTGTTTAATTTTGTACAATTTAGTTTGAATTTGTTGTTGCTAGATTGCACTGTATACTGTATCTCAGTTGAGAAATACAGATTGCAGCAGTATTAGTGATCTGTGAGTGCATTTTCTTTTATAACAAGCAAGTTGAGTCAAACCACTTATATATCGTATCGCAATCGCAATTTTGACCTTAATAATCACAATGTAACATTTTTCCCAAATCGCGCAACCCTAGTCGGAACTTATTTTTGCCGGTTGAGCTTGATGAATCTGCGTTGGTTAAATCTGAATTTGTTGGATCAGAAATTTGTGTATGGCATTTTTCCAGCAAGATTTGTGCTGTCTCCACACCAAATAAATTCTAGTTTGCATTATTTTTACATCTGTAGGTGTTTATTTTGTTCATTCTCCACAGGGTTAGGCAATGTTTGCTGTGTTATTTGTATCAAAAGTTGCTGGATGTCATAAAATAAACACATTTTTGTCATAATATTAATAAACATACACTGTAAACAAACATATATAATGTAAACAAAGACTTTTATTTTGGATTAATTAATTCCAATCACACTGATTTCTTTTATAATGGCTGAAATTCACCCTCAAAATTTTGCCGAGCAACAGTAAATATGACCACACCTTAAAAAAGGATTTGTTTCATCTCTTCCCACATCTGTATGTGTTGTTTAATTAGAAGCATTTGTTTTCTGGGTTTGCCTTGTAGTGGCATCATAAATATTTTGACTTCATCATGGTCATAATGACTTCACAGTGAGTAGCGGGATGTCTTAAATGTGTTTTAGAAGTGCATAAGTAGTGTGAAAACCAATCAGATATGTTATGTCTTTCCACCAGAAAAGATAGTTTGCGTAATTCCACATCCGTTTGTGTTTGTTTGTTTGTTTTGGAGAGCTTGTTCTCCACAGGGTTTGGCTGTTTTGCCGTGCTCTTCCCACCCTGAGAGTGGTGCTGCGGTTTCATGCAGGCCTGAGAGAGAGAGAGTAGGAGGGCGAGCGAGGGAAAGGAGGAGGGAGGGAGCAAGCGAGCATGTGAGAAGCCATGTGAGGGAAGAGAAAAAAGCGTGGCACAGCAGCAGGCGGAGGGATTGGAGAGGCGCGGTGTCTGCTGAGTCCATGAGGCGACGGAGCGGGGGGTGTTTACGTAACCGGCCTGCAGTGTCTGAGCCAACCTCACGTGGCTCATCATGTTCCCGCTCTCGCTCACTCGTTCGGTCTCTCCCATCGTTTAGCACTTGTTTATCTCGTTGCTTTTTCTCTCATGTTCGGGTTGAATTTCTCTCGTACTAGCTCGAAGCCATTCCTTTTATTTTTTTTATTTTTTATTAATTTTTTTTTTTCTCCCCTATATCTCGCCAGTGACTTGGTGATTTGGTTGCTGAGCAGCAGGTCATGACTCATGAGCAGATATAATTGGCCTCTCTCTCTCGAATGATCACTTGTGTCAGCATGGTGAGCTGAACGTGAGCTTGTGTCTGCACACAATGTACAAAATGTTTAAAATGTCAAGCAGGTGCTGTTGTTCTGCTGTAATTTTAGATATGTGGTAATGGCCAAACGTTCACAGCAGCGAAAGCTGAGCGCAAAGCTTCAAAGTGACTCAGAGAGTATGCATGTATTTTCCTGTGTGTTTATTCAGTTCTTGATACTAGTAGTTGCGTTTAGGAACATTTGACTGTGGTTCCAAGGAGGGTGTGGTTTTGACTTTTAATTTTAATTGATTTATGTGTCATTTTTTTGGTGTTTTAATTGTTTTCTCATAATCTTAAATCAAAAACACTAACTTGCTCTGTCCCATATAATCATTTTGATATTTTCATGACCTGTTTTTAATAACTTCTGATTAATTTTTAACAGTAATAGTATCATTTTAATTTAATAGTATACTTATTTCTATCCATCTCAAAAGTTTGAAAAAGTTTGATTTTTATTTATTTTGTAAGATTTTCTAAAGAAATCTGATATGCTCATCAAGGCTGCGCCTATTTAATATTATTATTATTATTATTAAAGTAATATTGTGAAATGTTGTTGCAATTCAGAAGTACTGTTTTCTTATTTAAATACCCCATATATTTATTTATTTATTTTGGTTTGTAAATTCTGCTTATTAAATCAAATGACTGCCTTAAAGGAGAGTTATTTTTGGTGTTAAAAAAACAAAAGGTTCTGAAACTTCAGTTCATCATGTACTGTACTTTGTGCGTGAACAGGTTGTGTTCTAACTTGGTGAACTACGTCAATGAAAACGCAAGCCTGTTCCCAAATTTCCAATACTGGCACATACACCAGCACCATTTTCATGGAAAAGGGGGAAATAGACGCACCGCACAGGCTTTGTGTTTTTGCAGAACGTGATAAATGTGTGAGTGAGTGTGGCTCGGTGTACATGTGAAACCCTTCTGTAAGAAAGCCAGGCCACTTCTTTTAGTTCTTGCGTACTTTCTCTCTTTTCCAAGATGTTTCTGTTCATTGCTCTTGTTGCAAAACATTAACTGCGGCCTGTTCTGGAGTGTGTTTATTTAGAGTAATACCTCACGTCTCACGAGTTGGGCGTACCCTTGAAGTAAACTCTCTCATACCAGTATTGGTGACTAGCTTTGTGTGTGTGTGTCAACAAACAGGAGAGGCCTGTTTATACACAAAGGAAAGAAAAGCCCTGTTACATAACAGCCCATGCCTCTCTCTCTCTCTCTCTCTCTCTCTCTCTCTCATCCTGCATGTATTTCTCTCCAGCCAAGTTTCACACTACCGCCTGGAGGCAAAGCAGCTTTCCAGATTACCAACCTCAAACGGTTAAGCTCCTCACACACATGCAGATACACACACAATGCTGGGCTGGGGGTGGGAACGGGACATATACACGCTCTAAAATTCACACACATACATTGGCTCTGCGAGAGCAGGTCTCCCCGATGACTGCGGTGGAATACGACTGTTTCAGCCCACACACAAATCCCGCCAGAGCTCTTAGACCGAAGCCTACGCGGACACACACACACGTTTAACCCAGGGGTCTCAGCAATGCCACATGCCAACATGTCTGTAACTGCTGCAATACAATAAAGTGACCGTACATTGAGCATGTGAGTTCTATATAAAAAGAAAAATGAAAGTTAAAGAAAAGTTAAACCTTTTTTCTTTTTGATATAAATACACAATTGTTTTTTTTTTATTCTTTGCTGCTTAAAAAAATGTAAAAAAGCAGCTTGGTGAAAAAAGAACAACTGTCTGACTGTCAATGTCCCTCTGACTGGGGCCCCACGGAAGATCTCTCCTCGTGAGGTAGCAATGATGCTAAGAATGGTGAAGAATCAGCTGGTCAATGGCGTGAAGAGAGCTGGGACCATCATTTCCAAGGCTACTATCAGTAATACACTAAGACGTCATGGTTTAAAATCCTGTATCGCACAGAAGGTTCCCCTGCTTGAGTCAGCCCATGTCCAGGCCCTTCTGTAGTTTGCCAGGGACCATCTGTATGATCCAGAGGAGTTATGGGAGAAAGTCCTGTGGTCAGATGAGACTTAACTCCAGATGGTATTAACTCCATTCACCGTGTTTAGAGGAAGAAGAATGATGAGTATCATCCCAATAATACCATACCTACAGTGAAGCATGGGGCTGGGAGCATCATGCTCTGGGGGTGTTTTTCGGCACAGGGGACAGGACGACTGCACAGTATTAAGGAGAGAATGAACGGGGCCATGCATTGTGACATATTGGGCAAAAACCTCCTTCCCTTAGCTTTTAAGTAAGAAAACTTGCAAAATCACAGGATGATCAAATACAAATCAGATGTAGAAAATGCATCCTAAAATCTGTTTAAATCATGTTATTGTCTTACCCCAGGTAATCCTGGTAAACCTACAGTTTTTAATTTTATATTTAGTCCTTTCATTCGACCCTGTATCAGTTGAAATTTATTGTTTTAGCCACAGGTGTAGATAGACGGACTGGATTTTCAGATTGGATCTCTTACACTGTTGAAAATGTGTCCTTCTGCTTATAACTGTGTTTGTGTAAGACTGTTGTTGTTTTTTTCCTGTCCCACCCTCATTGTTTAAATAAGTCATCAAGCATGGTGCACGAGGTGTGTGGTCACCATGGATATGATCCCAGAACATGCTGTACCACTCCGATTCCTTTAAGAGTCAGAAAAAAAAGACCTGTAGATGATCCACAAGAGGTCCAGAGTACACAGCAGGAGTAAGCTTTAGTGAGGAGACTAACTTTAGGAGCAACATGTACTCAACTGCTTAGATCATGTTCTCTATTGATATTCCTCCTGGTCAGTTTGTCCTGCATACACACCATTGGAAAGCACCATGGTTAATTCATAGGATATTTTTAGAATAGAAACTTCAAATGAAAATCCGAACAGGGCCAGTGGAATTGGCTTGGTACAATGTCTGAATGTCTTGTATTTTCACAGCCAGTGTCAAGGTTGATGACCAAATCTATTATAATTTTATTGATAATACTTTCATGGAGTGTAATTTTTTAGAGTTCATTTTAAGTAAGAATGTTCTTGTTTAGACTTAGTGGTCATGGCTCACAAACCCGCCGAGAGCAACCTCGGACAGATCTTCTGGAATTTGCAGCTAGTTCTGATGTCCCTTTTGTGGATAAACTTGAGATTTAATTCATTATGGGTAAATCTAATGGTAAATCTAATGCCTGAGGCATTAATCGATTATTTGTTCTGGATCAAATAGTTTTGGCTAAAGGGGGCGCTGCCTTTGTACTTTTGACTGAATTGCCTAGCTGATGAAGGCTGCTGTTGTTGTTTATTAAACTCAACATTCCTTCATTACTAGTTTTAAAACAGAGGCTTGGCTTCAGCTGTCAAACTAAGATTTGAATCTGTGGTGAGAAGTAGTTTTTTGGATGCAATTTAACCCTTTATACTAATAGGGTTAAATTGCAATAATTGGAAATTCATAATTTCAACCCTGGAATATTGTCGGAGGCTATAACAAGACTTTTCAGCTTTTTTGACTTAATAAAAATAAATACAATTTTATGTTGTAAATCTAGGTCAATGATATTCCTCGCCATTCTATGGTCTTGTTTTTTCCCAAAAAAGGCATATATTTCCAAAATACAACCTTGGGCGTGTGCAATATCTATTTATTTATTTATATATATATATATAAACAAACACTAGACATGCAGTTTATTTGTGAAATTTGTAAAACAATGAAGTGAAGTGCCAAGCGTCAGATGGAGTGGTGTATAGCTTGCTGCCACTGGACTCCGGAGCAGTGAAGACATGTTGCAGTGACAAATCTTTCTTTGGCAGTCTGATGGAGTCCAGGTTTGGCAGATGCCAGGGAAATCTTACCTTCCTGACTGCATTGTGCAAACTGTAACTGTTGTAGGGCTATTTTGTCATGGATTGTCAAGACATTTTGGACAATGCTATTCTTCCAACTTTTTGAGAAGGCCCTTTTTTATTACAGTTAGTAAACAAAGCAAGGTCCATAAAGGCATTATTGGACGTGTTTGGTGTGGAAGAACTTGACTACCTGCACAGAGCTCTGGCTTCAACCTCAGCGAACATGTTTGTGATGAACTCGTGCAGGGACTGTGAGCCAGACCTTCTTGTCCAACATCAGTGCCTGACCTCACAAGTTCTCAGAAATACCCACAGAAACACTCAAAAAAAAAACACTTTCTAGATGAGCGGATTGAGCTATTACAGCCATAAAGAGGGGACAGACTGTATGTTATTGTCTATTTAGAACGCATTGTCCTTAAAGAGAGAAAGTCTTGGCCTTGCCTGCAAATCAACAATCATCCATACATCCAAGGATCGAGATACAATTTGATATTTCTTTCGTACGTGCTTTTATAACTGTCTCAGTGGAAGGCTGTGGAGCAGATGTTATTAATGTTGGCTGTTTATCAGCTCTTTGCTTGTACATTTGGCGATCACATGCCCCACTTCCGAACGACACCAGGGTCAGTCATCTTCAGGGATGGTTGTTTACGTCCTCGCTGCTGTTTGTCTTGGCGCTGCCTGGAAATCAACAATCTCTTCAATTGCTCTCACATGCAAGGCTAATTTGTTTTCCTGCTTCTGGCGCTGTTTATGAAGAGAGCCACATTGAACACTGCTACCTCTGAAAGCAGGTCACAAGGGATCTCTTGCCCAATCGCACGTCGGTCAGACCACTGTACTGGGCGGATGCTTACAGGAACCCGGACTTAGAGACGCCCCCTTGTCCTCCTGACTATGAGAAGATGAATAGATTGATATTGGAGAGTAGTGTTAGGTATCAGGGCCAGAACCAGTGCAAATGTAGCTTATGATCAAGATGTTGAAATGTTGAAAAGTAAAAGAATGCACTCTGAGGACTTCATATTTTTTGGTTCTGGGAGTCCCCCAGTAACTGGCCAGTGACATGCATGCAAGGTAAAAAAAATAAAAATAAATACCTAAACAAGCTGTCTTATAATTTGCATTTACTTACTTGCTCAGCGACTCCTAAACGATTCACTTATTGATATGTCTCATTTTCATTCTGCCTGTAATGCCTGATAAAGCAGTGTTTGTGAGTGCAGTGCTGCTTTGTGCACAGCCGTTACCGAGGAAATGGCTGCTTTATCGTTTCGGCACCTAGTGGCAAAGAAGTTATTTTATAAAATTGTATTTTCATTCAAACCAACGTGAAAAGACCAACAAGTGGGTGAGAAATATGGTAATGTTGCACAGTGCATTTTCAGATTTAAAACTTTGCAGGAAGTTTTCATTCACTTCGAGCTGTGATTTTTTTTTTTTTTTTTTTTTCAAAATTCCGTAATCGGGACACTTTAAGAGGAAATATTTGCCCCCCTTAATTGATTTCCAGGGGCACTTTTTAACCTTTGTAAGGATGTTTTTATAATTATTAAAAGTATTTCGCTTAAAATGTGCATTTACATTTATGCAACAGTTTTAATTGATTTAAATGTAATAGGTCTTTATTATACTTTTATAATTAGGATTTTAAGTTTTATAAATGATGCGAAAGCATCATAAAAGTGAACCATTCATAATCTCTGATTCAGCTATCCCGTAATAAATTAACTAGTATTTTTCTCTTTCCTTTTCCACTCTCTTCCCGCAAGATCTCGACTCAAGGTGTTCATGTCTAGACTGCCTGACGAGATTTTAGGTGTATTGATTTTTCTCTCACACTCTTTCTCTTCCATAAATCTGTTCCACCCAAAGTCACACTCCTCCCTCTGCTCTTAAAAATGGGAGTGAATAGTAGAAAAGTTTCAGTCTATTAATTTTAAAGTGCCAATGAAGTTGTTCTGAAGGCCTTTTGTGTTTTGTGAAATGTTTATACAACCGCTTTAATGGTTAAAACACAAAATTAGTTCTCGGGCTTAAATCAGCAGGGAAGTCATACCCCTCACCTTTCATAGACTTTAATAACATAATTGTATCACCCTCAGAGACATATTATATTATTATACTGCAAATGTTTTTTGGTTTTATTCTCACCAAGGCTATGCTTATTTTATATGAATTAAATGCATTTTATTTTATAATATTTATTAGTTATTTAAGTATTAAGTATTTAAGGACTGAATTAAAAATAGCATTTAAAAGTTTAGGTTTGTCCAATGCTTACCAAGTCTTGTGTTTAAGTTATCAAAATACAGTAAATTCACATTTACAATAACTGCTATATATATTTTATACATACAATATATTTTAAAATAGCATTTATTAGATGAATTTTCAGCAACAGTTACTCAGTCTTCAGTGTCTTTGGTGAACAATGCTGCATTGCATTCAAGAAATTTTGTTTTGTTATTATTAATGTTTACGGTTCTGAATATTTGCTTAAGATTTATATCATTATATCGTTTTTTTAAGATTCATTGATTTAAAAAATATTATAAGAACAGCATTTATTAAAAATATTTTTTTTTTTTGTACTATAAAAATGTTAGCTGTCACTTTGATCAGTTTTGTCAATATATATAAAATAATATTTGGTACACTTTAGTATAGGGACCGGCTCTCATTATTAACTAGTTACTTGTAAGCGTGCCTTTTTTTTATTTTTTTTTTATTTATTTTTTTTAAACATATCGTCTGTTAATTAGCACTTATAAAACACATATTTTTTTATTTAAAGTTACATTTATGGACAATTTCTGCCTTTATTGGGACTGGACAGTAGGGGGGGACAGGAAAGCACTGGGCGGTGTATATACATTTTCCAATATTTTGTATACATTTGTCTAGTTTTTCCCTTCTCTATTTTTGAACACATCCAAAAGTTGAAGAAGAAAGCCTGGCAGCTGTAACCTTAGAGCAGAGCCCCATGTGTTATAACGGGAGGCGATACGACCCAGGGGTGTGCCTTGAGGCCTTAGACTGATGATTAGATGAGTCCAGCAGAGCAGAGCACCCCTACCTTTTCCTGTGTTTCTCTCTCATTCTCTAGATCCCTCCATCCCGAGTCCTCCGGTACCTGCATACAGCAGCGGAGAGCTTTTTTTTTAAGCTTGCTGGAGCATCCCAGGCTTAGCCAGGCCAGCCGCAGTGTGGCGTGCCCATGCACATTTTAAAACAAGTCAGCCAGTCTGTGTTATCCTCCCCACTGCTCTATCTATCCCTCTATCTTTCCCTCACCTCTCCTTCTCTCTCTATCGCCTATCTGTCTTTTTTTCGCTCTGTCTCTCTCACTCTCTCTCTCTTTTGTCCTCACTTCACCTGCGCAGGGTTTTTTTTTTCTCTGCCATGCAACAGCAGACAGATGAGTCAGACTGGCACTGCTACCTTCATCTCTCACTTTTCTCCTCTGTTCTCCCATCAAGTCCTCCGCAGAAGTGCAAGAAGACTGCAGCATCAGGAGACACTAAACTCCCCCATTACAGCTGGTTCTGTAGGAAAGAGAGCAGCTTCTAGGAAAGCATGTCCAATTATAGTGAACAGGAGCAGAAAATGATATGAAGACGTCCTGAATATGGGCAAATAGGGTTAATTATGATGGTTTCTAAAATATAAGGGCCCAACTCACCTAAAAAAATCAGTTAGTCACGCTCATGTCGTTCCAAACCTGAGTGACTTACTTTCTTCTGATTTTTTGGAAACAAATATCTTAGTATTTGTTTTCTTCCATACACTGGACAGTGGAAGTGGATGGTTTCTTTAGGAGCCCTCTTGAAAATATTATTGGAGACGAAAGAAAGTCATACAGGTTTGAAACCAGCATGAGGGTGAGTAAATGAAGACAGGATTTTCATTTTTGGATAAGCTGTTTCTTTAATAGAGAATGTTCACGTGCTTGTGTGTGTGTGTGTGTGTGTGAGTGTGAGTGTGACGGCTCGTCCAGACAGTGGAAGCAGACACAGTCTGTGCTGACTGCTGATGAGTGTTTACTGAGAGAGTGGGAACAGCAACAACACGTGCTTGTCAGAGTGAGAGAGAAAAGTGTCTTCTCTCTGTGGCAGTTTGTCACTCTTGTGTCGGCGCATACAGGGCCCTGGGTTTCATTATCCTCCTGGGTGACACAGTGTGGAAGGGTGAAGTCAGTAAAATGTCATGGTCTGTCCAACACCTTTTTCCTTTCCTGGCCATCCGCAGGGTGTTCATGAACAGTTATTTGCTATTTAGTAGTCGCTTGCAGGAGGGACATCGTCATTCTGGCATTTGAATTGACAAAATTGCTCAAATGTATTGTGCAGTTTGAGTTGTCAATATTTGAATCTATTTTTTGTAAAGAATGTAAGTTGATATTTAGAAGGAAACTTAATTTTGATGATTATTTTAAAATTGTTTATAATTCTTTAGTTTCATTTTAATGTTGTTTTTCTTTTCTTTTTTTTACTTTTTATCAAATAAAATAAATAATACCATTTCATTTTTATTATATTTTGATTGTTTTTATTATTTTTTTCTAAATTGTTTAACATTTTATTTATTATGGTTTTTAGTTTATATTCTTTTTGTTTTTATTTATTTTTGTCACTTTTATTTTAGATTTGAACTTACCTTTTACTTGATTTTATTTTTACCTTTTTAAAATTTTTATTTACCTTTTTCTTATTTTATTTTATATTACAAAATTTATTTTTCTTTCTTTATTGTTTTTTTGTTTTAATGTTTGTCAATACTAAGACTAATATTATGTTTAGTTAATATTATTTTAGTTATTAATATTATAATTATTTTTTTTATTTTATTCCTTTTTTGTTTTAATTTATGTTCCTATTATTAATAAATTAATTTATAGTTTTTAATTTAATCTTTTATTTTTTATTTATTATACTGTAGATTCCTTCATAAAAAATGTCAGGTCAGTTGTGAAGACTTTCTGATGTAATAAATGTGGCCGTTTTTGATATTTCTTTGAGTGACTGTCACTATAGTTACAGCTGTTAATAACAGCCTTTGCGTCGCTGTCCTTTCTCACAAATACTGTCTGACCAGCTCTTGCAAGCTGTCGAAAGAACAGGACAATTGGACAGTCAAACCTGTTGGTAAATATGTTTGTCAATCCCAAACACTGACTGCTTGAATGCAGTCTTTCTCTTTCGATCTAAAAAATTGCTAGAACTATCCCTATAGCCAGATGTATAAAAGCAAGAAAATGGGACCGAAAAGAAAGAACATTCAGCCAGGAGACAGAAGAAGGGAGAGACGATCGGTACCATCCCGTTCCCTTTACCGTGTCTTCCTCGTGATCTCTCAGCAAGCCGCCACCAGGTGTTACATAACTCTCGCTCTCTGTGTTAATCTATCTCTCTGACTTGCTCTCGCTCTCTATGCCAGCCACTCCCCCCCCCCCACCCTCTGTCTTTTTCACACGTTCAGATTCTCTCCCACTGGGAAGCAGATTTTCAAGGCAGCCGTCTGCTCTCTACCTTCAGCACTCGCCGCCTCACCCTCTGCCTCCCCGAGGTTTCGCTACACTTCTGGCATAATTACAGCAATTACTACAGTTTATACTAGTTATGTAAAAGTTCTCCCATGCGAGTGTGTGTTTTTATCCAGCACAGTTGGGTGGAAAACACTCAGAAGTGTGAAGAGAATCAAAACGGACAGGAAATGAAGTACTCCCCACTTCATACAGTTTGCAATCAATCTAAGCACTAGAAAGGCTTAAAAAAATCTATATTTTATTGTATTTATTCAAGATTGTTATTTTCTGTGGTCATTTTCTGCATTTTCTATTTCCTCTGCACTATAAAAAAAAAATCTTAAGTTCAAGGCAAGCAGCTTTAGCAGTTTTCTTTTTTTTTCTTTGTTCTTTCTGTGAAATCAAACTGCCCACTATAGGAAGCAACACTGATTGACAATCAATTTCACATGCAGTTGTGCAAATGGAATAGACAACAGGTGGAAATTATAGGCAAGACAATAAAGGAGTGGTTCTGCAGGTGGTGACCACAGACCACTTCTCAGTTCATAGGCTGATGTTTTGTAAACTTTTAAATGCTGGCGGTGCTTTTACGGTGGTAGCATGAGACGGAGTCTACAACCCACACAAGTGGCTCAGGTAGTGCAGCTCATCCAGAATGGCACATCAATGCAAGCTGTGGCAAGAAGGTTTGCTGTCCAAAGCGTGGAAGCGCTACCAGAAGACAGGCCAGTACATCAGGAGACGTGGAGGAGGCCATAGGAGGGCAACAACTCAGCAGCAGGACTGCTACCTCCGCCTTTGTGTAAGGAGGAACAGGAGGAGCACTGCCAGAGCCCTGCAGAATGACCTCCAGCAGGCCACAAATTTGCATGTGTCTGCTCAAACGGTCAGAAACAGACTCCATGAGGGTGGTATGAGGGCCTGACATCCACAGGGATTGATTAGCTCATATCACATCAAACCCTGCATATTATTATTAATATTATACTTTATTCTCAAATTATTAATGTTAACAACATCAGCATTACGTGACCATGTGTGTATTAGCTTGTAGATTTACATTTATGTACAGTCTAATTGTTATCCATGTGAATTTCATATTAAGAAATTCTTTTAAACCAAAAAGCAAACTATTCTTCTTTCGAACTTGTTGTCTTAAAAATAATAACGCAATACCATGTTTGAATATCCCACACAAACCTACCCTTGGGCGATAGGTTTGAGAAAAAAAAAGTTACGGACTGCAGCTTTAATTTTAACCCTGATGTTTTATAAAGGCCTACTTCTCTTAATAAGCTCGTATAATTCACTATAATGTCTGAAGTAATAGAGATTTTAACACAGTTATAGAATGTAAACACAGTTTGACTCATAAATACATCCTAAACTAGCATTTAGATACAGGTGCATATAAATAAATTAGAATGTTGTGGAAAAGTTTATTTATTTCAGTAATTCAACTCAAACTGTAAAACTTAACTGAAGAAGCCTAATAACTTGGTTCTTTTAATTGTCATGATTTTTAGTGAATTGTTGGTCTTGGTAGAGGATCCTTTTGCTTTAATTACTGCCTCGGTTCAGCATGGCATGGAGGTGATCAGTTTGTGGCACTGCTGAGGTGGTATAGGAGTCCAGGTTTCTTTGACAGTGACCAAACTAAACAAAAAGTTATTAAACACTGATCAAAAGTTTTAAACAACCACTGTCTCTTCTGCTGGATCAGGCTGCTTCACCTGCTGTAGCAAGTACATTTCTGCTGGAATATGAGGATTCATGGAAACACTGACGCTGCCGGCTGCATGTGTGGATGAGCAGCAGCTGTATTTGAAGCGATCGTGCTGATACACTGATATACCATCATTTTCATTACCTCAGCATGTTCTGGACATGTTTCACTGTTTTGCAAGAGAGATCATGCATTTCCTCCCGGCTCAGTCTTTAACACGTTGGACCAAAACAACCTATCATTTAGCAAAATAATCATCCTTTTACCAAAACTAATTTAACACTGCAATTAGAAATGATGGCTTATTTAAAAAACAAAAATTATAATTGTAGGGTAATTGACGTGATTCATTGTTTTATAAGCATCTTGCGTGATATGCTGTACTACTCTGTGATGTGTGTGTGTTATGCAATTTCGGTGAATCAGTAATTTTATGGTTAGCTAAACCCCTGTGACACTCTCAACCTATTAAAACATTGGCTTATAGAAAGCTTTTATTTAGCCACTTCATTGTTTGCTGTTTCAGAGTAATTTGTTCATTTTTACTGCAGCTAATCCTGTTACAAACTGATTTCCCAGGTACATTCTCACTGCCTCGAGTCCATGAAATCAAAGCAAAGGTCTGCCAGAAGCATCCAGAGAGAGAAGACAAGACTTACAAGAGACACTTTGAAGTCCAAATCACACCTGGTAATACATTCAGGTTATAAAAATAATCTAGGAACATTGTTTTAAATGCTAAAATGTCTAGTTTTCTTGCCGTTATTACAACGTTATTTAAAGGTAACCAAGATGTTCTTTATTTTCACCGAAAAATTTGTTATTTTTTACGTTTATGTTTAATATCCCAAAAATGTTAGATTGTGAAAGTATGTTGCATTGATTAGAACATTATTTAAAGGTTACATTTAGAATTTTGAACATTCTACTTTTTTTTTTTCTTGCTTTGATTAAAATGTTATGTAAACAAAATTATTTTTTGCGTACATACTGTAGTAAGGTTTCACAAAATAAAGTGTAATGATATTAATAAAAACATTATTCTTCTGCCAAACAATAAAGTTCCTCAGTAACAGTTGTGGTTAGAACATAGTGGTTGCCGAGCAACACACAGACATAAACCAAGGTGTATGTTTGAGTATTTTACAACAGATTGGAACACGGCTCAACCAATCAGAATCAAGAACCGGAGCTTTTTTTATTTTTATCCACACTGTAAAAAAATTCTGTAAAAGTTACGGTAAAAAAACCCAGCTGTGGTTGCTGGTATTTGGCCTTTAAAAATATGGTAATGACATTGTAGGTTTTACAGTTTTAAGTTAAATTTACAGTTAAATACTGTAATTTCATTAACCGATATAATGTTAATATACAAACCTATTAAAGTACTGAAATCTGTTTTGTAGTTTCAAATACATAAAATACATTTCAAAAGCATCAAATGCAGGCAGTGATGAGAAAGTCATATGATGAACCAAAGCAGCTTTTAAATATGAATATACATAGAAGGAGCCGGGAATTCTGGGAATGTCAGTTTACGATTTTCCCTGTATATTTTACAGGAATTTACCATTAACCATTTAACAGTTTTTTTACGGTAGCATTTTCACAGTTTCTTTTTACCGTTAAAATCACTGTCATTTTTTACTGTGCAAAATATAACAAGATAGATTTGTTAGAGTGCACCTTGGACAACCCATGTTCATTCAGAGTTATCTGCTCTTTAATAACATCCTTAAAATGTTATTTATACTTCATTTATGGTTCATGTTTCTGTAACATTTTAATTGGACATTTATCTAGTTTCCAAACAGAGTTCAAATAACATTCAAAAGCAACTTTTCCATAATGCTTCCCTTAATGTTTTCTCCAGGGTTCTCATAATTCAGTTTCTTTATTTGGTAAAATTGACGTTTTAGAGAACATTTGCTTATTGGGAACTTGTTGGGTGACGGTAAAAATGTTTTTGAAAGCATTTTGTTAGCTGGGGATAACCTGAATGGCAAACACATTCACTGAGCTAATGTTTAAAGGTGCCATAGAATGATTTGAGAGAATATTTTAAATTGTTCTCTGATATGTACATAGAAGGTATGTAGCT
>JAUCMU010000036.1:20145956-20174499 GCA_032275025.1 Enteromius treurensis
GCAGCTGACTAGAAAGTTGCAGATCATGATTCAAATCAATGTATGTATAATGACTCCTCAAAGGGATAGTTCACATACAAATTCTGTCATTAATTATAAATTCCGCCTCGTTGCAAACCTGTGTCACACCGTCACAGTCACCTGACCCTGGATCAGCACCCACTAGGAGCACACAGCCACTCACCACACGATCACAATCACCTGACTATTGACACCTGTTCGCAATCAGCACCCCTTTAAAGGATCGCTCAGCCAGAGGCTCGATGGCTGAGCTCAAGCTTAGACGCCGTTCTACCCTCCTTACCTGCTCACTCACCTGTGCTCCGGGATCGCTCTTCCTCCATCAAGGATCTTTTGAAGTTTCCGTTCAGCTGTGGGTTAATGGACAGTGCACTGCTTTCACCAAGAGACTGAGTATACTTACCAAAGACTTACCTGTGTTGATTCCTCTCTCGCTCTAAGACTGTTTCTTATACTTACTTGATGAACTTACCAGCGGATGATCTCAGTTTATGTTGAATGTTTCTACGTCATCACCTGTTTTACCCGCTGAGGAAAGATTTATGTTTCTGCAAAATAGTTAGATGCTATTCCATTTATAAGATGTTTGTGAAGTTTTCCTAGTGATGTTCACATCTCCAATCTTTCCTTCAGGAGAAGAATCTGGACTGGTTTCCACGGATGAGGGCCATGTCTTTAGTAAGCTCTGAGGGAGAGAGTGAACAGAACGAGATCCGATCGCTGCAGGAGAGGCTGGACACCACCGTCGGTCTTGTGGCTCAACTATCTTCCCAGCTGTCTGAGCTCAAAGAACAGGTAACTCACTGCACACACCGTCAGATGGTACAGCCTGGTTTCACGGAGCAAAACTGTGCTTTTCCTCACGGGGCCTCTGAAGTGTTTACTATTAGGCCCTGCTGTGGAAGTGCGTCAGAGCAGGGGTGGGGCGGTGCCCCGGGGCCATATGGATGTTCCGGCTGTGCTCCGCTGTATCGGATCACTGCCATCACCTGCCTGGTCCACATGTGATTCCACACAAACAGTTTAACCGATTCACATGACACAGGGAGAGGGAGAGCTTTAGGTTATAATGGGATGACGTTGGAAAGAAATTGCTGCCCCATGGCTCATTTTTTTTACATTTCTCACTAAGGTCTGCATGTTTGTTTGACCTTATAGACTTCAGATTTGAACTGTACTCGCACGTAAACACACAGAAACTGCACAGTCATTGAGAATCAGCACTGATCCAAACCAGTGAGCTTGAAACAGTGGAACCAGAACTGTTAACCGATGCCGCGGTGCCCCTCACATCCTCCAGCGGTCCTCCTGATTCCTGCTGGTCACGAGGAGCGGGCTTACTGTAATTCTCCTGGCAGCGCTGGATGTTAAATAACTTATTAAAGTGATTTCTTCTCCGACAGCCAGGCCTAATTAAACAGATCCTCCTCACCTCTCAGCTCGAGCCAGGCTGAGATCCAGCTCAGATGCGGTAGGCGGAATCCGAACTTGTCATGTGTTCAGACAAACAGGCTCTCTGATTCAGCGTAGCACACTCTGTTCCACCTCCATTCTCTTGCTAGGGCTGTTTACTTGGAAACTTTTTCCTTCTTTGTCTGGAACGGCCATGAGGTCAAAAAGAGATACATGTTGGTTCAAACCTGATGTGTTTGGGAAAGTAAAAAAGTGATGCTTGGTATAAGAGGTCGTTTTGATATTGGTGCAAATGACACTGTTGTAAAGGAATAATTCAGGGAAAAATCTGTCATTTTTCTAAACTTTTTTGCATATGTGGAACGTGAGATGTTTTCACTTTTAAGAATGTTGGTTTAGACAGTTTGTTTATCCTTTTAAGCAGACTTCATGCCGAGAGTGTAGAGATGACACTCTAAAAGTAGCTTGCGGAGGCAAATTGTTCATCAGTAATTGTGCCTGTGCTGACAAATTAGCAAATTTCACAGTGAAAAAAATCCATTGTCTATTGTCAGTAGAGTAGCTCAGAAGTCCAACAGAAATCAAGCAGCTTTCTGTTTGTCATGAAATTTGCATAAGAAATTGCTTCAAAATTACTAGATATTGGCCACATAATTTCATTACACAACTATAAATGCAAATGCTATTTCAGAAAGTACACTATTATAAGATTATTGAAATTTACAGTTAAAAGTGACGGCTTTGGTTACTAGAACTTTACAGTAAAAATACGTATAAAATTTACAGTTAATTTATTGTTAAAAATCTAAATGTACTGTTAAAACATTTAAAATATACTGATACCCACCTTACAAACAGGTGACAGAGAGAAAGCCACTTAATTCAAACAATTGTTTTACTCAGAAATTACATTAATGATCTTATTTTATTTTTTTTATTCTCTTGGGAAAATATTGGAATTTTTTATTTATTTTTTCCAAATGTCAGATTGGAAGATTGCGTATATAATTATCTTAATTATTTAATTTAATAACAATGTTAAATTATTGGATATAGCTAATTGAATTATTAATTATTGTTACGAATATTTTAATCACATGTGGGATTACATTTGGAATTGCTTGGAATTTCATGCTGATATGATAAAATAAATGATAAAATAAAATATGATGCCATACAAACAAATATAAAACACTGTCATAGTACTAAAATAACGCAATAAACATTCATTCAAAATAATATACAACTTAAAACCATAATATACACACAGTAACTGATAAAATTAAGAAGAAACTGTGAATTAAAAAAAAACATGAAATGTGAGCTGGTACACAAATGCCTTGTCTTTTCACTTCTCAAAACAGTATTTTACTGTACAATTATATGAAGCATCTCATTAGGAAATGTTTCACTCATATAATAAGTAAATAAACCATTAACCAGTTAACAGTTTTGGTAGTTGGCAGAATTTTTACAGTCTTTTACTCTTAAAATAACTTCAAATATAAATATAGTTTATTTAGGTTGCAACTTGATGCAAATGCATTGGCTTCCCTGTTTAATGTGTGTGTGTGTGTGTGTTTTTCTGCACATGTACAGATGACCGAGCAACGGAAGAATAAACAGAGACTGGGCTTCCTGGGACCTTCACAGATGAACCATCAGATCCCCCCTGCACACTGAGGACGACTCATCGCACCTCTCCAGACACACACTCACACACAGATGCTGATGTTCACACCATGAACAACACTACACTCATGGTGATCTCACACTTTACATCATGACATGACAGTCGTCCGGTTAGATCCTACAGACTTGAGTGTTGTTTAGTGTTTTCTCATTTAGATATAGACAGAGGACAGTGTGTTTGTTTGGAAAATCGAGGGCTCAGATGACTCGCTCTTTCACTCTGTCTGAATTTAGTTTTTTTTTTTTTTAAATGTCAAGTATTAACTCCCTTACATTTTAATTGTCCTGTCCATAACTGGAGTATTGCTGTAATACAATGTGGACTTTAGTCTGTGCTGGAATACCTGAGGAGATAAAGTGCTTTCAAACTAATGAATTGTCATAATCAGACAATCATGTCACCTTCAAACGCTAGTCTTAATTCCCTAAATAATGATTATTTTTATTGTGTATTTTATGTTGGAGATGTGCCTAGCGTATTTGTGCGTGCCTTATATAAAGTTGTACAGAAAATAATAAAGAATTTATATTTGGTATTACAATGGTTACTATGACTCTATATTCCTTAAACCATTTAGAAGGTTTTGAGGGTTAAACTATGTGAAACAGTAGAAGCAGTCCGCTTTGGGATATTTAGGCATCTGTGCAAGGACCGGAAAAAACTGAATATAAGATAATTTTATAAATGAAATATAAGTGAATATATTAACTGATTGCTGATACAAGGCAGCTGTTGATCTGAGTTCAGATTTACACACAAGCAGTGGATCTCATATGCTATTTTAATGAGCATGGCAACTTGACACTGTACTTTAGCAGTTTAGCACACAAAGTTAACAAAAGCATATGAAAAGCATCAGACATCCAGAATTATAATGTAATATTGGAAGTACTACAGAATTGTCACATGATCCATCAGAAATGATTTTAATATGCAGATTTGGTGTATTTAAGAAACTTTTTGAACACTGTTGATCTACTTAACAAATAGCAATTATTTATGGATAACCTGAACTTGAGCGTGTGACCGTAGCTTTTGTAGCTTAAAAATTGGCACAATTAAATCTATAATGAAAGAAGGTAAAATTGCCCTTTTAAAATTATTAGAATATTTTATTTTAATTCTTCAAATATATTCTTAATACATAAATCTATAAACTTGTAAAAGAGTTTTAATATACTGTTTGAGGAAGCCATGTCTAATGTGTATAATGTTGATAGATAATGTACAGGACCCTGCCTACATTGTAAAAAAAAAAAAAAAAAAGTTATTTTTACGGTAATATACCGGCAGCTGGGGTTGCTGAAATTCTTACGTTAAATAATGGTAAAACCGTAATTTCTTTTACGGCAAAAAATTTAAAAATATAATATCAAAATGTTTGTTTTGTCAATTGTTCTACGGTTTTATTTTAAATTTACAGTTAAATACCGTAATTTCTAATTAGAAACCATAATATTTGATATAATGTTAATATACCAAACTGGTAAAATAGTGAAATCTATTTTGTTCCTTTGAAATACACTGATAACTACCAAATGCAGACAGTTATGAGAAAGTCACATGATAAACCAAAGCTCATCACAAGAAGCTTTTATATAGTAAAACATATAGAAGGTGCTCAGTGTCATTCACACTAAATGCCATCATGTTAAGAATTATTAAACTAAAATGGGCAATAAACATTCATTTAACAACATTACATGTGACATACAACCCTAATAAACATAACTGATACAAAAAAACTAAGAAGAAACATAATTATTTCAAAAAAAAAAAAAAAAAAATTCTAACAAAATTTAAAATGCAATTAGGGGATTCTGGGAATGTCATTTTACGGTGTTTTACAGGAATCTACCATTAACCATTTAACAGGTTTTTACCGTAGATTTTCACTGTTTTTTACAGTTAAATTCACGGCCAGTTTTTTACAGTGTAGTTACTTGAGAGTGCAAAGACTCACGTCTGCTCATGCCTTCACTCTGGCACGAGTTAAAATTAGCCCCTGATGGCTGCATTATAACACACAGCTGTCACTAAGCAGGGGAAAGTTCAGCACGTCTGGAATGCTCCATCAGGGAGGAGAAGACAGTTAGTTGGATAACTGCCACTCTCACTAACTGATCGCTCATCTGTTGGCAGTCACGTCTTTCCAAAATTGAAATGAGAACAATAAAACAGAAACAAATGTCAGAGATATTGACCTTGTGTAGCCCTGCCCCCTTTTAGCTTTGCGTTTGTTGTCTTCTGTATTTTGGTTGTAGCCTGTAAATCACATGGATTTATGAATGAACCGCTCCTTCTACTGACATGTGTTAAGACATTTGCTTTAAACATTACAGTGCTCATGAACTCTTGTTAACTCTACAAGTCACTTTACCAGCTAAACTACTCTTAGACAGTGACGCCATAGAAATTCAGAGCTGCCGCACAAATGAAAGTTCAAAGACAATATTCTAAAGTTGGTGAAATGCCTGTTTTGGTGGAGAATAAAGCCAGTAAACCTTATTTAGTGGTTTGTCTTGTATTTTATACTTCATTTAAATTCAGTATTCCCTCAGCATGCATGTCCTTATTTGAAATGTAATAGCAGACAATTTGCATGTCCCAAGTTCGAGTCCCAGCCAGGGTTGCCAGGTTTTCACAGCAAAGCCCTTCCAGTTACTAAAATACATGGTGTTACAATCACATTTTAAGGGATAAATAGCCTATCACATTATTGGGGTTGTGACATAACATGTGGGTTGTGACCCTCTGACATAAAAACAGCCCGTGGCAAAAGTAGTAAAGTAGCCCAATTTCGCATAACCGCATATTGCAACAACAGTGATTAAAAGGATAGAAGGGATATATATGGCGCTACTGGGCATGCACACATCAATACAGCGTTACAATTAGGGTTGGGGTAGGTGTTAGTAAACATAATAGCCTATAATAGGTAGAACAACTGTTCCTTTGCGGTGAGTGAGATTTCACCAAGTACAAGATGTTCCTGGATCAACATCTGTGTTGATCCTTGAACAGCATTCCAATCAACCAATCAGAATTGAGGAATCATTTTTCTGGAAATACCAGTTTTAGGCTTAAGATCAGGGTTAGGTGCTTCTACACCCTTGTTTGTTAATCAGCTTAGATTTTAGGCATACATTTTGGGTAGGTTTAGGGGTAGGGATTGGGATAAGTCTATATTTTTGAACAGTAATGTTGATCCAGGATCATGTCTGTCTTGGCAAAATCACGGCGACTGTTCATTTACGGTCGACCCTGTTTCCCTTCTAGCCACAATCGACACAGGTCCCGCTTAAGAAACCAATTACACAAATTCAAATCCATTCCCTTTTTCCAGGAAAACCATTACAATTTTATTTATTTATTACCATATATATATATATATATATATATATATATATATGGTATGCCTGTATGTGGTGGTGGGCCGCCTGGACCAAAAAATGCCAGGGCTGATTTTTCGTCCCAGTCCAGCCCTGACCAGTAGACACCATTATAGTGTCTATTAAGACCAAAACAATTCTCATTATAACCATTCAACCCGCTACATTTTCTATTGTCTTTTGGGCAGGGTTCTATTGTTTTTTAAGCAGGGTGTTCCCAACTCATGGACCTTTTCCGATCCCATGATTCCCATCCCACTTTCTACCTCCCACATCGCTTACTGTCATTCGAACTGTAATGACAAAAATACATCTTTCAGAAATATTTCAATTGGTTTTAATGATGATAAGATTTAATCCCTCCTTCACACGCACAGTCTTTCTCACAGTTAGGAAAGTCAAGCAGGTGTGCAGTAATTAACGCAGGACCGTGAACAACATCCTGCATCAACACACTCATTAAACTAAATATACCACCCTCCCTTCCCTCTTTCTTACTGCATGTGACGGGTCTGCATGTGATTGTGTGTGTTGTTGTCATGCTGGTTGGTCGGAGAGCAGATGAGATCTGTCACATGAGCTCGTATAGGAGTGGCAAAAGTTCGCCCCTGCTGCACTCTTTCCTAAAAGCACTGCAAATCAAGGGGGATTTTTCATTTGACTCAGCGCTCCTGCTTAATTTAATAGTGTACGGAGTGACTCGCTGAAGATCTGCTGCGGAGACTGAGGAGATCTGCATGAATATGGTTCTGTTATGGGAATAGTTCACCCAAACATATAAATCATGCCTTCAATGTACCTTGATGTCATTCTATATCCCTTTGATATTATTCTGTGGAGTGCAAAAGATGTTTATCAAAATGTTCACGCTGCTCTTTTCCATGCAATAAAAGAAAATGATGACCATAAGAAACAAACAAAAAAACAAACAGACAAAAGAAAGTTTTAGGATATTTTTTCCTGTTTTGGGGTCACCCCATGGTCACTTTTCACATTACAGATTCACAAACAGTACTGTTCATTTTTTATCATTTTATTTTTATTTTTGAAAGAAACGATACTTGAATTCAGTGATGATGCTGTAAATTTATTTAAAAGTGACTGTAAAGACGATCAATTTTCTAAATATTTCAAATAAAAGCTGTTCTTCTGAACATTTTATTAAAGAATTCTGAAAAAAAAGTATCACGCATAGTGCAATATTCTCTAATAATAAGAAATGTTTCTGAAAGAACATGTAACACTGAAGACACTGAAAATTCAGCTTTGCATTTACAGGAATAAACTACATTTGAAAATAAACAGAGAACCATGATTTTAAATGCTGTTAATATTTAACAATATTACTGTTTTTACTGTGTTTTTGATAAATCTAAACTTTTGAACGGTACTGTACAGTATTATTCACATACAAAAAGCTATAAAAAAATTAACAAACCTTATATTTTTTTATTTGTTCTTAATAAAAACATGTAATATATTCTAAAAATTATTATTAGCCTATTATTAGATTATATTCACATCACTGTTGATCCAAAGATGACATATTTCTGTTCGCTTGACAACATGAGAGAAACACACAGTATTTAACTCAGTTCATAATTTTTAAAAGACATGCAACTGAATGATGAAGGAGAGAGGGTTATGTAAATGCCTTTTATTAGAAATCAGCTCGAAGGAAAGGTGAGTCATACAAAGCTTACATTTATGGTTGTTGTTTTTTTTCCCCCTGTGCTGAAGCATCATGTTGCATCTCTTCCAAACACCAGACTGGAGGTCTCTTTAAAGCAACAGACTCTTTTAACACCTCAGGCAGCTCTCTTCCTGTTGGCAGTGTTCAAATCGCTCAGTTGTTTCAATTTGGTTTAAAGCTTCATTGACAAGGACTTAATGATGACAAACAGAGCTTTTTGGTTTGATTGTCAGACTTTACATTTGCTCAATTTTCACCTCACCACAAATTTAAAATATGCAAAAGATGTAAGTAAAATAAGATTAAAAAAAAAAAAAAAGATTAAAGGCCATTTGTCTTGCACTGCATGAATCTGGAGGCAGTGACCTGCTGTTTGTCAAAGTACCCCTTTGAATCCCCCCCAATCCCTGACTGACTGCTGTTCACTGGCTGTCTGAACTGTGACTTCAGTCACCACACACTGTTATTTCTGACTGCTTTTGTTTTATAAGTGCTCTAGACAGTTCTTCAGGTAAAGCAGTACTGTATTAAATGAGCTGATATGTTATATTTTAGAAATCATGTTTCATTTCAGAAACGTTGCTTCTATGTGTATTCTCATGAGTGTTTAATATGGCTTGTTAATAGATTAGAAGTTATAAATGAAATCAGTTTTGTAGGTCTAAAATATTTGACTTTCACTATATGTTCATTTCTTAAAATTCTGCATATATAGAGGGATGGATAGATACACTCCAACAAACAAAAGTACAAAAGCTGTCACTGGGGCGGTATCTTTTCAAAAGGTACACTTTTGTACCTTTATTTCTGAGAGTGAAGATATATATGCATTCCACGATATATATGGTTTTCCAGAATAAACAAATGCAGATATGAAGTGTAATTTGATCAAATATATTTGGCATAAAATATTAAGGAATCTTGTCTCAGAAACAATGAATGCACCTGAAGTTAGAATAAAGTCAACGTGTAATTGCATTTTAAGGTGTTAAATTTAATATCGACAATTAAAGGAATTTTAGGCACAACAGTAACATTCACAGCAACAGATTGTGTCGCTTATTTTCCTAAAATAATTTGTTTTGTGTCACTTACTGGTTTTGTATTTAATAATACTCTCCTTGGCAGTGGTAAAAATAAACAATTGACCTCGACAAGTCGAATTTTTCAAACAGCCGATGTAGAAAAATACAATAACTCTAAAGATTGCATAAAACTTTTCAAAATATGGCAATACAAACACAGACTCATCAGATGCTTTGATAAAAGGTCACATGGCATAAAACTCCCAGAGGGGCAGATATTGCAGCAAACAGTTTATTCCCTAAAGGCACAAACACCCCCACGCTCCACTTGTTTATTTCTCCAAAGAAATCTCTCAGTGCCCTAAACTTTTTGCCAATTCTGGGCAGAAGGAGATCCTGTTTGTAGCCCAGCGAAAAACACCTGGTACCTGTGCTTCCATATGAGGAAGGCCCCCACCAGACAGACGATAGCCTGAGCCAGGTTCAGCACCATCTGCAGAAGGTAATACATGGGTAGAGTGCTTACGATGGAACTGCAGTCTGTCACACCACTGTAGGAGAAAGTGCGGGCGATGGGGTCCTCAGGGTCCACGGTGCACATACAGTTCTCCCCCATTTCCTTGCAGCTGTAACTGTTAGTCAGGGCGTAATGGTAGCACTGAAAGGCGATGACCACTGTGGAAATGACCAGACCCGTTGTGCACAGGAAGAAGTACAGGAGCTGGGCAGAAGTGAGAGAGCGGTTACAGTCATTTGTGATGATTAAGGTAAGGTGCTGGAAATCAGATTTAAATAGACTAAAATGCCTATTCTTGTTCATTTAAAACCAGCTCGATGTTCTGACTTGATGACTCAGGAATGTTACGGCCAATGTCAATTGGACATTAAATATTAAAAACATGCCTAATTACAGAAACGGAAGACCAGGGAATTTTGATTTTGTAATTAGCATGCTCACACCATACTGAATTATCTTCTAACACAAAAGGAGATATAGGCAGAACATTCTGCATACAATAACAATGATAATGATTTTAAACATAAAGCTCCAAAAAAGAGAGTTTTTTGAATGGCAATAAAGCGCCGCAGTTGAAAACGTGTCACATGGCAATGCCAAAATGACAAATGTAGCATATCCCAATTTTCGTTCATACTTAAGCCATTCATGCTCATTCATAGAGCTTATTTTCTAGTGGTCACAAAGGAACTACTTTCAAAATAAGTATACTTATTCCGAGAGCATGTGATTTCATCCATAAATCCATCTAAATTAGCCATCGTTTCGATTCAAGTCATGATTTAGTTGTAAACGTGTCCAAGAAATAATATGTGGAATATAAATTAACATAAAATCGAATGGCTGTTTTACTCTTATTATCAGCTCACTCGTTCCGTGAAAGCACACGTACATCTCAGAGATGTCCAATTGATGTGCTTGCTCATCTGCAAAAGATCTGTAGGACGTTTCCAGTCAGACGTTAAACAGACATTTAGAAAATGTCTTTAAGATGTATTAAAAACTGATTTATTAGATGTTTTACACAGGAGATGCTTTCAAGATGCATGTCTATCTGGGTTTGGACCTCGTCTCAGTTCGGTGAGAAGAAAAGTTGACTGGAAAACAACCAAATTGTCAGAAACCATTTGAACTGATTCCTCAAAAGAACACTGCTAATTCGATCAGGACATTTGAAAAATAGATTTTAAATAATATGTGCTACTTTTGTCATACTATTTTGGCGCTTTTTGGATTTTTTGGAGACATTGAAATCTCCACTTTTGATGAATGTTGTTATTGTGTGTTTCACTTATACAATAACAGTGGGTTTGAATGGCAAGGACTGAGTAAACGATCATTATATGGCAACAAAATTTTGATTTTTTTTTTTAAATCGTTCCTTTAAAATGCAAAAGAATTTTATAAATCTAGGCCTATTGCTGGATTATCATAGAAGTCCCATGATCTCAGAGCTACCTCTGCATGTTTAAAAAAGCATTTACATATGCAATAGTAAATCTGAGTTCATCCAAAAACAGAATTTATTTCTTTTACCTTTACAATAAATTGAGCCGACGCTCTCTCATCAGGCACTCTGGTGACGCAGAAGAGGATGAATCCCAGCAGAGACACAACAATCATCTGCAAAACACAACACAGAGTATTTTTATAGAGCGCTGCAGTGATGACATTTTTTTTTTGTAGGCCAACACAGAAATTAGCATCACCCTAGTTCCCTTGACAAAAACCCAATACGATTTGTGCAGAAATATAGCTCTGTGACGAACAAAGGTTTATGATTCTGTGATAAATGAAACTATACCACAGTCACATGACTTTTGAACAACTCTTTCAGTCTTTTTTAAAGAAACATACAGTATTCTCTGACTGGTTAGCTACTGCCTTTTTTTAATTAAAGCTTTAAAATAGCACAAGGGGTATAACCAAGGTATTTTATGTTCTGACATGCAAATATATTTAGCTTGTATTAACCATCCCTGTTGGTATTGCAGCTGCTTTGAGCTGGTTTAAGCTGGTCCTGGGCAGGAGTTATTTTTTTCTTCAACATTATTTCAGGTATTTAATTCAAAAAACATATTAAAACCCCCTTTAACATCAGGATGAGCCAATAGCCAATAGTTTATCCCAGCAGCAATCTATGGACCTGTTGTCCTTTAGAGCCTAAATGTGGCCTACAATAAACTAATCGCACATGCTAATCAAGTTTTAATAGGCCGTTTGGAGAGTGATCAGCATGATCATGTGCATCTCAGAGTCTGTTGTTGCAAAATGTTACCATTGTTGTCATGAACACATACCAGTGTACTGGGTTGCTCTAATCTCATTTCCAGTGCAGCAGACCTCCTAAATTCTCTGCATCTGCTGGGCTTGTTATGAGCCAACCATAACCCTTATTGTAATCAGCATTGTGCAACTCAGCATTGAGTTGTCATCTGATAATATATTGACTGCCGTTGCAAATTGAATAGCTTGACCCACCCACCCTCCGAGATATCTTTATCTTTCACACTTTTTATCTCACTCTTTTCTTCTCTGTCTCTCTCTCTGGGTGTTTTCCCCGCTCTTTTTCTCAGCGTGATTGGAGTCTTGTGACTAACGTGCGGTATCTAATTTGATTGTTTTTCCCAGGATCTGAGGCAGAGAAGTCTTGGTGACCTCAGCGTTTTTCTCCAGGAACAGCAGCACTGGTCTCGTGAGGCCTGAACTTGAGGTGCCAGGGCACACAGAGATGTTCTCTGAACTGCCTTATCGCTCCAGTATGTTCATCCCTGAATTTAAATGTGTGTATCTAACATAGCAATCTCGTAAAACTTTGTTTTATTGCCACAATAGCTAATGTTTTACACAATGAAACATTCTATATTGGGTTTGTGTGGCATTTAAAATTGAAGAGAGACTATGTTTTGCATTTTGTTGAATGGAGGAAGCAAACAGGATTCGAAATTGCCATCTGAAGTAACAATGTAAACAAATTCAAATGCCATTTTTCAAAAGAAATCAACACTTTAAAAAAAAAATTTGTATTGTTAACATTCTTTAAGCTGATTGTGCCCCTATTTGGAATTTCGAAAATGACCTTTCATGCAGTGTGTAACTGCTCTAAGTGAATGAAAACGTCCTGCAAAGTTTTAAATCTGAAAGTGCACTGTGCATAAAGTTATTGTTTCTCAAAAGAAAGAGTTGACTCTGAATCATTAAAACGAGTCTAAAGCCGATTTTAAATGACGTCAAAATGAAACATTAGCATATTGCCCCACTTGTTGGTATTTTTGCGTTGGTTTGAATGAAAATGCTAATTCATTCTTAGCTGTAAAAAGATTGTTTTGGAGCACTAAAAGCTCAGAAATACTGCTTTGAATGAAACCGTCCAGTCACCGAAGGGATTTGGAAAAATTAGTTGTTGAGGTAAATGCATATTATAAGAAACTGAAAGTGTTTTTTGACCTTGCATGTGTTTCAACCTGTTGTGTGGGACTCCAAATACAAATATAAAAACAAAAAGATTAAATCCAAGATTTGGACAATTTTTAAAAGACCAGTTCATTTTTGACTGGCAGGGTTAAGTAATGTAGTTTTTAGAAATGCATAGATGTGTGCAATGTTATCATCACTTCAGCCCTGTATTGTTGTCATATTGCCTACGTGACTGGACATGCATGTCTGCACAGAGGGATGGCTTTGAATCTTTTGAAGATTCATTTTCTATTTATAAAGGTCCAGTTTGATCTAACTCTCAAACAAACATAGAGCTGTAGCAGTTTTAGTAGTGTTTTTAATCTAAGGAACTAGAAACTGTGATCAGCATTTGAGCTTATATTCTTTTCCAGATTTGCCATATGACACTCTTAGGGATTTTCACAACAGCGTCAAAACTCACAAGTCTCTATATAAATGTATTCACTATTTTGTTATTTTTGGACATGCATGCTCTCCGTAACATTGTTTATGTATGCTTATGCACTGTATGGCAGTCGATCTGATATGAGACGGCCTCATGCATGGCCCCAAAAGAGTAAACAAGGCATGCTGGGAGTTGAGGGAGAAGCAAAAGGGAGCTTACAATGATGCCGGCCCAATGGGGCGTCTCCCTGGCCAGCAGAGAGGAACTAAGGGCAACCATGAGAAAGGCCACAGCAGCTACTGCGACGCCCAGCAGAAGCTGTAACAGAGCGACCAGCAAAGGAAAGCGGCAGCCACAACATTTTTGGGCTTCCTCCAGCACTGGGCCTCCAGTTTCTGCTTGTCCCTTCTTCTCCTTGCCAGCGTTTGTGTTGCCTCCTCCAGCCGACCCCATCGGACTCGTCCCTGACCCCATAATTCCTCCCGTCTCGTACTGAGATTCTCAATCTTCCTTTGAGGCTGACTGGACGTTCTTGCACTCGCCCTCTATCTGTTTGTCCTTCCTTTTCTTTCTCGCGTTTCTTTTGCTGTCTTTAGCCGGACTGTTCTCTTGCCCTGCCCTTCCCCTCCTTCCTCACTGGAGGCTTCTCTCCCTACACGATCCCTGCTATTCGGAATCAGAAAGGACTCTGAACTAATATGGAAAACATTTGGAGCAGATTCCACAAGAGCCACATATAGAGCACAGAAAAGGAGACGGAAAGGAGGGAGGGTTGGAAAGGGGAGGGAAGACATAAAGGGGGACTCCAACACACGACAGATACTAGTCTCCCTGAAAACTAAACAGGAAACAGGGATCTTACGGAGCAGAAACAATTCTTGTCTCTGGCAAACATGTGGGCGAGTGCTCGAGTCCTGCCAACCTCCTGCAACACACTGTGCAATCTATTCATAACAGCCTAGAGTCAGTCACATGATTTTGATGAAGTTACGTGACCCGCGGGCATGTGAGCGGGTTACAGTTAATCTCTTATGAATATTATGAGAGAGTGCAGATATGCTACATGTTCAATTCACTTCATGTTAATTATGGAGAGTCATTAACTACATGCAGGGCATGTTTCTGATAATGAATATGTCTGTATTCATAGAGACCTTTTGCAAAACTTAATTCATATTTCTTTATACTGGAATAACTCTGATTTATAATCTTATAACGGTTTCATCTGCTAAAGCCTTCTGAAAGCTGGATATTGACGGAATGCAGTCTATTTTCAGCCAGACTATATGGAGAGCTTATTCTATGTGCTTTTGAGTTATGTCACACTTTCAGATGGCATGTACAGACAAAGCAATCTCAGTACATCACAATGGTAGTTTAAGCTAAACATGCTGCAAAGAACTTTATAAAAGTTCACATTATAAAGCTAGGTAAAAATGATTTTCCATTAAATATTTTCCATAAATATTTTGTTAGTTTGTTGACATATATAAAACACTGATGCAGTTAATGTCTCATATAATATAGCAATCAAACTATTTGCAAATCTTCACAAATATGTAGCCCATTTAAACATATATTGAGGAAATGTGAACATCTGGCAAAAATTAATAGAGACTACTATAGGCCTAATAAAATATGATAGCATCTAATAATAAAACATTAATAAATTAATAATCATTTATTATAATAAAAATAATTAAAAAACAACACATTGACATGACGCACATTTTTCCTCAAAGATATGAATTACTATTTTACATGTCTTACATATGATAATTATACATGATAAATAATATGAAAGCATTTTGAAAAATGCATTTAGCCAAGTTAATAAATGCCTCTGTAAAAAAAAATATATATATATATATTTATTAATGCCAAACAGTTGGCTTAGACAATAACTATTTCAGCTGGGTTTCATGTTAAAGCAGTAAGATCTTCACTTAGATTAAATATTATACTATAATGAGTATCCTGGTATTTCACATTTAGATGTGCAGATGTTATCCTTGAGACCTCAAAAACAATTATTTTAACGCGTCTGAGCGATATGCTGTGGTTTTATTTTTCAGCGTCTCTTCAGCAATAAACTGACAACTTTCAAGCCCTTTTAATTCCCAGATTCGGGCTGGTGCAGTTTACACGTGAGTCAGCGCGCGGTTCCTGGTGACGGCGCGCCTGCGCGGTAGTGGCCACGCGCAGAGTGCGCGAGAGTGTCAGCTCAGGCGAGCGCACACACTTCATCATTCAGAGGTGCTGCGCGAGACCGGACACAACCCGCTGCCGCTCCGCTGATACTGGATTAACAAACCTGATTGTGAAAGAAGCACACGAGAAAGTGGGACAAAGTTATGGATGAAAGAATACCGAGAATGCAGGGAAGACAGTTCCTGGATCACGCGGATTTCTTGGGGTAATTTTTATGGATCTTTTTATTGTTGTTTTTTTTAAACTGAGTTGCGTTTTTATGACGAAATGAATAGATCTGCTTTTTTAAAAGTAGGGTTTCTTTTTTTTAGGGTTGAATATTCGTCTCTCTACATGTGCAAATCCAAAAGAGGAGTGAAGAGAGAGGAAGGAAAGGTAAGCAAACTGTGAACCCGTGGTAGAAACGTGATGTCCGTCAAGTTCACGTAACAATTTGTCTCTTAGCCTAATAATACGAGTGATAGTGATTACTTTTAGAACTTTTGTAATGGCTAATACTTTTTATTCGCAGGACGCGTATAAGTTACCGCACAGACTGATCGAGAAAAAGAGGAGGGACCGAATAAATGAATGTATTGGGCAGCTGAAAGATTTATTACCGGAACATCTGAAGCTTACGGTAACTTAAGTCAAATTATTTTTGTTTGGTCTTGTTTAAATGTGTACTGTAATTTTATCTCAGCCGCATAAGGAGCAAGAAAGTGGGGGAAATCCGATAAATGTTCGTATTGTCTTACAGACTCTGGGACACTTGGAAAAAGCGGTAGTTCTCGAGTTGACGCTGAAGCATTTGAACGCTTTGACAGCTGTCACAGAGCAACAGCACCAGAAGATCATCGCTTTGCAGAACGGTAAATCACATAATGTGCAACCCACACAATGCAATCAGAGAAACATCAATACCAAATAAAACAGTAAATAGAGCTTAAAGTACAACACAGTTTAACTAAAACTAGCTGCAATGTGTATATTTGTTTATATCAGTTATGTTAACTATTTTTATAGACCACATTTTGTCTCATCTGTTCTATCTATCTATCTATCTATCTATTTATCTATCTATCTATCTATCTATCTGTCTGTCCGTCTATCTTGGTTTATCTTTTAACAGATTTTATAATCTCTTTTATTAAAGGGGAGCGGTCGTTGAAGTCTTCCCTCCAGGCTGACTTAGACGCGTTTCACTCAGGCTTTCAAGCATGTGCCAAAGAAGTCCTGCAATATCTGAACAAGGTGGAGAACTGGACGGCGCACGAGCAGATGTGCACGCGACTCATCAACCACTTACACAAAGTTTCCGCGCAGTTCCAGCAAGGCACAGGGATCCTGCAGCGGCCGTTGCCAGGCAACGACGTTCCAGAGGGGGACGCACAGAGAGATGCTCAAGCCAACTGTGTCCCTGTCATCCAGAGGACTCAGAACCTCGAGCTTAATGAAAATGACACGGACACCGACAGCGGATACGGAGGAGAGGCGGAGAAAGGTGATGGCAAATGCGAGAAAGGTTGTGACACGGCCAAAGGAGTTAAGATCAAGCAGGAGTTCGGAGATGAACGTGTCACCAAAAAAGCCAAAATGAACTGGTCAGCGAACAGCGCGTCAGATTCCGCCAATACCCGGCCGGACGTGGCGTTAATGAACTCTTTAATGGGAATGGCGGGTGTTGCTGGACAACAGACTCCCTTTTGCATGCCGTTTTACTTCATAAACCCGTCTGCAGCAGCATCCTACATGCCTTTGTTTGATAAAAGTCACTTGGAGAAGTTGGTGTATCCTGCAGCAGCAGCAGCGGCGGCCCTGACCGCCCCGTTCCCGTGGCTTTATCCCGGAATTCCCACACATGCCTCCGCTGCAGCCGCGGCCGCCACTGCCATCGCTTTCCCCAATGCTCCCGCCAATAAAACCTCTGGATTTAATGCAGCATCCTTAAAAGACGACGAGCCACCTTCTCCCGATGGTGACCTGTCCAACGAGGCCGACCTGGCCTCTCCTGTGTCTGGGGATCATCATGGCTCAGAGAATGATGCCATTCATCAGCCCCAAAGAAATGAAAATGATGGTACATAAAGCTGATCTTTTGCCCTTTGAGTGCACACTAGTTTGCTTGTAAAATTGCTATTTATCTGTTTATCTTAATTTAATTGTCATTGCGTATTTACTACAGTGTTTCTATGGATTTCCAAGCAAAGGCTGTTCATTTTTTGTGTTTTTTTTTAAGCATTATTATTATGAAGACTCAAAATTTTCAAATTTCAAATCTTTTTCCAGGGGAGAATGGGGGACATTGTAACAGCCAGTGCCTTTTGCACTGATTCCTTGAGATATTTGAATGAAAATCCAATTTGCAGCAACTTTTATTTCTCGCCATCCAATGGCGTATTAGTATTGACCGAAAATGTGTGAAATCTCTGTTTTTTTTTTCTTTTTTCTTCATTGTTGTAATTGTCTTTTTTTTTCATGTTTGGTGAAGAAACTTAGTTTAGCGCAGTCATATTAACCTTCTTTAAGCTAACGAACGGCGCTTATCCTAGCGGAACGTTCCTTTCAAAGATTTGGACGTCACATATTGGACTCTTGGATGTAATGTTTGATACTGACCTCAAGCAGGCTGGTATGACTGCTGCAGTATTTATCAGATATATAACTTTCTATTCTAGTATGACTGGATTTCGGTTGTATTTTGCTCTTTTCAAAGTTCAGTGCTTGAAAGAGTTACCTACATACCTCAACATACCGTAGTGTTTGGGCCAGGACTCATTTCTTAGAGATGCTCCTCTGGTAGGGGTGGTAACAAAATGTTTTGAGCGATTTTAATTGGACAAATGGTGTACGCGACAACCCTCTGATGTAATGTTATTGCAGTCCCCATCTCTCTCTCCTTCTCCCGAACAATTAGTCCGAATTTCTTGTGAAGGAAATCAACACTCCAGATCAGAATGGCAGGACCAATCACCTGTCAGTCATCACTGAGAGTGCTTTGCCAACAATCTGACATCATTGTCCTGTGTCACCTCTAGCAAAAATGTACAAGGTATAATAGCACCTTATGGAACTTTGATATTGAATGTAATCTGTGTTCTTTTGGTAGATATAAAAGTTTGTACTGTATATATTCTGATAAAAAGTAGTTATTTAATCCAGAGGTAAAGTGCACTTTTTCTTGCCTTCTCAGTTTCCTATAACACAATCCTCACTCTTCGTTTTTAAGCCAATGCCCTTTGAACTCAAACTATGATATGTTTTTCTTAAGGAAATCTTCTTAAATACAAGGCAAGCATTGGAATACATGTATCTATAAATGTATGACATCATAATACTCTTGAGCTGGTATATTCAAACACGTGAGCTGGCTCATTTAAGTCTGACACGGCTGATGAAAAGTACGTAAAATAAAACCTTTAAAGAGATGTGATTATATCAATTGTGTTTAGCATTTTCTGAAATATTGTCACTATCCATGACCTTGAAAAGCTAAACGCGTTGACAGGGTCATGCTGTGTATTGTACAAATGTTGTGGAGCACTGTAAAACGTGAATAAACGTGCAAACGGACCTTTTAGAATTGGAACGATCTTAACAATCAGGATGTTTTATTGAATGTGTTTATTATTTAGACCTGGGTTTATGAATGCATAGGAACAGTGATGTACCAGCTGCCATTTATTTCTGCATTGTAACACATTTCATAGGCCCTATAGTGTCTTTGCCTCAACTGTCATTTGCCTAAAAAGTGGCATGTGGATGTATATAGTTTGTGAATATGCTGTATGTTTAATGTTCATGTTGTAGAAGAAATCTATGGATTTTTTTAAAGGATAAACTGAGTGACTGCTGCACATTTCTTTAATGCTTTTCACATTTGCTGTTTGAAATTATGCAGCTCAGTTGTCAAATAAACATAAGCTCATGTGAACAAATTGCTATCACCCCCCCTGGTTCATTTCAGCACCCACATGCACACGTACAGTTATACAGGGCACAGCAAAACACTTAAACAGACGGACAAATGTCATTACAGGTCAAAGTATGCATGTGACGCTCTGACCTTTAGAGTGTTATTTTCAACATGAACCGCCCAGAAACACACACTTACCTTCAGCTGACATGTAAACAGATAATAAAAAGGCAACTAGATAAAACCAGTTACTCTAAAACTGTCTTTATGAATACTTCCAAGGAGTTGCCAGCAACATTTGGATCAATAAATGTTGAACTAAACAGTGCCCATTTATCATTTATTTACTGTCATTAATCAAAATGTCAATAAAATCAAGACTTTGACTCAACTATTTATATTTAATGACATTTTCATGTTGTTTATGTTTTGATGTTGGTGGTTTTAAAATCAGCTGACATGAGATTCATAATGATGGAATGTAAAAACCACCAAAGTTAACACAGTTCACATGATATGAGTCCCTGGACTTTATGTAAAACAAGCATTATAGTTGTTTCTAAATCATAGCTTGGGAGAAATAAAAAAGTTAAACCAAGCAGCAAGGACTCAGCTACTAAATGCTTATGTAAACAGTTAGCTATAGATTTAACAGCAGGATGTATTGTGCAATAGACTGAGTTGTGATAAATAGTGCTATTCCAGTGGTAGCAATCTGAAAGAGTGCTACATAGTTATTTCATTTCATATTTCATATTTATGTTGGGGACGTGAAAAGTGTCAAGGGGGCATTTGGTTTTATATTTCAGCATTCAGTCATGCTGAGCAAGTGAAAGAACACAAACTCTCCATTTAATTTGTAGATTCTGCTACAAGGAGAGTCCTTCATCACATTCTCAGACTGCAGTGAGGACAAAATTGAGGTCACACTGACATCTAGTGGTAAACTTGCGAAGTCACATTTAATTTACGTAGCTTATAGTTTCGAATACGAACGAACGAATAAGATGTAGGAAATGTGCTGTCTTTCAATCACACAAGTATTTCTGGTTTTAGCCTTTTTAGTGAACTACGCAAAAGTAGAGCACAAGGAAGCGACTGTATTATTCTCCTCAATCCTATGATTTGTTATTAGTCACATGCCTTTTCCTTCAATAGATCTTTCAGCTATATATAAAACATCTTAAGTTTATGCCTGAGGATTTTGTTGTTTGATCAATTTAATAATACAACTATAAAACGGAAATCAATAAATAAATTTTAAATGGACAAATTATTAGACCTTTAAATTAAATTAATAATTCATATAAATTATTCCTTAATAAGTATCACTCCAAGCCCTCCTTTAACCTACAGAATATATAACTATAAAATATTTATAACTAAAATTAAGGTTAAATTAAGGTTAAGGGCCTTAACTTAATGACATTACAGGGTAAATCCGAAATAATATGATCAAGACCAGTGTTGACCAAGTACCATTTCATTCCATCTGAATCTTTAATAGATGACTTATTCCAGAATTAGGGGTACATTTCAAGTAGAGGAAGAATTGCATTTTCTTTTTTTACTCAACTTTTTTATTTTCAAAGAACACACTTCAAATGTAATATTTTGTATATTTGCCAAGCTTAAAATTATAAGATTAATTTTTTTTTAAAGAAAATCAATGTACTGACAGATACATCTGTTAACTCTGTTAAAGACAAATTTGGTCAAATATATACATTTAACCACAGTTTGAAATCCTTTCATTTACATTTACATTTTTTCTCTCTCAAAACATAGCTTTAGAAATTACATACATTCAAAAGATGTTCAAAAAATTGCATGTTGTAAAATAACTAGCTAGGCTAATCGGTTTCTTATCAATTTGTTAACAATAAAATTGAACAAAATGATTAATTTAAAGCAAATATATTTAGTTTACATCGATTGTAACAGAGTTGATAACGAAAACAGAGTTGACCACCCAGATCAGAACAGGGGCCATTTCACTCTACTCATTGTCAACTCTGTTACAGTAACCATTTTGCTTTAGCTCAAATTGCTAACCTAAAAACAGATATGACATGGGATGGCTGAAAACTGAATTTTATTTATTTTCATCATATTATTGTTTTTAAAAAAGTAAATGGGATATTCAATGAAATCATAATAACAAATTTGACAAATAATAAATCTACTTTTGGTGTATCATTTTGTTCAAATTAATGAGAGAGGAATAATGACACACCTCCAGACCTCCCAGAGTTTCTAGCCAGAGGAAGTGACATCACTTGGTGCAAGTCACATGGTTTTTCTAGCAGTGCTTTAAAGATTGTTGACTTTTTATAACAGAGGTAACAGAGTTGACCAGAATGTAGAGACAGACATAAAATGCTTTTTTTTTTACTACTGAAATTACAAAAAATACAGAAAACAGATGTTTTATCCAGCTGTTTATATAAATTGATAAAGTAAATACACATAAAAAATAATAATTATTCTTAAATATTTAATGATAATTGGGACTGAATTAATGATTGTGGATGCAAGGACAGTAAAAAAATAAGCATAATGGGAGCCTTTTAGTTAGTATTTTTTGACATAATGTGCTTAAATATTTATAAAAAAAAACATTATTTTTAGTGACAGGTTAATATAATTTGAGTTATTATTTAAATCTCTAATGATCTAATGAAGTTCTTGTTTTTAAAAAATAAGAGAAGGTTTATCTGGGAGACGCAAAATGCACCCCCAATTCTAGAACTACCAGATATATAAATATTTTAGATTGCAGTTTTTAGCATGTGTATTAATACAAATATACTGAGATGTTTAAATTTGCTCCTATGTTTATATTATATATGTGGATTAAATTGATTTAATTTGTTACATACAGAAAGTAATTCGAATAATGACCAATTATTTAATCTTTTAACGCATTTACGCAGAACCTTTGTTCAACCTCTGATTGCGCAGAAACCAGCGCAGCCTTGACGTTCTTCAAAGCGCGTCACATGACGGTGAGCAAAAGTTGCTCGGCAGCACCACCGCGTCAGCTGATTGCAGCCGTTTGTCCTACATATCAGATCACACAACATCTCCTTACTCATCTAGTCTGTTCCTCAGATGCGTTAAAAGGTCCCGACGGCTCGCTAAGATGAAAACCGCCTGTCTACTGCTAGCTGCTGCCTTTTTTTGGACGTCCGACGCGATAGTACGGTAAGGTCGAACAAACAAACTTAACGTTAACAATAACAACAACAACGGCGACACTATCCGATCATTACAGCTGAACCACGCAGTCGGTCTTTCACGTGGGCAATATATTGTCTTCTAGAGTGTTTTGATTAAATTTTATCCAGCAATTTAAATAAACAATAGTTGCCCATAGAAATACGTTAGAAATATATGTCTATAAATATATATACGTTAGGCAGTTTAGCAGATTTTGAGAGACTGGACAATCCCTGCGTGCTAATGTGCCTCAATGTGCATGCTATCCACCCTATCTGCCCTAAATAGTATTAAAAATTATTACTATCATCTAGAATTTAGGATGAATAGTATGCACATTGAGACGCAGGCAAAGAGAGTGGTGGTCGTTTGTGACTCAGCAGAAGCTAAGAGCTGTTTATAGATCAGTACGAAGGGCCCTTTAAAATTAAATCTTTAGAAATCCAGTTTAGTGCACTTAAGCTGATACTTAGATCTCAACCCAGCTGGCTCAAGAAACACGTGGATAGTGTGTATATATCAGTTACACAAGGTCACTAATCTCTTTTTTTAGTCGTCATGGTGGAAGCCCTTTGTTTTGTTCGTTCTTTCTTTTGTTTTGAATGTTAGAAGCTGACCTAATTCTCGAAGTTGTCACACATATTGAGTTTGACTCACCACCCAATCAAAGTCCAGTCATTCATTTAAATAACTTACTGATCTCTATTGTTGTAAGCGTGCATAGTCAGCAACTGACCATATTGTTTTTACCAAGCTTACATTGTTTAGACTTTTCCAAACCCATTTAAAATCAAACGACATTGCATTATCTATGAATATAAATCATAACTTGAGTCTGTCATAATGAAGTGGGTGGAAATGAACTTTGACACACTTTTAGAATGAGAATGTTTGTAGTTTGTTGCAGGTGGTTTGGTTATAACTGCACACTTTATGTTGATGTTTCTGTGTCTGTTTCTCTCTAGGATTCCTCTAACAAAGTTTCGTTCCATCAGACGCACACTAAGTGACTCTGGACGGGCTGTGGAAGAGCTTGTGGCTAGTTCTGCATCCTTAAAATACAACCAGGGCTTCCCGTCAAGTAATGGTCCTACTCCAGAAACTCTAAAAAACTACCTTGATGTGAGTACTGGTTGAAAATGTCGTTTTCTTTGTAATTTGAAAAACATATTAATCTTGCACACTGAATTACAGTAAATGGGCCCCATATCAATCACCAGTGTTTGGGCAGTTAATTAGATTTAAATCAGATCTCAAATTTGAGCATGGTAGTAGAGTGCATTGGTTCATTTACTGTCAGAGGCATATGAATGTCTGTCTCTTTTAGACCACAGAAGTTACACAAAGCTGTACATCCAGGAAGTTGCACAAATGAGGGCAAGCAGTTATAGTTTAACCTGCAGTCCTTTTGCTTAATCGTGTCATATGATTAATAAATTCAACTACGTCGGCAAGTTGAAATGTGACTGACAGTAGGAAAAAGTGAACTTGAAACCTGTTCTCTCGATATTCAGCAAAAAAAAAGGTGCTTGTCCATTTCCTGTCATAAGCTGTAATGGACAGCATGATGGTGGGTTTGATTGTGTCAGACAGCTGGTCATGAGATTGTTTGTCATGCTTTTGAAACAATGCCACTACAAACCTCTTTAGCGATAAGCAGCTGTTATTCGTAGTTTTATAAACAAGCGTAGGTAAATGATGCAAGTTCATTAGTCTGAAAGATGTTCATTTAGTTAATTAACCTTGTGACATTTATTGCATTAATAAATAATAAATTCTGAGATTGAGTTCAAAGTGAAACCAAAATCTCAATGCAATATTTGTAGATATAAGATTTTGTTTGACATTTTCTGATGCCCTCGTAGTCTGTTATAGCACTGAATTTTGAATGATTCAAGGGTTTTTGTTTATAGGCTCAGTACTATGGAGAGATCGGTCTTGGCACTCCCGTTCAGACCTTCACTGTGGTCTTTGACACAGGATCCTCCAATCTGTGGGTGCCTTCAGTCCACTGCTCCCTGACTGACATTGCCTGCTGTAAGTCCACAGAAAGCCTACATTATAAGATCTTTTAAATTATTAACTGTATACACACACACACACAATATAATTTTAAAGTGTTCATTTATATATAAGTTAATCATGGTCTAGTGCCAATAAATATAAAAAAAAATACAAAAACTATTTAATTTGTTGTCGTTAGACCACAACTAACTTCATGAAAATTCTTTAAAATGAATAACAAGATAACGCAAGACCAAATGTTGCTCAACGTACTTTGTGGCCTGTTTGTAGTGAAGTGGTAGCATGTTTGTTCCTGTAATCTGAACAAGAACATTTCAGTTGTACCTAACCCTTTCAGACAAGTTAGGTGCCTTTAACCGAAGTCCTGCATTTCAAAAGCCTTGCCTCAGTGACAATGTCTAAGTGCTTTACTTGGTGGGAATAATTGGTTATTTTTGTATGTTTTGTCTAATTTATATGTTACACACTAGGGCTGCACGATAACACAAAGAATGATTATCACGATTATTTTGCTCAACATTTTTATCACGATTAATAATGACGATTATTCCTTTGGTAATGAACTTTTATCGACTTGTGTATTCTTATTGCACTTAACAGCCACGAATAAAGAAAAACAAACAAACCAAACATGTTTGGAATGGAGAGTTTTTCTTAGCTGTGAATAAATATAGCTGTGTAAATAAAGAAAATTAAACTGCCTCTTTTACATCAACTTGTAAATAACGCTCCTTCTGCACCTTCCTCATGTTGCTCCAAGGAAAGCCGGTTTTGTAATCAGTGGTAAATTCCATCAGGTGCGTGATCTTACATTGAGCCGCATTCACTACGCAGTAGGGGTGTGACGGTTCACAAAAATCACGGTTCGGTTCGATACGATACAGTAGTGTCACGGTTCGCTATGTTTTTGATACGGCAAAAATACAATAAAAAAAAAGAAAATTTCTTCTTTTTTCTAGATCGTTCGGTTGCGTAATGCGTAAACTCCGCCCACAAAAACAGTTTGGTCTTAATACTGTGTTAATAATTATGTTAATAATTAATAATGTGTTATTTACTATGGTTAATAATTGGTCTCTGTGAAGATTATAGATCAGCATGATACATTCTTTTAACTAATTTATAATTATTATTTTTTACCCTGTAGTGCTTCATCACAAGTACAATGGGGGCAAGTCAAGCTCTTATGTGAAGAACGGTACTGATTTTTCCATACAGTATGGTTCTGGAAGCTTGTCTGGTTATCTTAGTCAGGACACATGCACGGTAGGAATTAACAAGTCTATATATATTTCTTTTTTTTTTTGTCACCTTAAGTGGTGAAAGAAACTGACCTGTTACTTCTTTTTTAGATTGGGGATATTGTGGTTGAGAAGCAGATATTTGGAGAAGCTATCAAACAGCCAGGAGTGGCCTTCATCGCGGCCAAGTTCGATGGGATTCTCGGCATGGCTTATCCTCGCATCGCCGTGGACGGGGTTCCTCCTGTTTTTGACATGATGATGAGCCAGAAGAAAGTGGAGAAAAACATTTTCTCTTTCTATCTGAACAGGTACACACATTTATTTAGGCCATCTTCATCTGTTTCGGGTTTTTATGAAATAAATAATTAAATGGAGGTGCATGCGTTATGCAGTTGTAACATTCAGGGCTGATTGTTGTAGATGACCCTGTTTTATTTGTCCGACAGAAACCCTGACACTCAGCCTGGTGGCGAGTTGCTCCTTGGAGGCACAGACCCTAAATATTACACTGGAGACTTTAACTATGTGGCTATTAGCAGACAGGCCTATTGGCAGATTCACATGGATGGGTGAGAGATTTTTATGTCCTTGTACTGCGGTGTACATCTTATTTATTTATACAAATGTATGTTTATGTTTATCTAGCTAGGAAACTGAGTTAATTTTAAGCAAGAAAGTATCATTTTAAAATGGTTAATAAACTGCTTTTTTTCATGCAATATTATTTTAGTTAATAGATCAAGCATGATAGCTCTATCTGTTTTAAAAATGCTAACTTTTTTAGATGTGACGGCATGTAAAGGCAACATAAATTTTGTTTTTCACACAAAACCTGCATTGCCTTTAAAACCTGAAAAATGGAAGTCATGCATATGTAATATGTTATGAAATATGCTGGTCTATCATATGAAAGGTAATTAGTGTTGACAGTGCTGTATGTTTGCGTGTGTGCAGCATGAGCATCGGCAGTGAGCTGACTCTATGTAAAGGAGGATGTGAAGCCATTGTTGATACTGGGACGTCTCTGATCACCGGCCCGGCCGCTGAAATCAAAGCCCTGCAGAAGGCTATTGGTGCAATCCCTCTGATCCAGGGAGAGGTACTGCAACTTTAAATGTTTCTATAATTATCATCACTGAAGCATTGTGAGCTAAAGAGATATCTATTAATGTGAATTAAAAATATATAATGTCTTTAAATTGAATGCGTGTATACACAACCATTTAAAAGTTTGTAGTCTGTTATTAATGGCAACTTATTTATTGAAATTTGTAACATTTTAATAACGATCTCTTAATTAAACACGTTTTCTCTGTAGTATATGGTGGAATGTTCGAAAGTGGCCACACTCCCCACCGTCTCATTCGTCCTGGGTGGAAAGACGTACTCTCTGACTGGAGAACAGTACATACTCAAGGTCAGTCGTAGTCTGTGAAATCGAGATGTGGTTTTTGAGGAGGTCATGCATGTACCTGGAGTTTTCTTTTCTTGTTAATCACATGCAGCTAGCCAGTATTGGAAAAAAGCAAAACACTGACGGGAGTTTTGCTTACAAAACAACATTTTAAAGATGGTATCTCTCTCTCTGTTTGTTTGTATGTGTTTATAGGAAAGCCAGGCAGGAAAGGAGATATGTCTGAGTGGATTCATGGCCCTTGATATCCCTCCCCCTGCTGGACCCCTGTGGATTCTGGGTGATGTGTTCATTGGGCAGTACTACACTGTGTTCGATCGGGAGAATAACAGAGTGGGCTTTGCTAAATCATTGTAAGTCCAACTGTAGACCTTAACACTCAAGATGTGTCATGACAGTAATAAGAAATCTAGGAATCTGTCAACATCATCTCTACTTACATGACACGATAGTGGTATAATTGTTGTTTGCACTGCTTTTAGCTTTCAAATGTTTTTGTTTTAAAGAGTCATGTGGAGATGAAATGATTCAGGGAAAAGTCAAAAAGATGACAAGTTACACTCATTTGCTTTTTTTTTAGCAGAGGCTTATTTGAATATCTGTGATTGTAACATGAGATTTTAACATGAGATTTTATAATTGTCATGTCATTGATTTTAAACACTACTTGTTTTAAGATTTTTATTGTTGAAAATGACCTTCCGATGACAGAACAAATCAAAATGGACAATAAAGGTTTTAAACCCACCTATGTTGTTTTTTCCATGTATGTTTTTTGAATATATGCATGATATATTGGTTCATTAGGTAATAGAGATTTAACTATGTATTTGTTTAAAGAGGTCATACAAACCCAGTTTTCCACAAGCTAATATGATTCTTTAGGGTCTTAATGGAAAGTTTGTAATATAGTTTGCTTTAAAATTTCTCAAAG
>JAUCMU010000036.1:20174599-20190423 GCA_032275025.1 Enteromius treurensis
AATTAATATCTTATCAATGCATTTTACTAATCAAAAATGACGTTTTGATATGTTTACAGTAGGAATTTTACAAAAAAGATGAAACAAATGTGCTTTCAACTTACTCACATTTCAGGAGACTTCGTTTTGACAGGTGAAGACATTTTATAATGTTGCAGATCGCCAATGCAAAATAACCTAAAAAAATAATTATACAACATGCTAGACCCTTTGTATCGCTTTAATATTCCTAAAATAACAACTTTCACAGCTTTTACAAAGAAAAGCAAAGATATTAATGTAACTTGGAATCTCATCTAAGAGAGGTCAAACCTCATATGTTCTTAGAATTTCACCTTCTGTCTGCAAGCTCTTCATGTGCTTTGAGTTTCTGAATGACAAATTATGAAGTAAATATTTATTTCATGTGGCGTTGTCTTTCTTGTCAAGAACCCCAAATCTTCTGTTCCATGAAGGCTTCATAATTGTGGTTCCAGTTTTTAATGAGTTGCAGATCTACAAACAATTTTGATTGGTTTCTTTGATTATAAAAGAGCATTTCTGGACTTCAGTTTGTATGCTAGAAAATAGGAATCCGTGATATTATCTGATATTTATCAGAATCTGTTGATAAAGGATTGAAATGTAAACATTGGTATTCCCCATAAATGAAAACTGTGCCTATAAGGTGAGTAACCCCCATGTGCTCATGGAGTGCTAGTGATAATATCGTATCGTTCATAAGTGCTGGGTAACATTATTTGATGAATAGATTTTAATGGCGGATTAGGCCTAAATGCCTAATAACCGATCCATGCATGCAAAACAATGCTCAGTTGCTTACTGGATTGGACTTGCACGAGACACACACAGACCCGCTATCAGCACAGCCAGAGAAGGAACAAACCGCACGCAACTGTCTAGGACGAGCGTACATGAATGCAGACACACATGAAGTACAGACGTTTCCTCTAGTTGATAGCCGAGGGCTTGATGGAGCGACTTGGAATGAAAGCGTTTCCAGGTGTCACGGCAATAGAGGCGGCGCGACTAAAACCACATGCGGATAATCTTGCCGGTACTAAACTATAGTGGAAACGCAAAGTGAACCGAGCTGTGCTGTTCCGTGCTGTACTGAACCATGCCGAGCCAAGCCGAATTGTACCACACAGTGGAAAAGCGTCATTAGAGGTGTTGGCGCCTTTTGGAGAGAAGTGAAAAGGACAGCTCGGCTAATATCGGTATATCAATACTTCGGTACTTATTGGTACCGTTCAGATATTTCAGTATTGATATTTATCGAAATATCTATATTTTTCACAACACTAACACATACATTTCTGTAAGTTATTGAAGCCAAATACATTTCCCCAAGCTGTTTAGCTGTAGTACAGTATTCATAGGCTTAATCATGAAGTCACTTTTATTTCTATAGCGCTTTTATCAATACAGATTGTAGCAAAGCACTGAACATTATCAAGTAGGAAAATAGAGTGATGGTAATGTATAATGACGAGATAAAACTTTATCAAATGCAGGTCTACTTTGTCTTTAATAATCGGTATTGTCATTGCTCCTAAAATACACATCGGTCAATCCCTAGTCAAGACCGAGTCCAAGTTAAGTCCAAGTCCAGAAGTTTTGAGTCCAAATCAAGACCGAGTCCAAATAAGAGAGAAAAAAAAGGATCCTCTTCAAGACCACATACTTAACTATTGATGTATGTAATGTGAGGGACAGCATATCCCCTATTATAAGAAAATAATTTTGCATTATTATTTATAATGATCAAAAACATGTGTAATGTAACAGGGTTCTCCAAACTAGATCCTGTAGGGCCAATGCAATGCATTATATTAAATATAATATACTATATAATAGATTATATATAATATTTATCCTAATATTTAAACTTCAGCGTCTTCATGAAGAGCGCAGGTGATGGTTGCTTAGCAACGGCAGATGCCACGGGAGCGCAAGGATAGAGCGTAGGCTAGTACAGAATGCTTTGCAAAGAAGTAGAAAGCGGTTTTGTTAAAGGAGAAAAAAAAAAACATACTGCTGGACTTGGTTGAGACCAGCGAGACAATTTTGCGAGTCCAATGACCAAGTCAAACACAGTATACAATGCAAACACAGACTCCAAGATAAGTCTGAGACTATAGACAAATGTCTCAAGTCCGTAGTACTGCAGCCCTAGTTCATTCCCATGCTTTCCCCCGGGCATAAACAAGGCATATTACATCAAATACATTAAAATGTGTGTATGCGTTGCATTGTGTTAGTTATTGTGATAATGGTGGAAGACGTAACTCAGGGGAGAAGAATAGTTTAGTCAATTGTTATTGTTGTTATGTTAAATTGTTCCTTACACCCAAATGTATTTGTTTTGTACTGTCATGTATTCATGGGAGGTCATTTTATTATAAATGCTGTTTCTTTTTGAATTGTTGATAACATCAGTGGATTTGGAATGTTTTGTTATTTAAATATTTATGTTTTATTAGTTGGTTTTGTATTATTTTTTTAAATGAGTGCAGCATTTGCTTTTGCTAGGATTCCCTTACCCCTCTAAATACAGATGTATTGGCAAGTTTGGCAGTCATAGAAAACTTCAGACTGGCATTACACTAGAGCTTCCAGATGGGAAGGTTTTAAATCAGTCATTAAAAGGATCATAAATGTAACAGTATAATATTTTACAGGCAAATTAAATTGCTCATCTGCTTGGAGATTTTTTCATGTTAGTTTTCAGAAAATAGTATGACACTGATGAGTCATATTTAAGACTATGCAAATACCATAAGGACTCTGAATGAGTCTATACTTTGTACGCTAGTATAATCATGCATTGCATGACTGTAAACTGACAGACATAGAAGTACATGTTATTTTGCGCTCATGGTTTTTATTTTTTTTTATTTTTGTATTTGTTAATTTTAGCTCATCTCAATTAATCATATTTGCAGTATTAAAGATTGAGAGTGCACTAAAACATAGAATTCTTTTTTTTAGCATCAATAATAAGCTCCAGCAGCCAGAGGCAGCATCAGGAGTGTTGGAGTATGCCATGAAACACTTTGGAGAACTGGTAAGAGCCTTCATTCCTCATTATTCTGTGTGCCATCCATGATGCATTGACTTCAGAAGATAAGGTGAATCTCACAAAGTCTGTTTTGTTTAATTGTGAGGAGAACTGGGGGCAAATATGCTTGATTGTTATAAATATAGTATCCGTTTGTCTTGTTTCATCTAGAGTTAATGTTGTATTAAATCCCAGAACCCAATATATGTTAAAAATAAAATAAAGTATGTTAACTTTTTTTTTTTAAGCATGAAAAAAATAACAATAAATAAGAACAATATATGGATGGTTCACAATGGTGATATATATATATATATACACATATATACATTGAGGTCAATAAGTATTTGATCATCCAGTAATCTTGCAAGTTCTCTTACTTAGAAATTATGGAGGGGTCTACAATTTTCAGCATAGGTGCATTTACACTGTGAGAGACAGAATCTAAAAAGAAAAATCCGTAAATCACATTGTATGATTTTGGTCATATTTTTTTGATCTTATCTCCATTTGCCATGTTTGGAGGAAGAAGAATGATGAGTATCATCCCAATAATACCATACCTACAGTGAAGTATGGGGCTGCAAGCATCATGCTCTGGGGGTGATTTTCTGGACAGGGTACAGGACGACTACATTGTATTAAAGAGAGGATGAACGGGGCCATGTATTGAGACAAATTGGGCAAAAACCTTCTTCCATCAGTCAGAGCATTAAAGATGAGTCATGGCTGGGTCTTCCAACATGACAGTGATCCAAAGCACACAGCCAGTAAATCCAAGGAGTGGCTCTGTAAGAAGCATATCAAGCATATATGACGACCAAGATGGTGGCGCGTATACATTGCGAGTCTCTCTAGTTTCTGCAGTTTTGCAGTATTATCGTATAGAACAGTAGTCCCTTTACATTGTACACCCGACATGAGCTTTTGGATGTTGGTTTATGCATTTCTACAACTTTATCAACAACCTTCAACTCGTCCCCAATATCGTCAGAACAACGAGGCTGCGCAACCTTCCCGACCGGGCGGAAGTGCTCGAAGGTGGCGTCGAGCCCATAAACAAAGGCGGGGAAGCGCGTAAGGCTAAAAGCTTCAAACCAGAGGTGTGAAAAAGCGCCTCTGAAACAGGGGGATGTTGTGACCCTTTAAGGCAGTGTTGCAAGCCTTCAGCACTTCCAGGGCTTATCTGAAGAGGGGCATCAAAAAGCCTGCAAATTAAAGCTAGAGGAGCACTCTTCCAACTCTGACCCTTGACGCTTGTGGCAGGGCATCCAGGCCATCAGTGACTACAAACCCAGCAACTCCACCCCCACAACCCCTAATGTTGTCCACCTGAACAAGCTTAATGACTTTTATGCTCGGCTTGAGAGAGACAAAATATTGAAACTGCCAACAAGATCACTTCATCAACCGACCACTTACCCCTCACACTAACCTCCTCAGATGTTCACACAGCACTGAGCTGGATCAATGCACGCAAGGCTGCTGGACCAGACGGCATCCCTGGGCGCATACTCAGAACATGTGCAGAGCAGCTCGCTGGGGTTTTCACAGACCTCTTCAACATGTCTCTTGCCCAAGCAGTTGTTCCAACATGCTTTAAATCCACCTCCATTGTGCCAGTGCCAAAACACTCTAGCCCAACGTGCCCGAGCGACTACCGCCTTGTAACACTCATGCCCATCATTATGAAGTGCTTTGAGCGGCTAGTCTTGTCACATTTAAGGACTCTCTTCCACCTACCCTGGACCCACACCAGTTTGCCTACCAAGGCAAAAGAAGCACAGAGGATGCAGTCTCCATAGCGCTGCTCTCTGTACTCACACATCTGGACAAGAAGAACACTTACGCACGGGTGCTGTTTGTTGACTTCAGCTCAGTATTCAACAATGTCATACCATCTAAGCTAATTGCCAAATTTAGAGACTCAGGCATTAACATCTCACTATGTAACTGGGTTATGGACTTTCTGACCAACAGACCACAGCATGTTAGGTCAGTCCACATCTGCTTCATCACGATCACATTCAACACTGGAATACCACAGGGCTGGGTGCTGAGCCCCCTCCTCTACTCACCCATGACTGCAGACCTGTATATGGATCCAACTCTATCATCAAGTTTGCAGAAGATACTACGGTGATCCGTCTCATCAGCAACAACAATGAGACTGCCTACAGGGAGGAGGTCCAGCATCTGGCCACGTGGTGCAAAAACAATAACCTGCTCCTTAACACCACCAAGACCAAGGAGTGGACTTCAGGAAGGAGATAAGAGGCTCGCATGATCCCATCCATGCGTCAATTCGTGGTGGATTCACGAAAGTCGAGTAAGAATTGTTCCTGCATCACGAAAAAAACTTGTGCGACCGGTCTGCAACTACAGGACTAACCTCAGCGCTGTAGAAGGTAATGCCTTGCTGGCAGAGGAGCTGAACTTATTCCTTGCTCACTTCGAGATGGAACAACCAGAAACAGCCAAACACCATCCTGCAGCTCACATTATTTATTTTTATTTTTTTCACAGTGGAGGAGGATGAGGTGAGGGATACTTTGCAGGCCATAAACCTGAGGTGGGCTGCTGGACCTGATGGTGTCTCTAATTTACCAGGTTTTTTTAACCAGTCTTTTACGAAGCCCACGGTACCTCCCTGCCAAAAGTCTTCCATCATAGTTCCCCTGCCTAAGAAACCTCATATTAACAGTCTCAGTGACTACTGGCCAGCTTCACTCACCCCAGCTGTAATGAACTGCTTTGAAATACTGGTGCTGAGTCACATCACCTCATTCTTTTCACTGACATTTGATCTATATCAATTTGCATTTAGGACTAACAGATTCACAGAGGATGCCATAGCCACAGCCCTCCGGACTACGCTGTCTCACTTGGAGCAGGAGGGGAGCTATAAGCAGATGATCTTCATGGATTACAGCTCTGCATTTAATGCAATCCTTCCTGACAAACTGGTGGATAAACTGGAAGACCTAGGACTTCCATACTCCACCTGTACATGGGATAAGAGCTTTCTGTCTGATCACAGGGTGAGAGTAGGCCTGTGTACATCGTTGACCCATAGTCTCAGTACTGCCTCTCCACAGGGCTGTGTGTTGAGCCCCCTGCTCTACACCCTGTATACATAGGACCGTACCCTTACTTACCACAGTAATACCATCATTAAATTTGCTGACGACACCACAGTGCTGGGGCTCATCTCTAGGGGGGATCAGATGACTTTTCGAAAAGAGGTGGAGGAGCTGACAGTATGGTGCAGAGAGAACAATATGTTGCTCAACACATCAAAGACCAAGGATGTTATTATTGACTTCGGGAAGAAGAGAACAGATATCTCCCAACTGTATGGAGAGAGTATCGGACTTCTGCTTTCTGGGAGTTCATATCGAGGTAATATCTCACCTGGGGTGTGAACACCTCTGTGCTGCTGAAAAAGTAACAGCAGAGTCTGAGGGTGCTCAGGAAGAACATAATCTTCCAACAAGACAATGACCCTAAGCTCACAGCTAAAATAACGAAGGAGTGGCTTCACAACAACTCCGTGACTATTCTTGAATGGCCCAGCCAGAGCCTTGACATAAACCCAAATGAGCATCTCTGGAGAAAACTAAAAATGGCTGTCCACCAACGTTTACCATCCAACTTGACAGAACTGGAGAGGATCTGCAAGGAGGAATGGCAGAGGATCCTCAAATCCAGGTGTGAAAACTTGTTGCATCTTTCCCAAAAAGACTCATGGCTGAATACTTAGTCCCATGTGATATTTCAGTTTGTAAACCCTGTTTTAAAACTTAAATACACTAGTGTAAACAGAGCCTTCGATAGTTGTAAATGCTACTGTCTCTTTTAGCTTTTAATAAAAGAGTATATATGCAACAGTATTATGTGCTGCACCCCTAGTTTTCTACCTCTTCTCTAAAGCATCACAACATGGCCTCTTCCACTTTATTACATATTGCCAGGGGTGGGGAATTATCTGGGTATTTAACATAGCAAACCTGGGAAGTAACTCGTTATAGTTCCTTACCAGTCAGTTTTGTAGGAATTTTAAATACGTCTATTTGGTGCTTGTACATCAGTGTCATTCATCTTTCTATCATGATTAAGGTTAGGTTTAGGTGTAGGGATCAAGACTATTGTAAACCTTTGGATTAAAATGTTGTTTCAGGGTCAACAAAATATGTTGCTCTAGAAACACATCTAACTCAGCAAAATCAGGACATGCAGAAGCAATCACAATCAACAAAAAAGCAATATAAAAAAAAAAAAATTAGATTATAAATAAATAATAAAAAAATATAGAATGGAAAAAGAATAGAGCAAGCTTATGTTAGAGGCCTTTTTTGCTTTTGTTAATTCTGTAATAAAAACAAATAGAATACAAAAAAATAGAGAAGCTAGTGCTACTTAAAAAAAATAAAAATAAAAATAAGCATTTAGCAAATTAATAGAGTGTACGTCTCAACAGAGCAAGTAAATAACATAATTATGTATTTATTTATTTTTATTATTTCTAAAGATGTTTATGGTTTGTATGACACCTTTCTGTTTTCTTGCCATTCTTTCAATAATCCCCAGGGCTCTATTTTTCAGCCCTCTGCCATCAAAGATCTAACATGGCTCAGGGGGTTGTGTTTGTGTATGTTAATGTGGTCAGGCATCTTTCAAAACATCTTTTGTGTATTAGAGGTGATGTAATGCTTTCACCTGCTGCATGAGTGACATTCACTGTCAGTCTTTGATCTTTCATTCAGTTCCAGCATCTGCATCAACTCAAAGCTTAGTGGCAGGGGTTTTGTCCCCTGACCAGCATCATTATTGCCATTCATTTCTGTTACAGATGGAGAGATGAGATCTTCAAGATAATGGTGGATGACAGGCTGCTCTGCAAACAGGTTTCAGAAATGAGGCATGATTTTTTTTTTCCAAACATTGATACATTCTTTATCAAGGACAAAATCAGTTAAAATATAAAAAAAGTGTAACCATAGATTAAAAGATTGAATAATATGAGAAATGTTAACACATTTACACAGCAAGATGAAACAATCTATTAATGAAAGAAGAAAACTTAAAAGAAAAAAAAAAAAGAAAAAACGTGCAAGTAAGCTGTCACTTTATAAAGATGATAATATTTCTAAGTATAACACTAAAATAACATAAACGCTATAGGTAAAATTTATCTTCAAACAATGTTTTACTATGCAGCGTCCTTTAATTTGGAGAAAGAGAAGCTGGGGGAGTGGCTTTATTGCATCAGACATGTGTCACCTTGCTGGAAGCTGATTGGTCAAACTTTGTTTTCAGCTCTCTAACCCAGAACATAACCTGCCCCGGAGCAGGTTAGCAGTGCAGCGCAAGTTACCATGGCAATGAACACCAATTGAAGCCGAGTTTCTAACACGGTACCTAAAACCCAGGATTGGTGCAAACTAATCCTAAACTTACCTGGCTAGGCAGCTAATCCGGCTTCATGGTACAGGCCCCTGGTGTGACTGAGAATCCAGCCCTACTGGAAACGGTTGCTTTTCTTTTGAATAGTTTACTAAAGTCATGCAGTCACACAAACATAATTTCACAATTTTCTACTCAACAAGAATTATAATGTCAGCACTTAATAACTAGCTTAATCCTTAAAGCCTGTGTATAATTTATTTTCTGGACACATTTTAAATGGTTTCATATATATATATTTTTTATTATTGGGAATTTTCCCTGAGATCCACTTACTAACGTTTTTGCACTAAAACAAACATAATTTAGTTGATCATGAAAGCTTCTACAAGAATGGACAGACCATGTTTACAATGACACAGTAAATGCTGTTCTACACTCACATTTATGCATTTGCCAGACGTTTCAATTTAAAGTGATTTACGTGTTTGATACCAATCAAATACGCAAATCACTTTAAATAAAAATGTTTATATAGTTTGTAGTTTATGCATTCCCGAATCAAACCCCTGACTTTGGCATTGCTAGAGTCATGCTCTGACATGTAATGTGGCATTCACATATTAACGTAGGTTCAACAACCTAATTTCATTTGAAAAGCTCTTTTTAAAGTAAACAGAATTAGATCGATGATTGACAATATTGGCTTCCTTTGATCTTTCTTGTACTGAATGACCATAATACTGAAAAGGCTACTGACTCATCTCTGATTCATCAAGGGTGGACCGAAGTGCCTTAAAGAGGAAGAACAAGGCCTAAAGTTTAACTATCCCACAGCTATGAAGATTAAAAGACACACATTCTTTGTGGCTTTTCAAAAATGAAGGTTTTACACAGATCCATTAAATGAATCAACCCCTCTTCCTGCTCTAATTCTACAGTACAGTATCCTCAATCACCAATAATTGTATGGTTATTTGGTGCAGTGCCACAGAACTGTGAATGGTGCACACAAATCCATGGCAACCAGCATTGCCATGCTATTTGTGCACACAAAATTACAAAAAAGAATGGCACTGGGGAATTTTTTTCTCATGGAAAATACGTTTTCTGTGAATGTGTGGTATTCCTTTGTGAGGTAAATCCCAGATTAAGCTTCAAAGACTGTCCTTATCCCCTGCTGAGTATAGTCTACTATATCCTATACTATAATATCCTTACTGACTGAGGGGCCACACTTAAACAGTTCGAATCCATCTGCTGTCCATTTAGCTGGGAATACATTAAATGTTTATCAAAAATCCATCTTAAGAAAATTCGTTGTGTAGCAACTTGTTTCTTCTGCTAATGTTGTTGTGTTGTGACTTGTTTTAATTGTGCTGTGGCTTGTGTCCATTGTGTTGTGCTAATATAGTTTTTTTGTGACTTTTTTCTGTTTAGTTGCGGTTCGTTTTTGTTGTGTTTTGCACTACTGGGCCACTGTAAAAAATGACGCTTTAAAAAAAATAAATAACCCCCCTCTACCTGTTGTTTTAACTTCATGTTAAAGTAAAAGTTCACCCATTGAAATACGCTGAAAATGTTCTAATATGTAGATGAGTTTGTTTCTTCAACAGAACAGTTTTTAAGAGGTATTTGTAAAAATGTAGCATTTAACAATTAGCAATACCATAGATGGATTTTTAACTTTACAAGATGTTAAAGTGATGGTTTTAAGTTATTAGTAGATTACTTTTGGATGTTTGGACCCTCATTCTGATGGCAGCCATTCACTGCAGAGGATCGATTTGTGATGTAATGCTAAACAAACTTCAAGAATCAAAAAGAGTCAAAAGCACACAGATGCCAGAGTACCACATGTGGTCTTAACGGTATGTGAAATGGATCACGTTTCACAACATTACGCAGGCGTGGATCACATGAGAAGCCAATGGTTCTCATTGACATAGGCGAGGATCAGTCTGGAGGTCAGTGTTTCTCTCTGTGTTGCATCCCTTGAGGCCTTGGCTGACTTTTAGCGTGTGACCAAAGGCAGACCTTTTTAGAACTAAATACACAAAACACTTTTCTTACCTTTCCAGACGACTGGATACCCTTGATCATTGCAAGACACACCATAGTCCAAGCAGCCAACAGGCACAAAGTCATCCTCCAGTTAAGTCCTCCACTCTCAGAGATGGAGTCGGAGATGTCCAAGGCCACACGATACCAGTAGTATGTAGTGGCTGAACTTTTCTCACACTCCGGTTCAACATCTAAACAATAACATGAAACTTACAATCCTGTGTACAGCATCATACTGTAAGATTGATCAGAAAAGTTGTTCAGTATATTAAAGTTTATGTCTAAATGAATGCCTTTTATTTCTAAGTTGTCTTACACGTATTAGTTTTGTTTTTGACCAACGGACACTCGTGCCAAGGAAGAGGCTGCTGGAAGGACTGTGAGAAGTAGAAGAGACTCCAGCCAATGATGACATTGTAGTAAAGAGCCACAAAAAAGCACACCTGGAGAACAGAGATGCAGTCAGATGTCTGAGCTACACCATCAACTCTTGAAATGGCTTAACTGGTTGCCTTTCTCTCGAGCAAAGACAGCATTCAACTTTTGGATATTTTCATATAGTGCACTTGAAGTATCCTTATGAAAAGTACTGGTATTCACCAAACAGCTGGCGAAGCCGATGCCACCCAGACGTGGGCTGATGTAGTTCCACACCCCAATACTTCCTCTTCGGATGCGCTGGCCCACTGCTAGCTCCAGGAAGAAGAGAGGAATCCCTATAACCAGCAGCAGAATGAGGTAGGGAACCAGATACGCTCCTACAAAGAGAAAAACCTGTGGTTTATTGGCCTGTTTGCTTAGGAAATACAGACGACTAGAGATACAGCATACAGTATGTCAGATACAGTATATGCATGTAGCAATTGACAGAATATAATCAGGAAATATTTTCTCTCCTGAATTACACTCAAAGAGCCAAAGAAGGATGAGACTGGCATTTTAAAACTGTTCAAGCATTGCCAGTGGCACATTCCTTCCCAGTGCCTTATGGGGAACAACTTCAATACAATGGCATTGCTTTAAGTGTACTAAAGGGCTGCTGCTCCTTCAACATGCTGAAGTCATGTGCTTTAACACACAGAAACCTTCTGAGATTCAGACAATTGTGTCATTTATGTTATACTGTATTTAGAGACATCCACTTGGAAACAGCATCATTTACTAAATGTTCCGTAAACGTCAGTATTTTTTGGTTTCTATGATTTTTCGCCCAGCGTTATTTTAGGATCATTAGGATATAATTATATTATATTTTTGTATTTTAACTAATTTTGATGTTTTTATATATGTATATACACGCACATTCAGCTAAACGAAATTAAAATGATATGATTTTTATGTTTTTAGTTTTAGCTAACTAAAATAACCATGTTTTGTTGGGTGCCAACCTTACAGTCCAGACTTTGGGAAATGTCATGAGTAATTTCAGGCCATTTAGCATTGATTCCCTCTGTTACATAGCCATAATCCAATTTCTGGAGCTTACACCTAACCCAGGCTTTGCTGCATAATAAAAATTGTAAGCTCCATCACGGATTTTCCTGTTTTAACACTAAATTTATTTAGAAACTTTATTGCAGACATAAATATGGTTCTTGATCGTGTGCCCGATTAACTTTCAAAATGTAAAATATATTTCTTTAAATTCTTATTTTAGGTGTGTAATTTAGCTCAGATTGGGGCGCTGTGGGACGCTGGTTGAAGAATTGGGGACTTTACAGGGTGTGCATAGGATGACATCTGGCAGACTGAGGCTGCAAAACGTTGTAGGGGTGTTTCTTTGTGGAGAAAACGTGCTGTCATTGATGGCACACAGATGGTGCAGTGTTGTGGTTGCTCTGCCCTGGCAAAGACACGGCCCACACACAGTGGCCTATTTAATCTAATTACTGATCTGCACAGCAGGGTGGCCACACTCACTTATTATAACCTGGAAAGTGAGACACGGAAGGGTTGTGGTCAAACTTTCATGCAGACAGCAGGCCTTTGACACAAACTACTGTACAGTTACAAACAGTTACTACGATAAGAAACCCAAACATAAAACAGTAGCATTTCTTATAAAATTGTAGATATCACACAGGTTGCTTCTCTTCTGTGTTTTTTTTTCCTGATACAGAAGTCATTTACTGATTTTGAAAGTGTCTTTTTCAATAAAAAAAAAAAACGAGAACAAAGAGAACGGGATGAGTAATCATATATAATGTATGCCATTGCTATCAGGAAAACCAGGGTAAGGAACTGCAATCTGCTTTCTCTTGATATTAAACAGCTTTGTATAATCAGAGATGGGTAATATAGCCTGTGATCATCCTGCACATGCAAAGCCATTCATTTCAATCTTCATTTCAGTTCTATGACTTTCTACGGTTTCAAAAGAAACTACTGCTGATAAGCCTGAGGAGTTTCTACGCATTACTTCATTATGTGTTGATTAAAAATGCATTGCTTAGCTGTAATATTAATTATGACACCCCCAAAATGCCAATATTTAATTGTGTCTGTTTTTCCAGCAAAGACCTCTGGGTCTAAAAAATAAACTAACTAGACTTGAAGAAGGAAATGAAGGAGGAAATGCATAACAAGAACTTGCAACTTAGGTGCCAGGCGTATGTCTAGAAATGTACTTCCTTTGTGTCTATCAACTGAAACAGCTCACAGTTTCACTCATAAAGATTCTCAATTCATATCTATTTACATAAAAGGAAAATATTGTAAGCTGTTTCAATTTTATTTAGATATCAGCTCATCAAGGTTAATTCATTACTATATATATATATATATATAATCCAGATATATTAACTTGATAATTTTGAATTAATTGTATTAATTCATCATAACCTACCGCCACCATTTTTCTGGCACAAATATGGGAACCTCCAAACATTGCCCAGGCCCACTGAGAAGCCCACTTGGGCAAGGATGTACTGGAGCTTGCTGCTCCAGGCAGGCCTCTCTTCTTCTTCCTCCTCCTCTTCCTCCTCTGAGCCCTCCTCAACATCCCGTTCCTTATTCTGTGGAACATCTCCTACCATTAGAGAGCTCTTCTTAAAAGAGTCCTCACAGTTATCTTCATTGGAGAGCAAATCTTTGACAGATTCCGTAACTTCGTCATCGTCAATCTCTCTCTTGACGGTTTTGCTGTTTTTGGGCATTTGAAAATGTCTTTTTTTTTTTTGTAGCAGTGTGGAGGGAAATCCGTTTGGGGAGGGCAAGTTGAGGTCAAATGTTCAGAAGTAGATCAGAGTGGGAATTAGTCAGCAGAAATAGGAAAGTGTGGGTTGACAAAATATTTATCTTCTCATTTTCACGACTGAGGTTTCCTGTTAGAGAAAAAACAACGAAACAGAAACTAGACAAGTTAATCCCCCTCACATGATGTAACAAATTACTGAATTGCATGAATTTTTCATGACTTTTGCTGAACATCCTCATATCTTAAGTCAAACCCGTAATGCTAAAAGAATGACTTGACAGGCAGACACAGCTCCACCAAGGTAGTTGAGACAATTTATGCAGTATGTTACTGGGAAAGACTCAAACAGTACTTCAGTGATTGCACCAAGAGGCTGTGAGTAACAATCACTTTGCATCACAGCTTATTCCATTTGACACTAACTGTCACTCAAGCCAACTGGATCATTCGGAACACGATCATATTTCGCGTCTAAATAATTTAGCCCCTCTTCGGAGCACGAGGTCGGTTCATTTGCATACGAACCCAAACAGAAGAGAGCGCGCGTTCTGTAGTCACGTGGCCGCAGCGGCCCAGAATAGCAGGTTGCCGGTTTCACAAAAGAAAAAAAAAAGAATAGTATAGCAGTAACGGTATTGAATTGATACTTTTTGTCTCAGAAGGTCTGGTTTGTACATTGTATACAGAACCATGAGTGTACAAATGTGAATGATGCTGCGCGGCGCGCTCTCTCGGTCGCAGCTCATGTGATAAATAGATTTCTTTCAAGGCTGCACCTTTTTATAATCCAGCCTCCAGTAGAACACATTTTAGCCTCTTCGTCATTGAATTTGCGCTTAAAATTAATTCTAAATTCCATCATATGTTTTAAAATTAGCTCATTCAAAAAGGCATTTTTAAAAATAAGGTCGTGAAATCTACATGCGCATATGATGCAAGAAAATAAGCTATAGTAAATAATTTGTTATCAGCATAGGCATTGTGTCTAACGTTATATGTGTATGTCTTATTTAAATAACGCTTATATAAAGGAAAATGATTAGACGTTTTATTATACTGACTGAAAACAAGCAATTTCGCTCAAGCCGAAAGAATTAATTATTTACGAAAGACATATCATATAGATTTATAAAGAACTTACATTTTGACCCCCCCGCCCAAATTTACTATGTCACCCATGTGCGAGGTTTCATCATTCACTGCATGTGATTGCGCAGCCGTTCTCTCATCACACCTTGTGTTAAATATACACCATCGAATAGGGTAAAAAAATCAGCTTACCTTACAACGAGTCAAAAGGAAATTAGCTTAGGTTTTAAAATAGGTTGTTTCGACGTGAAGGGAGTATATATTCGATGGTTTGGACAGAAGTAGAGCTCATACACAATCTGATGTAAATGATGCAGGAGGCGCAGATGCTCTACTGTCTACCCGTGACGTCCGACCCACAGGAGATTGTAGAGGAAACTGATTCGAGTTCCCCGAAGAACTGAACTAGGCGTGTCTTGTGTAGGAAATTAATTTTATATATTTCAACACAACAAATAATATGACAGTATAACATCGCTTTAAATTGCGTTTGGTACGTTTGTAAAATTATTTAAATCTTTTACTCCCCCTATTAAATGAAACAGAGTGGTACAACCCACTATAAACTGGTTTTTAGGGGTGCACCGGCATTGCAACCTCGTGCTTGGAAATCTTACATTAGTTTTACAATAATGGCTGAAATCTCAGATAATGACACAGGTTTATGTGTGACCAATAACGACGTGCTGGGAACGATGCAGTTTTGTCTGGAATCTTATTATGCAGTTTAGTTTAATATTGTATATATAGATACATACAACTGTAAATTGTTAAATGTCAAATTTGGAGTAGCCTAAAGGTCTGAATCGCGAGCTTGTATTCAGGAAATAATGTGCGTAATTGCGCTATTGGTGGGGCTATAATGAAAACAAAGTCTTAATAGTGACTTCTTGATTAACTGATGGGCAACTAGCAATTAAAACAGGTCTTTATATATATATATATATATTCCTTGGCTCATGTTGTAATTCCAAATACCTTTTATTTTCCGGTCATAAATTTAAA
>JAUCMU010000036.1:20190523-20229334 GCA_032275025.1 Enteromius treurensis
ATATAGATTCTTCCCAAACACCTTTAATTTTCGGTTAATTTTTCAATTTTTGAAAAACATTAATTCTGTAGCCCAAGCTCAATATGTAGAAGGAGTCAAAAGCAAGCTTAAAATAAATATGGCTCTTATGTTGACCAATGAATGCCCTATTTTAAGTAAAACTAGTTAATTCAAATAAATGAAAAAAAAATAAAAAAATGTTCCTATAAAATAGGATTGTATAGTTAAAGCAAGAACTTGCAGAAGTGTGGAAGCAAAAAGGTGTGTTACGACAGTGACATTTAGACTATACTGTAAATTAAATACATTACATTGAAATGACTTGTTATGCATTTATATTAAAAAATAGCAGCCTGTAATGTTTTTCTTTGAGGAAAGGCCATTTTTATTTTAAGAGCTTGTTTCTAAAATGTGTTTATTTAAAAATGTATAGTAAAACGGGGTTGTGGTTTGCAGGTTGTGGGTGAAATGCTTGCAGAAAATTGTGCATTTCTAAAAGTGCCTCTATTACGGGTAATGAAAGGTTAATATTTTGGTTTTGGGAGTTCCCAACAGGTTGGCATGCATGCAAGGTTTAAAAAACACCATTTCTTTTTTCCTTCTTTGCTCAACGACTGCCAAACTCATTGCTCAATTATTTATTTTTCCAAACCCCTCCTTTGCCTGATTAATCTGCAGTGACTGATCTGATTGGTCTCATTTACATTTCACAATAAAAGCAGTGTTTAGTCCAAATTAAATGAATTTGCATTTTCATTCAGACCAAAGGGAAAAATCGACTGACGGTCAAGTTTTCATTGCAAATGGGCGGACAGTATGCTGTAAATGACTCGCAACTCTTTTTTTGACTGACAATAACTTTATATACTTTGAGGTTTTTTGCAGGATGTTTTCATTTATGTAGAGATGTGTTACCCACTGCAATTTAAGGTCATTTTTAAAAATCCTTGGGGGCATTGTTACTCCTACCACTGAGGAACAGTGAGTGTGAAAGTCCTGGAAAGTGACTCTGATAGTCTACATATATGCTAATTAAAAACCATGTAAATCATGAAGTTGGGCTTTGTTGTTCCCAGTAGACTGATGGGTGTTTGTGACATGTGATTGACCTTCAGATAGCTGGAGGTGCTTATAATGTCAGATCTTTCTGTCAATGTCAAGAGCAGTTTCCTTTGGTGATAAGGTTTAATCCATGACATAATAAAATGAAACATAAAGCTAACTATGATACAAACATCTCAAAGGACTAGTAGAACTAAATCTAAAATATTGAAATATCACCGCATCAGAATCATGCATTATACATGCATAAACATGCATTATACATCTCCCAATGACTCTTGTCCAGGGCATTATTTTAAGAATGTTTCCAGCATGTGATGATAACACTGACACACCAGTCAGTCACAGATGGTAGGTTGTTCTACCTAACTGTTAAATAGTTAATGTTCTAACTACGCCATGAATTAGGTAACTCAATGCTGCTGTCACAAGTTTTGCTCTATTTTTCCCCATCAATAACAGATGGTAAATTTGTTGGCTTACTTGTTGTGGAGCAATCAAAATACAATATTATTTGATTAGAAGAGTTTAATTTATTATCAGTGTATTATCATGATAATTAATTGTACTCAACTCTAGATTTTTCAATATTCATCTGAATTTAAAAAAACGACTGAATGAGTGCCTAGAAATCGCAAGAACATAGGAGGTTTTTCACAAGACCCCTGAGTGAATTGGTGTTTAACGTAGTCTGACACTTTTCACATAGCATTGCTGAAACCCTCTCATGCTGTAGTTACCTTTATCCTGATGAAAAAGGTGGATAATACTCTTTTCCCATCTTTTTTTTTCTAACCATTTTTTACCACCCTCTTTCCAATACCGTTCTGTCATATCTTAACTGTCCATGTTACAAGATAATGGAATTAATGTGGGAATTGGAGTAGACAGTGGTGCCGTCACATGCTTTTGGAGATGTTTGACAATGAGGGGATTAATTTCAATGTGGTCCTAAAGTCTTCTTTCTCGGGACAATTGGCCTGTGCCATTGTGTTCAGTTTATTCATGGAATAATCAGAGGGTTAGGAAACATTTTACATTAGATGAAAATTCCATACCATTAATAATAATAATAGTTTATGAATACTGTATGTATGATGTGAACATCAACAACTTACAAGAACTGTAACAGTCGAGTTGACATATTTAGGAATAAATATGTATTCTTTGTTGATAATAAAGGTGGCTAATAACAGATTAAATGGGATATATTACTGCTATTGCACAAAATGACTTGACTCTTTTTTTTAAATCCTGCATTAATAAACTAAAGGGTTGAGATCAATAATGCCATGTCTAACTCTCCACTGGTAATTGTATGTGGATCATAATAGTAGCCCATAAGAATGAATCCACAACCTCCGATAGCAGCCCAGATCCGAAGCTGCCTTATATTCAACAAGTTATTTCTCTTTCTCTCACTCTGAAAGAATGAATGGAAACAATCAGCTTGAAGAGCAACAGACCAGTAACAGAAAACCCTTTACAGTATAAACACAGGGACACTATTCAAACCTGAGCTCTGTTCAGAGCTGAGCAGGCTTTGACTGCCCTAATCTGCAGTGTAAATCTGCGGCCATTGCCTGTCTGGTCTCTGTCTGGGTTCCATGCTCTCAGACAAAAGCTCTGGACACCTTGCCCACTAACAAAGGGGTCGACGCCACTCTCCGCTAATTGAGGCAGACAAGGTTTGCTGATGGGACCTTTTTGAGCAGTTGAACTTGGTGAATGCTTTTTAAAGATCTGATGAAACACAGACAGTTGATTTGACTTTAAAAGCAGGCACTCAGAGGAACCGATGATCAAAAATTGGCCCTTGTTCAGGGAATAAAATATGTAGTCAAATGCTTTGAATAAAAAAGCCAAATGAATAATGTAAGCAAAAATGACTGGACAGAGCAGAATTGGACCGTATTATTAAAACTACAAAACATCAATTTTAGTCTAGCCCTGGAATAAATGACAGAATGTGTGTTGTAGAGAAAAGAGAAATGATTATGCTAGTGCACTAAATGATTATCTCAGCCTCCCTTTGAAATCAGTTTGTGCCTGGTAGTTGTTAACCACAAAATACTATTTTTCAATTTAATGACTGGTCTTGTTTCAATTTGTGTGTAATAATGCTCCACGCCACCAGCAGGGAATGATTTTAACTGTTGCCACTAGGAGGCTACAAATATAAAAATAATTAATGCTGGAAATGGCACGTCTTGATTTTGCCAAGTTTGCCACATATTTTGTTGACCCTGGAACAACATTTTAATGCAAAAATATAGTCTTGACCATATCTCTACAACCTAAACCTAACCTTACCTAACCTAACCTTAATGCCTAAAATCAGAGGAAGTGATAGATCACTGGCCCTCTGTACAAGCATCAAACACAGATTGTAAGCCTAAACTTCACAAAAACTGTAAACTGGTTATCCAGATCTGATTGGTTAATCACTATGTTGTTCCAGAGTCAACAAATAATGATGTTGACCCAGGAACATGTTGCACTTTATAAAATCAGTTTAGCGGCTAGGGCACAACTGCCCAGTTAACTAAAACAAACGTTGTTCAGAAAAAACAAACAAATGTTTTTAAACAGTTGTTAAAATGCGTATTTCTCTTTAGTTCTGTACATTTATTTACTTATTTATTAAAACATTTGAAATAAGTGCATCCCGCAAATATTTAATCTGGCATAGCATAAGGTTTCTTTATGAAGTTTGTCCCTCACGCCACTCTGTACGCTTTGTTTCCATAGCAACCACAGTGGACGCACTCTACAAACATGAGGTAAACAGAGAAGCAGGTGCTCTGCATCACATAAAGGCAAAGTCAGAAAGACGAGGTGTTTGTTAAATACTTGTAGCATGCTTTTCTGTCTTCATCATTAATATTTTTTTATACCGTTGCTGTTTCAGTATGCGCCTCTACTGTTGCTTCGCTCTCAAAACCCTTTCGCTTTCCCAGGAAGCTGGTTGACTTGATCCCGGACTTATAACGATGGATGACATCGAACAGGCTATAGATAAGGAGCTAATGAATTTAAACCTACATCCTTCTGAAAATGATTCAGAGTCAGACGATGACAGCTTCACTGTTTTGGATGAAAATGTAAGTGGCTTTTTTTCTTAAACATCAAAGCTACTTATTTTAATTCAGTATGCTTTTCAACATTGTAAGTTGTTCCAGCCCGCTTTATTATAAAAAGCTTTGTTTATTCTGTAAGTTTTCTGGTACTGTTGAAGAAAAGTATTGTGAGCTAAAACAAACATAACAATATATATAAGTGAAAATAATAATCTATCCAACTTTTATGACATTATGATGGCATAAACTAATAATTAAAGTAGTATCCAAAAGTATGTGTGTTTACAGCATTAACAATCACCTCTGTTTTCACAAAAGCTGCATGCAGAAGATGAGCTGCCTGACTCTGTACTCACATATGTTAAAGCTTCAAGAAATCGAATGAATGGGTTTGAACAATTAATCCTTGAAGATGTTGAAAAAAAGGGTAAGAAAGCCTTTTTAAAATAGAACTGATTGGAAGTCTGAATTAAAATGACCTAAAATGTTTATTGTTGCATATTTTCTCCTGTTGCGTTTACTTAAAGACGTCTCAAGCCAGAACCCATCTCACCTTAACCTCAACGATAATCCTACGAATGAGCCAGCTTCAGATTTCATAGATGACCCCATAAAGTGGAAAGAGCGAGTGAGTCGTGGTTATTTGTTGAATGGAAATAGGATTATTATCCCATTTGAGGGATAGCAGAGTAAAGAAGCAGTGTCTGTGTTTTGTCCTTTGATCAATTGAACCTTTTTCAAATTATTGTTCAGCCAATATGAATTTAAGCTTTGAATGATCCCTATTTGTCTTCAGATGTGCAGCATACTCCTCAGATGGTTAATTGTGTAGATCCCATTTTCTTAGTGTATGATTATAAAATGCATATTTATTTGTCAGGTTATCTCTGAATTAGTGGAACAAACTGGACATCTAAAAGACATTGTGCCACAGAATTCCCAGCGGGAGATTCCGAATATGTCAGGCATGGAAGGTATTTCTGTAATGATGGTTTTAGATGGGCCTGTTTATTAAAACTAGTTACAGTAAAACATTACACAACAAGATTATGTTGCCATTGAATATGCAAAACTATAAAAACTAATTCTTATGATAAGTTTTGCATAGATTGCTAATCAGCCACTTTATATTCACAGAATTATACCTTTACTCTGTTTTTAGAGGATGTATGCGCTGAGAGTGAACTGCAAGATAGTCTTGAGTGGAGAGAATTAGAGAAAAAACTAAGAAAGGAAGAGGAGCAGAAATTAGCAGCACAGGAGATAGAAAGAGCGCTACATTTTAACTCAGAAAGAGAAGAAGAAGAGAGGAGAAGAAGAGGACTGATGAAGTTTGAGGAGGAGTTGAAAAAGATAGAGGAGGTCACTCTGGTAAGATTGTCTTTAGCACTTTAAAAATACTTAAATTAAGAGTAAGGATGATTGAATAACAAAATTGAAATTCATAACAGAATGTTGGAGTGAAAAATGAAGTTCACCACACAGAAGATCTTCAGCTGGAGCTGGATAAACAGCAGGTGACTTTAAATATGCCTAATATGGTTGAGAATGTGCTTTAATTAACTGTGGCAAAAGTATACATAAATAAAAACTATATATACTATATATAATTGTAAATAGTTGAGTTGGTGTATTATGTAAAAGAAAATGGAACAAACAGTATAAAAATTAGACAATTTGTTGAATGTATAATGAGAAAAATATGTTTTCAACCTTGTAAATAAAGCAAAAATTATTGGAGTACAATTTACAAGAAAACACTATTTCAGTCTTAAGTCCATAATTAGTTTACTAGCAATTTCTGAGTAAAATTTGTTATCCTACACCAAAGTAAAGTAAATTCCACCCCAATTTGTTCCCCGATGTGTAAACAATGTGTATGCAAGTATAAGGGAAATTATTATGTAAAAAAAATTGATTTTAACCTTATTCTATGAAATTTTTTGGTTAATTTCAGATGTTAATAAGAAAACTTGAGGAGCAGATGGAGGAGGAAAAACAGGCTTTTGAGAAGGCTCAGGAGGAGCAGAGAATGAGAATCCAGAAACTTCAATGCATTTCAGCAACAAAGATTCAAGCTGCTTTTAGAGGAAGATTAGTGCGCCGCTGGAGCGAAACAGAACTGAGAACAAAGAAAGAAGAGGAGAGGAGACTTGAGGAGGAGAAGAGGGAATGGGAGAAGGTGAAGAAGGAGAGAGAAAAGGAGAGAAACAGGATTGAGGAAGAAGAGCGTGCTCAGAGGGAGGAAATCGAGAGACGCAGAGCAGATTATGAAAGAGCTAAAGAACAAGAGCGCCATCGTCTGGAGAAGGAGCAAAGACTTGAACAACAGAAGAGGAAAGAGGAGGAAGATGGGAAAAGGAAGAAAATGGAGACGGAAAACAACGTTACAAGTGTAAAAGATGATTGCAGAAGACAGGAAGAGGATGTAGACAAGAAGAATAAAGAAAAGGAAAGAATGAAAATGGAAAGGAGTAGCCAGGTGAAGGATGAATGTAAAAGAGAGGAGGAAATAGGGGAACTGGAGAACAAAGAAAATGAGCTAAATGTGAGAAAAACAGAATACAATAATAAAAGAATCAGGCATGAGAAGAAAATGGAAAATGACAGGATTATGATGAAAAAACAGGATAAAACTAAAAGCATAAACACAGAAGACACTGAAAGATTAGATGATACAAGATCACACACAAAGAGTGATGAAGACAGAATCAAGAAACATGAAGAAGAAAAAACTGTTGAAAGCAGTGGAGAGCTTGACTCTCAGGTAAATCTCTCACAGTCAAGAAAAAGCATTAAAGTTACCAAAACACCTGCAGGGTCACCCATAAATGTACATCAAGGTCTCTCCAGTGATTTTGGTATTTGTCCAGTGGGTTCCTCGAGTGTTGCAGATTATCTAAGTGTTGAAGGAAGCACAGATTTGACTGTACAGGCTTCTGATTTGGCTCCTGTAGCACCTGAGATGGACACTAGGGGGCATCACAATACTACAGCTTTTGAGCTTGAGGACCATAAACCAAAAAGCCAAGAATCAATTTTAATATGTCTGCCTGACAGCACAGAGCAGAAGCGACTGGCCTGGATGATGAGCTGCGCTCCCTGGTCCAAACTCTCATTGCAGAATAAAAGGAAGGGCTTTTCTGCACAGCAGCAGTCCCAAAAAAGAGGCCCAAGAAAAAGAAGAGTCCCCAGTTTACCCCCTCTGTCTGTGGACACTATTCTCAAAACAGGACATTGGAGCTCTCTCAAACAGGTAGAAATTAAACTTGAATTTCTTGTCTATGACGTGTTCATGCTTTCTTTATTATAATTGTCTTGTAAAAATCAGGTTACGACAGTGACGCTGGAAGACCTACCAGGATGTAGCCTGTCAACACTGTGCGAATGTAACAAACTGCAGACTTTGACCCTCAGACGCTGCGGCCTCACTTCTCTAGATGGATTGAACCAGTGTGCTCAAATCAGATATATTGATGTACAAGTAAGAAAGAACAAACTATCCAGTGCTTTCTAGTAAAATGGTCACTATGTTATACAATAACATTAAAGAGGTCTCTTATACTCACCAAGGCTGCATTTATTATTAGTCTGTTTTACATTTCAATTTATTTTATGTTTATGTTAAATATTTTGGTGAAGGCAAAGTTGTAGTTTCAGAAGCCATTATCCCAGTTTTCATTTTTATTTTCATTCATTTTTTTACGTAAAGAAAATTCTTACTTAAAATTACATTTGAACTATAGTGTACGAACCATTGTTTTCTCAATTAAGGAGAACTCAATTACCTATGTGGATTGTGGAGGTCTGGCCAACCTTCAGGTCCTCCTTCTGAGCAGGAACCAACTGATGAACATCCATGGTCTTGATGGAGCTGAAAACCTGCAGATTCTTCAGCTCTCACACAACAACATCTCTCGCATAAGTGAGTATCTTCACTAGCAGTGTACATTAACTCTATGTTCTATGTATTTTGCATTGAAAGCGCTCAAAAAGAGCTGCTATTGGTCAGTTGAAGATATCTGGATCTCGTGTGACACAGAATTAGTATCTAATGCTCAACGTTATGATCCAGAAGAGGGCACCATTGTTCTAGTTTGGTGTCTTCAAATGGCCTTTTGCCCTTGCTCTGCTTTTTAAATATGTCTTGATGCGTCTCATTTCTAAGAAAATAGCCTCATATTGAATCAATATGAATAAATGTATAATAAAGAAAAGGATAAATGCAGTTTAAAGGTATTTGCTGTCAGTATTAGATGATGTCCTGCCAGTGCTGCCTTTTTTATTAGATTATCCTTTGGCTGGTATTAGATATTGTCACCATGGCCTAGAATTATCCTCATACACTCCTTCTACACCAGCATCGAATAAATGAGATATCCTTGCTTTCTTAGGTGGTTTAGGACCCCTGAAAATGCTTTTGCGATTATCAGTGGACCATAACCAGCTGCTTAGCATGAGTGGTTTGAACGAAATTTACACCCTTCTCCATCTGGACTGTTCCTACAACCACCTAAGCCACGTTGAGGGTTTGGAGAATTGTGCTCTGCTTAACACACTGGACCTCAGAGGAAACAGTCTGACTGAGGTAAATCTTGCACAACCAAAGAAACAAACAAGTTGAAAGATGAGATCATGACTTATGTCTTCAGCAGTAATCTCCACATCGTATTGAATAATCAGAATTTTCCATTACTTTGATGTTCTGTCAGTATTTGAGAACTGTTTATGTTTTTATTGTAATTAGCCCGACTGAAATCATAGACTTTTCACCACTTTTTACTATATTTATTAAGGAATACATTCTCATCCTGGTGTCCAGAAAATGCGTAACTTGACAGTGTTCATTACATGATATCCATATAAAAGATATGCTCATCCGTTAATCTGCAATCTTGGGCTGCCATCATTTTAATTGAATTATAGCTATCTGTTGTGCTTAACGTTTGGATATTAGTCATGTTCGTGATGAGGCATGAGTTTCCGCCCATTTTAGCTCATGGGACATTCATGGTTGGAACTGATGGAATTACTTTTTGTGTGAAAACCTGGTCTCGAGGGAATTGTTGTTATTTTTTATTTCCTGGCCTGTGGCATAGCTGCCTGTCTTGCAGAACCACGTTCTTCTGAGGGACCTGTACCTGGATGACAATCTTCTATCTTCTCTTGATAATCTGGAATCCTATTGGCTGCCTTTGCTTCAAAACCTCTCCGTGGCCCATAACAGGTAAGCCTTAATCAAGAATAGCTAGCTGCCTACCTACCTACATCATACTGCAGGTGTTGTCTAGGCTAGCAGCTCACAGTGTTTTAAGTCTCTTCCAATTAATTTTTGGAACACTGTCTTACAGTTAAATTATACTTAAGGATAAAATCTTATGTAAAATGCAATATAAAAACCTTAAAGTGCACAGTGCTAAGATGTTTTATTGTTTAAAATGAGGGTTCAATTTCTCCTCAGTTTAATTCATTTAATTCCACTCTCGGACCTGGTTTCTCTGAGGATACTGGATGCCAGTCACAACTGTCTGTCAGGTGAGCTTATGAAGTGGGGTTGGTCAATATGACTATGCTTTTTCTGTTTTCGCCTGATTGGTCTTTAGTTTTGAATATGGATGGACAATTTTGTAACAAATTAACAATTCTTTTAAAAAAGACTCATATCTCCATATATTTACATTTACATTGTAGTCACTTAGCTGATGCTTTTATCTAAAACGACTTAGATGAAATCACAACCAACAAAAGTCTCAGTTAGCCTAATGCAGAAAATAAACTTTTTTACAAGTAGATAGGATAGAAAAAATTAATTTAGCGTCAGTTTAAAAAGAGATACTACCAGTAAGAGAATAAATGTGCAATTGATAGAGTTAAAAAAAACAAAAAAGACAAATAGATAAAATAGAAGTACAATAGAAGGATTCAGCTTTGGGCAGATCATTCCATCAGGTTGGAACAGTTTGTGAAAAAGTCTGTGAAAGTTATTTTGTGCCTCTTTTGGATGGCGCAATAATGTGTCGTTCATTTGCATTTCATTTAATTTCCTTTTTTTTTCAAAATACATTTTCTTTTCATCTCACGTAACTTTTATTAAACTTCAGACGACCTCAGAAGAAGACTATAGTGCAAGTCAAATGGACATTATATATAGAATAGAGCTTAAGAATCATACATATTTTTTACAAATTATATTTTATTATTCCACTAAAAATAAATAAATTAATAAACAATCAAGTTTTGATCAACATAAATGACATAACTCCATAATGGCAGAATATTCATTTTTTTGTTGAACTGTTGTTTTAAGTACTATTGACAATAATTCATAGAAATATTGGTAACACTTTATTTTAAGAACCAATTCTCACTATTAATTTATTATTATTAGTTTATTATCCCCCTGTGTTCTGTTTGTTTAACTTTTCTGTTTGGAGGAAAAATGAGCCTTTACATCTCATTTGTAAATGCTTTACAAGGTATAAATAGTCCTCACTTTAGATGAGCTCACAAAAACAGACGTCTGGCAGCTACTAAATGTTTTATAACTACCTGACATAATCATGAATTATAACAGGAATATGTGTTAATAAAGCATTTATCAACATATCATAGCATGTAGTTATTATAAACTGTTACCAGATATTTAATCAATTTCCTACCATAAATATAAAAACTTAATTATTGATTAGTAATATGCATAGCTAAAGACTTCTTGTTAATATTTAGATTTAATTGCACCCTCAGATTCCAGATTTCAAAAATCGTATCTCGGCCAAATATTGTCCTATCCTAACAAACCATACATCACTGGAATTGAATCAAAGTATGTGAGTGTCTTTAAGACCAGGATGGCTAACATTTGGATTGCATCCAAAGCATTAGAATTATAACCATTCACAAAGTTAACAGCTAAGTGTCTCTGCTCTGACTCCCTTTTAGATTTGCAGAACGTTTGTCTGAATCTTCAGGAATGCACCAGTCTTCAAGAACTTAACCTGACTGGTAACCCACTACAGCAGGAAAGCAACTTGAGGTAGGTGTGAACCAAGGACCCAGCCAAGGGCCTTTTACATTAATAGTTAAGTTAATTTTTCAGTTTCTCACTGACACTAAGCTTGTTGTTAAGAGTGAATATTAGTATATAAAGCAAATGTGGTTCCTCCTTTTATAATGGAGAGATTTGACTTGGATTGGGCAGAAGCTGTCATGTATGCATTCCAGAAAAAGTCACTAAGCATTTCATAATTGTCAGAGAATGTGAAACTAATGTGAATGGGGACATTGGCTGGAAGTGCACCAGGCGCTTAAAGTAGAATAAACATTCCTCTTTACCGCTGAGCTTCCGGCCCATATCACTGCACTAGCTATTGTATCTGTGTCCGCTATTGGATTACCCAGTGACATCTGTACGCACGTGGATTTAAGTGCTCATAATTCTGCAAATATTTGCTCAGTGGGGGAATTTTTTCCAAAGGTGCTCCTAAAGTGCCAGCAGTTAGCTGAGAGTTTTTAATTAGCAAATGATATGCTCTTATGTGCTAGAGTAAACGTGTGAGAGACAGAATAGGAAGATCAGGAAAATACAAAACCATGTTGGAATTAATTTCTCAAAAAGCAATCCAGTTCATTCAGCCAAAATGGAAAAAAATCACATCATACATACCAAAGAGATTTATTGACTGTCATAAGTTTATAGTTCAGAAGGCCTAAAAAGTTTAATGTTGGCAACACATTCATTTTCCTGACAGCAAAGTCTTACTAAATTGACTTCTTATTGTATAAAATTGAATGTGGTGCGCTGTTTTTTTTTTAAGGTGTTTATTCGAATAGTTATTGTTTAAACTTTATTTTTCACATTTGTGGAATGTTGCTTCCAAAAAGAAGTCTTGAGGTGAAATATATCTGTTGTGTCTTTACGTCTGTTTTATTGTGTAATGACTGATAGGAAGTTCACTCGAGTCAGGCTCAGTATTCCTCTGAACTTTGTCTAACCCTCAATGCCAACAACGGAATTAGACCCAGTGTTTTTCTCGCTTTCCACTGGCCCTTTCATCCCCATCCAGTGATAACACAGCCTAAATTAAAGAACCAAAGGATATTTCAAAGAAGTACACAGCGCACGAGTGTTCAGAGTCTGGGAGAGTAGACTTTAGCTAGATTAATCAAACTCCTGTAAGTTTCTTTGTTTTTAGGGAAGTTTTCATGAGTAATGAATAGAGTCAGTTTTGTGGCAGCAATGGGAGCCTGGTGGCTGGACACAACATGGCCAAAAGGTGTATCACATGACCATACCTGCTTTGTAAATGTGAAGCAGTTTTTGGCTTTTAGAGATGACCTCTATATGGTTATAAAATACAACAGAAATATAAAGAATTTGCATAACATTTAATTTATTACAATTAACTCAATAATAATACACCACAACTGAAAACCTTTGTTTGAAAAACAAACTAAAAAACAAGTACTGTCTTAAAGTTTAGTAAAACAATTATATATTTTTCTTAAATATTTTTTATTAGTAAAAGTATTCATCGTGATAATAAAAACAAAGAGATAAGCTAAAATGTATCTTAAAAAATAATAATAAATAATCAAAAAAACATTTTTTTTAATTGTTACTGAATATATCACCTATTAATCAAGTTTTTAAAAAATTCTTATTTTTCTGAGCAGGGTTCACTAGGCTACACCTGTGTTTTCTCATGCACTTTTGCAAATTAAAACACAGATCAGAAAAACAACAACAACATGGGCTCACTTGAGTGGCTGTCACATCTCTGAAATGAGGCCAGGAAACCCTTTTTTCACTTCTTATCCAAGCCGAGTGTCATCATTGAGAAAGGCAGACTTTGACTAAACCTCTTAGTCGATGCACAGGCGCTCTGTTGATTCTCCTGGGTCCAGAATGTCAAACTCATTAAACGTTTTATCCCCATTTCCTAAGTGATTTCATCTGCTCAATGTAAATATTCTCCAATAGAAAGCCCATGGAGACAGAGAGAGGGAGGGGCTGGAACAAAAGTTTACCCGTCACTTTTTTATGATTGCAGTGGACAGTCAATGGGGTAACCTTACATATTGCTCTGAGATGCTAATTGTTTTGCAAAAAAAGCTATTGAAAGCATAATTATTAAAAAAACAAATTATGCGTCTACATATTTAATCTACACTCGTTTTATACATAAACTAAAGGTAAATTATGTTTTAGTTTTTTTTCTTCGTTATACATTATAAAATAAACATTCACTAACAATTAAAGCAATCATTTCAAAGACCTTTGAGCACATTGTGTGGTCATTTCACCTTACATTTTCATCAGGTTAATCTCTTAAATGCCTGTTTTCCCTCAGGTCCTTGCTTTTGGAGACAGTGCCTGGCTTGATTAAGTTGAATAATGAGCAGACTGCTGCTGCTGCAGTGCCCCGTAAATATCCAGAACAGCAGTGGACTTTCCAGGCCCTCTGTCAAGCACAGCAAGAGCAGCGAGATTCACTTTTCCAGCAGCAAAAGATGGAGATCAGGTAGACAAGCCATTTAAATTTGTATTAGAAGTATTAATAAAGCTCCAGTTGGTGAAAATGTAAATCCTGTAGTTTATTATGGAAAATGCATGTAATATTTAGCATATATTACCTATTTTAATAGTACGTAAATTAAAGCAAATCATAAATCATGCAGAGGGTATTTTGTAGAGAATTTGATTTTTTTTAAAAATCCAGGCCTAAAAAATATATAATAAATAAATAATTGTAATTATTCATGTGTGGTATGGCATAGAAAATCTAGATATATTGGTATTTAGACATTTATAATTGGTTCTTTGAGCCTATTATAGCCTGAATATCACACAAATATTATATATTAATTTCTTTCAATACAAAAGCCCCCTCAGACCACCAGCAAATAAAGCAGAACACTCACCATGTTTCATGAAACATGATTGGCAGAAGTCTGTGTGTCCTGTGGTTCAAACTGAGGTCTCTTATGGCTTGGAGGACTTTAGAGATACCCCCCTAACCCTTCTGCAGCGCGTTCTGCACAAAGGGTCTTTTGCACACCCGGGGGGACCACTGCAGCCGTTTAACATCTGACCTGACCCAGTGTCAGTCCCCAGCTTTGGCAAGGTGAAGACTCTGCCGTCTGACCGCGATACAATGGTAAACCAGTGCCTGTGTTGATTAGAGTGACAGACCGAATTGAGAGTTTTCGTTTAATGTCATCAAACCACAGCAATAAAATGTCATCTATGCCACTGAGTCATAAATATGTTGTGTAACTGCAAAAGCTGCGTAAGTTCTTGAAGCTATCTAAAAAAAGAAACTCTTTCCTGGTTTTTCTCTGAGGTAATTTCAGATGTCAGTACATAGGGGAACTGTGGAAGGTCTAGCATTGTATTTATTTGCCTTGGCTTGATTTTTACAGCTTGTAATAATGTTTGGCTTGCAGAATGTTCATTGCTGACTATATATGCAGTTTGACATTAATTTGTTTAATGAGGTAATCAAATTAGCCATTTTGTTATACATCTTTGTCCTTGCACTAAATTTCAACATGTTTCGACAGTAGTTTTGTTTCCCAGTACTAATGTAAATTGCATTTGACTCTTGCAAGGCTCTTTTTACGACTCTATTATGGACAAAGTGTATGTTGGAGGGATGCGGATGCCCCTTTAACCGTGTCAGAGGATTAGAATAGCAGGGACTCTATAGTGACAGAGCTGGTTTCTGATGTTGACAGCAAAGACGGGCTCAAGGGTCAGGGGTAGGAGGGACCAGACCAGCCATGGCTAATAGAGTAATTAGAGTGGGATTGAGACACGTTTATAGAGACGTCCTGAAAAACTTCATTATAAGCCAGTTTTACATCTCGCAAGAAATGTTCAGATTTTTCTTGTAAAGGCTAGTTTAAATCCTCATCAATAAGACTTTACAATAAGGTTCCATATGTTAACATTAATTAATTGCATTAGTAAACATGATCTTACAATGAAAAATAATTCAATAAATCAAGCATTTATTAAGCTAACTTAAATGGTAATTTGAACATTTACTAGTGCATTCTTAAAATCCGTTCTTATATAATGGATCTGAGCTACTACCAGGCAAAAGTAGATTTATTAATTTACACTAATACATTTTCAGGCTTTAGAGATGGGTTTTATATAGAACGTTTAAAAGCAGTAAAGTGGAATGCAAAAATTAATTCAATGTGAATATATTCTTATAATATATGACATTTTGTACTTTCTTCTTGCTTTTTTTTTTTTTTTTACAGTTTTGCACCCTCACAACATGACGCTCAGCTTCTTGCCATTGGCCACCAAGCAGACCTGTTCAGATTGACAGTGGACCAGCGTTATGCCCATGAATATGGCGACAGCTGTGTCACAGAAGATTCTTCACTGGTTGCAGCTGCTAACAGTAGTTCATGTAGTTATTCTAAAGCATCTTTATCACATGGACAAAATATAGATATGCATCCCCGGGATTCGGTAGATTGGCGGAAACACCTTGAGCTACGATCTGCTGACTGTATTCAGACAGAAAGTGAGAAGGAACCTGTTCAGGCAATGAACCTTAAAATGTATGACTCTCACACACAATATCTTTTTGTGGTAAACATCTCCCATGATTTGAAGGTACATTTAATTTTAGCTAAAGTAATCAAAATAAAGCTCATCTCTAAATCATTCGGATGACATTACGCTCCTGCTGGGTCTCTATCCAGATGTTTTAACGCAAGTGAATCATCCGAGGCTCGAGTTCAGTGACATTCATTTAGTCTCTCATGACCTTGGTGAGTCATCAGATAAAATTGTCTTCTCTGCTATTACTCAGAGCGGCAGCTGTGGCGATCCAGCGATGCTGGCGGAGGAGATGCGTATTGCGGAGATGTGAGGGCCTCCCAAGCTTAATTGAAAAAACTAACACAAAATCACATCTTCATAATTTGGAAAATATCTTCATTGGGGGGCCTGAGATGAAACGTGCTGCTGTTGTTATTCAGGTGAGACACATTCTTTAGCTCCTTCCACAAAAAAAATTCCTCTCTTTTTTGATCAAGGATTGTTTGATATATCTCTGAAAAGGTGTTTTCCATGCCTCCTTCTATGAATGCAATCTTCATCATTACACTTATAACTGCCAAGGGCTTGTTTTGAGTCGGTAGGCAGTGCTTTTGAAAACAGGCTATTTCTTTCACATGTAACTTCTAAGGGATATTTTCTCTCTTTCTTTGTGTTTAATGAGTCTCCAAGGACTCGAACTGAAAGAAAAAAAAAAGATTAATCAGATTCCAACGTGTCGCTGGAGTGGGAGCGCTAGGGTTCTGATCCGTTAAGTCTTTTTTTCCCGCGGGGAATAAGCAGATTTAAAGGCATCCAGGTTTTACATTTGTCTTACAAAGCCAAAGTCACCGAAAGTTCAAACTGCAGACCGCGGGGCAATTAAACAGAGGTTAACATGTTTTATCTTCCTAATGGGATAACACACAATATTTATGCTTGCATGTGATTCATGGCTGTGTGTGTTGCCCCTGCAGGCTGCATGGAGGGGCTGCGTTCTGCGGAAAAAGCTGGCCCGTGCTCTAGCTGCTGCTCAGATCACAGAAAGCGATGAGGACTTAGAAGAGGTGGACATGGATGAATTCATTTTTGATGAGGTATGAGCAGATGCTTGGTGCTCCTGCTGTCACGGTGAAGTCGGTAGACAGATAGCCTGGGCCGTTGTGCTGACAGTCCTTAAACTAGCGCTCAGAATCGTGAGGCGGTCGGCTGTCAGCAGTGGTTAGGTATTGAAAAAGAGCAGTCAATGAGCGGGAAAGAGGGGAAGGAAAACGTTATTTCTTTTTCTTATGTCACCTGCTATTTTCTGCCTGTTTGCATTACGTTTACTCAATTTAACATCAGCTTAACCCGTGCATTACGCTAAGTGAGCTCATCTGTGTGGCTAATTAGGCGATTCATTATAGTGTATTATGATGTCATGTTAAATTGATCTGTATTATTGGTCTACATCTAAAAATTCTGGAGTTTTTCATGTGTTGGCTCTCCTGTTTCTTCCTGTCACGACTTTGGGTGGGAAAAAAATCTGTTTTGAAGTGGATACGTTCTCAAGTGTTTGTCACACGCAGGAAACCAGTTCAGTGCTTTTAGCTTAATGGGATCTGCTACTTGCTTTGAAGGAATAATGAAAGCATCAAGATACACTTTATCAGCTGTAAAAAATCCCATCACATAGCATTTTGGAATTGGGGAGTCCATGTTCAGCTCTTGAATTTTGTTTGTGTCCTGTTGTAAATAGAAAGGGCTGGAGAAAGACTGGATAAGCCTGAATTCCAAAGCCTTACCGGCAAGGATGATGCCATTTTCGGAGCAATTGCATTTGCCAAAGGTAACAGCCCTACGGACCCTCCTTCTGTCTGTGGGCCGGCACAATCAGAGTCTCTCTGGGTGATTAAGTGCCGAATTTATTGCCTCCAAAAACACAATTACTTTCTAGGCCGCCTCACACTTCCTTCTCGTCAGCAGATGTCATTTTTCAGCACGGTGCTCTTTCTCCTGCGGTTTCTTTTCTTTAGCGAGAGCTGACCCTTTCTATCACGGTAGCGGCACTGTGATGTGATGCAGCTGCTCCTGTGGAAATGTAGAGCTTGTTTAATGCACTTCGATCTTCTACAACCTAGCAGCATGAATATTATATATCTTTAAAAACAGTAAAGACAAGTCTTTGTGTTAGAAATACTAACACAATTCATACTAATTCTATTTTTTTCTTTGAATGTCTTTGTGTTTCTTAGTCTCCACTCCCTCTTCCGATTCAAGGATCTCCAAAGACTCTATCTGTTTTTCCACTGCAGCCAAAACATGCTTGGTCAGATAATGAAGGTGCAGCCTGTTATGAGCAAAGCTTGACGCCTCACCTTAGTAGCAGGTTATCATTGGCTTCATGTCTTCTGCTTATCATTACTTATATAAACATGTTACCAATTTTTTCATGCAATTTCTGCGGTTTTCTAAAAAAATGTCCAGATCAAGCCTCAAAACCAGAACCCTGTCTGAGGAATCAGAAAAAATACTTAAAGAATGGTATGATTCTATGCTACTTTGTGCAGTCCTTTCACTTCAGTGCCACAATTTTAATCTAATCAAATTTATTAGAACATAATTTTATATTCCACATATAAAAACTGTTTATTGACCATTGTAACTTTTGTTACAGGGGGATCACTAATGAGTCCACTGCCCTTCTCATGCTGAAGAGAGCCAACAAACTGAAAGGCAAGAAACAGAAGCAGAAGAGGTTATATGGTAAGAATATTTATATATCGGTTTATCCATTTAAAATCATTTAACTTTTAATTCAACAAATCCTTTATTGGATCCTAGATCAGTGCATCTCAATCAGGGGGCCCACTAGGGGCCTCTGCAAACTTTTTAGGGGGCCTCAAAATGACTTGCAATGAATTTCTGATGTGAACGGTGGAGGTTTTGGAGTCGAAAAGGTTGAGAACCACTGTCTGTGATCCAATATACTGTATTAGCATCTGAAAGACAGTGTAAGTACATTCCAGTCAATAAAGATACAGTGAATAATATAATATTTACTCAAGTTAAAAGCCTTATCGCTAAAAAGGCTGCTGTCAATCAATCAGTCTGTACTTGCACAAAGAGACTTAGAAGAAAAAAGCTTGTTTCCTGATACTTTTTGTATATATGAGCATCTATTTAATGAAACAATGCCCATTTCCTTAAAACTTTATGCCAGCCTTCAAGGCCTTTTTAAAAAAAAAGATATATATATATTTTGGTAAACAGTCATGCCACGCTAGCACAGAGCTTGTAATTCCATGAGAAGCTTAATCTGCCATAACATCAACCAGCTCCACCCAACTCCATGCCTTGTCATGTTCGATTGGCCCTTCTGCAAACATTCCTACGTATATTCCATCATGCTTTGAGCTCCAAGGGCCCAGAACCAGCTTCATTACTAGGAGCTAGGAAAACATCAGTGCTCGTAAGTTCAATGGGCCGTGAGTCTGAGAAGAATCCCAGACACGGTAGTGCTGGCCCTGGTCTGGATCCTCCAGGGTTGGCCTGAAGCCGGCTTTGATCAAGGTCAGGAGTGCGTGACTCTAATGCCACAAATCCAATCATGGCCCCATGAAATGAGGGCCTGTGTCAGGCTCTCAGAGCCACTGCTCCATGGGTGCTTTGGTCTCGTAATGGAAAATGAAGCTTTGGTTTCTGTCAGTTTTCTGTTTGCGCTTGTCTGCTCTATGAATCCTGTGTTCGTATGAGCTCATTTGTGGCTGTGTTCCTGTCTGTGTTATGTGTTCTAGACCCAAATCTACGTCTGGCCCTGTCCAGAAGCCACAGAAACCAATATGTTTCCAAAGAACCTCAAAGGCTAACACGTGCTACTTTCAAGGACAACTTGAAAGGTATGGCTGAATTTATGCATATATGCACTACAAATCAAACAAATCTATGAATGAATTGATTTACTACAGTATATGAATCAGCTGATTCGCTATACAAATCCGTTTTTTCACCTATGAATCTGTTGTTGCTAAATGTGAATCTGTACTCTACTGCGTGAAACAATTTATTTACCATTCAAACGAGTCACATTCCATGATTAATGTATACACACAGAAAATTCCAATTAGAAATGCACTTTAAAAAGCCAGATGATCCACTTATTTAACCAGAAAAACGTAGCTTGGAATGTTGGGACACAGCTAAATATTTATATTAATGAACTGGTTTGATATATGAATCAATTGACTCACTTGATTCACTTTAGAAATATGAACCGTTTTTCAGCACTATATGGAACGATTTATAAAATGATTCACTATTTGAATCAGTTTGACTAATTCGTTGGTCAATGAATCAATTGATTCATTATAGGAAATAGGTTGTTATACAAGTCAACAGTTGATTGAGTTTGCATAATTTCTTAAATTCCATGAGACCTGATCATTCCCCATGGGCTGGATCCATCCAGTCATTTGGGACACGCTTGGATCTACCTTGCGTGTAATACACGAAAACATACACATCGCCCGATCAAATTGAATGCACATGATGGGATCGTAAATAGTTAGCTATTAGGTTGTTTGGGATGGTGGAGAATAAACAAGATGATTGTATTTCAGGAGACTTTGTAGCGGACCTGAAGTGTGAAATTGAGTTAAGTACAGAGGAGGTAGGGCACTTAGGGGTTCCAGACTAAGAGAAAGAGAGAGAGCGCCGTCTGCAGCCCTTGTGCCACCCGAGGGGGGTGGGCTTTCAGCGCAATGCTACTGAGGGGGGTCGAGCGTAAGAGATAAGGCATAGACGAAGGGTCACGTTAAAGAGCAGGGCAAATAAATGGAAATATATCCTCTTTACATGCGAACGGTTGCTTTCTTTCTTTACTTTTTTTGTTGTTGTTCCGACTCCTCCGCCAGTCCCGTGGCGTATGTAAGCCGATACCCATTTTCAAGTGGGTTACTTCATGTCCAGCACATCCACAAAAGAGAGCACGGATAAAATAAACACGAGTGAGGCGGATATCTCGGAAAGAATCTGTCACGGCTTCAGGGGGCTAATCACCTCCAGAAGGGGGCTTGGAGCGCTCGACTGAAATGTAAGCCCCTGCTGGGGGAGAGCAGGGGAGCGGCGGCCAGCCTGTAGCCTGAGGCTTGGGGCCGTCCCTGATGGGGTTGGGGATTGTGGTGCTGGTGCCTTCTGCAGGTCAGCAGAGGGGAAGAGCAGGTAGCCTTACCCAACCCCAAAGTTTAATGACGCCCTGCTTGTGTTGGTTTCAGCATCTTTAATTGTAAGAAATGCAATCATTTGACACTTTTTTTTTAGTCCACTGCAGCAAAGTTGCTTTGCATTAACCTGCAGGTTTTCTCTGCTCTCCTGTGTTTGATTTGCACCATGTGTCATGTATTTCCAGTCTCCTGTATCTGCTGGGCTTGGCACTGTATCACTTCTCAAGTAGATGATGCTTTTGGTTTGGGTGGATTCCTTTGCGAGGAAATCACAGAAGAGAGTCAGATTTTGTGGAAAATAATACTTTAGATCAGTTGAAAGAGATTAACTGGAATACAATGTCTTACTTAAGTTATATATAGCCATCCAGTTAAAAACTAATTATCATTGTTGTTTTTTCACTTTATTAAAAGAAACAAAATAATCAGATTTTATTTTATTATTTTTTATTTATTTATTTAATTTCTGCACCAATGCAACCAAGGATTTATAGTTTCCCAAAGTCTTAGAATTATCAGATTTTTTTCCCCATCTCCTCAGCAAATGACTAATTATTCAAGTTGTTTGTTTTCTGGACACTTTAGTAAAATAAATAAAATAATCAGAGATCAGTACTTAAATAAAAAAGCCAAGAATGTATAGGTTGTCAAAATCTTACATTAATATTAATCAGATTCCTTACTTTTCTTGAAGAAAATACTAATTATTATTATGAGTGTGTGTGCAGTTTAGGACAATAAAATAACATTTATTTATCTGATTATTTTTTAAAACATCAACTCTAAAAATGAAAATGATTTTCTAAAGAAATGACTTATTATTCATTTTTCCCCCCATTTTAAATCATAGATGCTTTTCAAAAAATCAGTTCTTGAATTTTTTTCAGTTCTTGAGGTTTTTTGCTTTTTTTGCACCAGTGCAACTAAGGATTCGTCATTTCTCAAAATCTCGTATTAATATTTTCAAAGACTGAACAGATTTCATCCATTTCTGTGCACTTTTTGATTGCTTCAGATTAATGTGATTGACAAGCTTCGTGCATACATACAAACCTTTTCCGTGGTTTGTGTATGTGTGTGTGTTGACCGCTGGTTGACCGCCTGTGGTCTGCTCTCTGGAGGTGAAGGTTTGACCCAGGGTAAAGGAAAGTGGGAGACAGAACCTCACGATAAAAGACCTGACCTCCCTCTTTGAGTCTGCTCGGAGAACTCCCAAACAATCAAAGCCCCATGGGTATGTCTCATAGTCACACAAACACACACACACACACTTAAGAATCCTACACATGCACAGCGTGTCGTGAGCATAGCCTATGCGTGTGTTCAAGCAGTGACTTCATTGCAATGAAACAATTTAGGCTTTTTGGAGACCAAATTCCAGTTTATTAAGTCAGACCCAAAAATAGTTGGAAAATCTTTTTGATAGACATAACATAAGACTGGATCTAAATAAACATGAAAATATAATCCATGTCTATTAATCTATTATATTTTTTATGCTTTTTTAAAGGTACAGTAAGGGTAGTTGTAATCATGGTTTTGTCAGTATTGACTATAGTGATAGTACTGGTATAAAGGAAGAGCCGGAATTCTGAAAATACCTGCACAGTGTTCTTAAGGAAATCACCACTCACCCCCAGCAGTTCGGTTCTGTCATCCTGAGCCTCGTGAAAGAGCTGATTCTCTAACTCCTGTCACCGCCATAGCAGCACCACACAGCCTAATGTACTTAAGAGCCCTTAACAACCGTGACTCCTGGGCCCCCTAATGTCCTGAGGGTGAGATAGATGGGGGGAAGCGGGTTTGACAGCTACTGGATGCTGCGTTTATTTCTATCATGTAATATCTGTTGTTAAATCGGTGTGTTCACTGTATATACACACAATTCGACCCTGTTTTTCTTGCAACTTTCAGCAACTTACCATGATCCTATCCTAATGCACACTTTTTAAGAACTCAATTAACAGGTTTATAAATTTTGACATTGAATTATATCACATCTAAAAAGTGCTATATATACTATAATTAAACTATAAATATAAATAACGTTGCATGAACTTCTATTTTATTCTATTCTAATATTTATTTTATATATAGTGGCCCCAATGGTATTTCGTCACACAGTATAAATATTATTACATTTGTGACTCTGGACCAAAAAACCTGACTTAATTGCCAATTTTTAAAATTTAGATCAATACATCTTCTGAAATAGGACAATATTTGGCCGAAATGCAACTATTTGAAAATCTGGAATCTGCAATGCCTATTACTAATCAAATATTAGGTTTTGATATATTTACGGTAGGTAAATGACATAATATCTTCATGGAACATGATCTTTGCTTATAATCCTAATGATGTTTGGCATAATAGAAACATAGATAATTTTGACCCATACAATGAGTTTGTGGCTATTGCTACAAATATACCTGTGCTATCTAAGATTGGTTTTGTGGTCCAGGGTCACATTTGACAACATCAAACTAGTTTGCATTTATTTAAAGAAAATTAGCACAAGCACCCTGCTCAAATTAAAATGATTTTAGAGCCAAGTGGTTCAAAAAGTGGTATGACTGAACGACATGATTTATTTTTACGGTCCTCTTGTTTGGATATTTGGATATCGGATATTATGAATTATATATGCAATATAATTCATACATTTATGTGTTCATACGTGTCCAAATGTTTTGGGTCAAAATAGTTGCATTAAATCTATTAATTTTGTTTGTTTATTACATTTACTGAGTGTATGAAAAATCTTCACAATCATGGCTGCTTTGCAAACATGTGGTAAATGCTGAATAATTGTTTCACTTGTGGACTTTTCATCAGCAATACATGTGGATTGCCTTTTTTCTGTTTTCTTGTTCGGCCTGTAGGGAGGAGTTAATCACTTGACATTTTAGTGGATTTTCAATTAACCCATGACAACTGTAACCCATAAACCTTGTCTGCGCTTTACTTTCTGGCTAAACCATGAAAATGACTTAAATAAATGGCTCATTAGTTCCAGCACTTGGCCGTCAGAAGTCGTTATCAATTCATGCTACTCTCCACCAAGAACATGTTTATTTTGAATTAGGGCTTTTTAGTGACACGTACTGACACTGTCCATAAATCTCCGTACTTCCTACATACTCGTTTCGTTTTCTTTTTTGCTCAGTGGGCATAAATATACACCACAAAAGTCCCCGAAGCAACTCTGATTTGCATTTGCTATCCACCACGCAGACTGTTTCTTCTGCTTCTTAATTACAGTACAAAACTATTGCTTTCTTTGATTAACATAGTGCTTATCTGGAGTTGTCTAACAAACAACCTGTATTTCTGCAAATATGTATTTCATTTCGTAAGCTTTTTGTCTCTTTTCCATGTCAATGCAGTTCAGCAAGCAGTGAATGAAGTTCACAAATTACCGAAAGCAGAGGAAAAACAATCTCACAAGGAGAGAACTTACCAGTGGCTCCACACACAAGCAGTTCATCCCGACACAAACTCTGCAGGCACAGGACGGTGAGACACACTACTCTGAACTATATTCTTTTGAAAAATATACACAGATGGAGGATAAGAGTTGTGAATGTGCTGTGGTGTTAATTGTGTCAGAGGTAATCTATTCCATGGCTTTTTTAGGGATAATTTCCTCCCTGATATTGGCCAGGATATACTTAATGGTGCGAGGGTGCAGCTTGTGGTAAGAGCTATTATTTTTATCATTTATGGCACACTAACATGCCACTGTTCACTTTTTTTACAAGCACCTTTGGATTCTGTGAATTTAAATTTAAAGTGGCTGGTACAAATAAATGCATTGAAAACTTGCTGCTGTTTTCAGCCCTGAAAATATTTGTTTATAGGAGAGTGAATTTGTGCATGTTTGTGTATGTAAGACATTGCCTATACTTTAATGAAAATGTTTTTTTTCTTAGGCCATAGGGGACAGAGAAAGTGGACATTCAGGAGCACGATTTTGGACTGACTCCACTAGTGTCTCTCCACCTTTTCAAAAGCACACCCAGCCTCGAAGATACTCAGCTGAAAACACAAGTGAGTCTTTCACTTAAGGGTGTTTCACTAAAATGCCTACTATCAAAATAAAATAGCATATATATATGAAAATACAATATACACTATAGGTCAAACATATTGAATAAGTATGATTATTTATTTAATGATAGAATCATTTGACACTGAAAACTGGAGTAATGGCTTCCAAACATTTGACCATATTTTGGCAATTAAAAAAAGTTATAAAGTATGCAAAAGTCCCATTAGAAACATCTGTGCCCGCATTGTTGATAATATCAAACAAGCAAAAGAGCATGTTTTTTGAAAGCAGTCAAACTCCCTTCTCCACTTCTGTTATGAATACATACAGCACACCATTGGATAATTTTTTTTTTTGACTATATCTCTTTTTTGGCGCAAGCTTTTGGGTTCTACTCCGATCATCATCTCTGTATGATTTATCCCAACAATAATTTCTGAAATGTTAAGGGATGGGATTAATTAAGGAAGAACTTTAAAACACATGTGGGTTAGGTGCCAAATCCAAAACTGCACACAGAGTACAGTGGGTGTGACGTGAAGCACACGATGGAAACTGACCTGACTGTACACATCATCTGGCTTACTTGATAACCCATTACAACATCACAAAAATCCGATTTCACACAGTCCAAAGCCACTTGACATCAACAAGCACTTACATATATATGAATGCAGCATTGTAATTTTGTTCCCCCTTATTAAAAAGTAAAAGCAAGATAAAAGTTTTATTTTTTATGCTTCTGGTAAATACAAACATGTTTGATAATATGTATGCCTATGTGCGCGTGTGTCAGCTTTGCAGACAGATGCCGGGGTCGTTGAGGGGACGGGGGGGAATAATCTCTCTTTCAGCAGGAAACGGACAACGAGAGACCTCTGACAGCTTGTTGATTAAGTGCAAGCTCTGTCACACACAGGACTGACCCTGACAACGATCCCACTGACTGACGCAGCGCGTTTAACACAGTCTAGTCGCACTGTGAAGGCTTTTCACTGTCTGTCCTAATGAAGCTAAATTGGATTCTGGTGATTATTTGAAAATGAAATCCACGAGGATGCTGACAGCCTGACTGACTGAATGACTGACTGGCTGTCTGAATGACGAACTCAATCAAGCCTTTCATACAGAGGTATTTATAGGTGAATTATTGGAGAGAAGGCTGATTCTACAGGTCAAAGAGAACTGAAAAGATTTATTTAGATAATTCACTTTACAGTTTACATGCGAAACCAAGGATATATTATTCCCGTTGTGAATTAGTCTGTTTATCAGCAAACATAAAATCATTTTTCCCCAGCTCTTCATTGGCCTCTTGTCATTTGAATTAAATCATCGTGAGTCATTAGGTCATGAGCACAAAGTTGACATGCTTGGCACGATGTTCAATTATAGTAAGGAATCTATAAATACTACTTACAGTAGGTTTAATGTAACAAGATACCCTCTACTTACTGGGGCCGAGCCATAAAGAGCAGTTTAGGGAGCCATAAACGTTTTCATTATGTGTAGAGGAACTCTCCCGGTGCCTCATTTTTTGCCTTCTTTCAAAGGTAATGGGAGCAAAATGGCTGAAAACAATTTGTTTGGTCACAGCGGTTTAGTGAGTGTGTGGCCGTTTTATTAAATATCAGCCCACAGAACACGGGCAACAACATGTGTCTCTTTGAATATAAACGTCCAGGGTTTGAAGTGCGATAAATACCCGCCAAGGGCAGACGTCTACTTTTTTTTCCACTTTAATCAACAAAGCCAGGGAACAAATGAAGACAAATGTAATAAAAACAACAATTAACAAAAGGTATTAAATTTATTAACAACCAGGAGATCAGATGAGTTACTTGGCTTTGAATCTTTAAAAATAAAAATAACTGATCATTTTTTGAATTCTAAAAAACATATTGTACAGGAAGATGGCGTTTTCCTTGCCGTTTCATTTTACCGCATATGACTTGGTGCTGAGCGCAACCATGGATTCTACACGTGGTTCACATCAGCTATACAAGAAAAAAAGCTTGCTTTTTTCTACGTGTTTGAAAGAACTGTGCTCCATAAATGTCAGTTAAAGTCTTATTAGGTGTATTGGCATTATTAAAGGTGTATTTCTCTCTCCTCAGAAACAGAAGTGCCATCACTCCCAAGAGTCAATTCAGCTCCGATCCGAAATGAACGCATCTCTTTTCGGGACAACCCAGTGCGACACAGCGGAGGCTGGGGTGGAGGGAAGAAGAGAACCAAATTGAACAAGTAAAAAGATAACTACATCAGCTTGTGTTTGTTGCACTGGGATAATATTGATTCAGTTTGTTCTTTTGTTTTCGGCCCTTCGTATTTGCGGCTGTGTATATATTGAGAGTGTGATGGATGTCTTGTTGATGTAAGCCCTTAACAAGACTTACAATGCTCATTTGATCTCCGCTGAAATTCCTTGCAGCTGCTGTTTTTACTAAAATCCAGCTTCCTCTCCTGCAAATGAATTAGAAGCAATGGATGAGATATAGCCCAAATATCTGCAGGCGGTCACAGGATATGTACTGCTTTCAAGTATCACTCCATTTAACATGAGCACTGCGAGCCATGGACTGGGTGGAAACCATTTACAAATGACATGCTTAATATGCAGACAATGACAGGCAATAGAAACCAGCTCGTTCCTGTTTTAATTTACTTTAGTTTTTTCCCCTTCTTTATACTGGGGAATTTGTGTTGTTTTTTAAAGCTAAAAATAAGACATTGCACATTTAATGAAAGTAATATATCTGAGATCACTGTCAATAAATGATTTGCTTTATACGCCGCTATGCCTAAAACACTTATGTTGTAATCTCTCATAAAATGCATCTAGGGCCAACAAGTCCAAAATTAGGTAAAAAGAAATGCATGCATCAGAGTTAAAAGTGTTTTCTTTGGTGTTAGTGTAAGGATATCATGTTTGTATATTTTCATTTGGATATCAAAAAGGTTAACGTTCAAAACAGTGGTTGGGAAAAAAAATTCTGGCACCAGCTCATGCCTAAAGAAATGCTACAATAAATCTTGAAAAGAGATGCCTTATTAGTGGGAGTTTTGGCATCGTGTTTTGGACAGACGGCCCATAGGTCTCCTACTTAATCCAGAGACACTGGCTGACTGCTGTGGTTTTGTCTTGTTGAATTATATACACATAAATACATTTAATACAGTAAATAGATATAAAAATAGGTTACACTTTATTTAGATAGTCAACTCTAGATATTCTACTGACTGTACTGTAAGTAACTTTGCAACTAAGTGTGTGTGTATGTATGCAATATATATATAAATACACTCTCTGAAAAAAGGTACAAAAGTATACGGTTTGAAAGTTTTGGACTTTTCTTCTGAGCGCACAGACTAGATAAAGTATATAGATAAACAGACTATGACTGCAAAAAGGTTATAGTGGGACTCCAAAGACAGTACATTTCCAAGTTTCCACTTTTGCTAAATCTCAGAATAACAGCCTGAATCCGCAGGCTGATGCCAGCGAGTAATTCATGCCAGTTGTTACCCACAGAAAACATAGGCAAACCATGAGAGATAATCTTTTCAAGTGCCAGCGAGAGCAGATCTGAATAAGGTTAGTAAAACCCTTCAGAGTCATATAAAACCTATTGGTTTGTTTGAGTTTCTAATAGACTACAGTGTATTAAACTATCCCCGGGAACACATTATAGGGAAAATAAATACTCATTGAAAAATCCTTCACACTAAAGGGAAGAGGCCTTTCAAACCAAATTTGACTTTGCAAGCTCAATGCATCTGGCCTGAACTGAGAAGCTCGATCGCAGCAGCTGGAAGAAGTGGCTGTGGCAGAACCGTTTATTATCATTTTAATTACTTAAGTGACTGCAAAGGCATATGTACACAAACCCAGCTGACACTCTCGTACTGACCTCTGACGTTCACTAGAGATTCATTCTGAAGAGCGAGAGAAACAGAGATCCTTGAGTCATGTAATTGTTATAAATAATTTAACACACACACAAATATACTTTTTAGATATTTTTTTTATAATTTCAAGAACATGCAAGGATCATCACAAACTGTTACGGCAATATGAATATTCCTTGTGATATAAACATTATCTTGGCTTATGTTAATTAATAATTGCAGTTTGCAAAATCAAAATAATAAACAGTATAGCAATAAAATATTTTTTGAAAATATTACTCTGCGATGTAATAGTTTTGCCCTTTTTACTTTGTTATTAAAAGGAACATATGGCAGATTAAATGTTTCAAATATCCTTAATGCTCACTTTTTTGATTTTGAAATATTTCTTTTTGTACTTATGAACTTAACTGAGTGAAATTAGGCCGTAACTCACAGCATCTTCTGCACTTTGATGTGCTTTATTTTTAATGCGCAGACAAAATTTCAACAAACCACAGAGAATTTCTCACATTTTCCCCTCAGCAAGGGGTCCAAATAGATGGTCATTTCAGAGCCTTAATAAGAAACCCCCCTGCTACTTAAGAGCACCCCTATTTATTTTCATTTTTTCTTGGAGTGGCACCATCAGACCCCAAGCATTGCAAGTGACCCTTAGATATGGCTAGCCTGGCAGGTGGTAAGGTTTTGCTGTCAGAAAAGAGAGGGCTTCTCTATGTGTGATCTCTTACAAACTCTTTAGAGTGAGGGTGGTATCGGATGACGCCTTTCCTGTTTGAAATGCACACGTTCAGGTGGTCGCAAAATCATTTTGGTGCCGAGCTTTATAGTCTCGAATTCAATAATTGGGCCTCAGGTGTCTACACTGTTGCTGCTGGAGTGCGTAAAGCTCTGCTTTGTTTGCCTCATCAGTGGATTTATTTTTGGGATAAAGCCAAGCGAAACTATTAATAAAAGTAGCAGAATAAATTACGCAATATAGAAGTCCCATTTTAATATTACGCGTGCGATCATGGATCATGCCATCGTGATTCTTACGGCTTCTATATTCCTCTAGAAAAAAAAAATCTATGTAACATGAAAATGTTTAACACACGTTTAAATATGTGTGACAAAGTGATTCTTTTTATTGTATTTATAGCGCAAATGCAGGTGTAGTACAGGATTTCTGTGCTGTATGCGCTCATTGCCGGAATGATCGGAGAATTCAGATTGTCATTTCATGAGATCTGCAAACACGGGTTTGTCGTAACGCCAAGGGATGTTGGGTGAAGTAATATACATAGCCTATTCATTCCACTTAATATTTAATGCAATTGTTAGAAATAATCACCTAATACAAATTGTGAAAAAAGTTTAGTTTGCATATAGGTAGCCTAATTAATGTTAACATTTATTTATACATGTGTTAAAAATATGGAATTATGTAAAAATAAGGAAGAATAATTAATGAAGAATAAAAAATGTTTTAGTAAATACCTGTTTACTGGTTCACTGAAAACTTAAGCCGTCTTCAAAAATTGGATTGAATGTGTATAGGCTAACATATAGAAATCTGGCAATATATAAAAATATTAAAGTTTAATGAAGTAAAACGTAGGTTATAGATGATTAATAATCATTCGAATAAAAGATACAAAATAATATGTAAATACAATTTCGTAATGTAATAACTGTTTAGTAACGTCCCGCTTTTCTGGAAAGCGCAGCTAACTTTTTTTTGTATTACGTAAATTAAAATTATTCAACACATAAGATACAACAAATAAATTAGGAAAATAAAAACGGCTAGGTTAAAGTTATTTTTTTCCATCATGAACAAAAAAGTAGTTCAAATAAGTAACATTAAAAGACTAAGATCATGGGTTGGAACAAAGGTGCTATTTTCCAAGTTAAAAACAAATACTTATTTGCAGTAGTTTAAATACAGTCCCCACAAACGTTACCGTTGGTAGAAGGTCTTGATGTTTTTGTTGTTGTTGTTGTTTTATATCGTGATATTAGGCTACATTTAGGCTATTAACAAAAAAATTTAAATTACTTTTTTAAGATACACAAAGTAAAGTAAAATCTGGTTTACCCATTAAAGATGTACTCTCTACTTTTCTTCGCTAAGAACATAAGCCTACTCTATTGCTGTTCTTTAAGTCACCAACTTTACTGTTTACTGAAATAGCCTACTAATATTGTTTACACAGTTTAACACTTGAAATAGCTCGCAGTCAAATTTATCAGATAATAATCATTAGGGATATCCAAACACTGAAAGCGAAAGCAAGTGTAATTGTTTCATTTCGGGTCATCTCAGAGTTTCATAAATCTTATTTAGTGCTTGTGCATGCGCGTGGGTGGAGTTTCACCTTCTCCATATTCAGAAGTTGGGTGGCTGCTTGAAGCTCGCACTCTTTGCCGTATAAAGAGAGGCCCTCGGTCTCTTTAAGACAAGACAAATTAACGACTTGTACAAATAATTGGCCGCATTGCTTCATTTTTGACATCACTAAAACATTTATGGTGTCAGCTGACGCGCTTCATGCTTGAGACGAGGCCGGAGGAACATGATGGAGTACTTGAGCGACAAGTTCTCCTTGAAAAGTCAAGCGATTAAAGGCAGCGATTATTACATGGACCAAGTCATGGAGACTTTAGACAATGTGCAGTACTACAACAAAACATCACCTAAATGCGTCCAGGCCTTCTCGATGCAGAGCAATGATCAACACACCACCATGGACAGATCGTCTCCGTGTGACAACCAAAACAGTAAGTCCGACTTTAACAAACGTACACACACAGCTTTTTTTGTCTTTGTCAAATGTAACAAAACATTGCCTATAATAAAGATTCTTGAGTGTTTCTACAACACTTTGGTTTAGTAAAAAATCTGCTATTTGGTTCTCCAGATATTAATGAAGCTCTTGAAGATTATTAAAGTATCAATTCATGTGGTTTTCTCAAGTAAAAAACAAAAAGTCCGAATGTTCTCCTGGAACCAATCTATAAAAATTCATATTAAGAACTTTTTTTATTTTAACAAACGAACAAGAAAACCAAATTTCATTGCAAACTTTTATTTTTAACAAAAAAACAAAACAAAACAAAACAAGAGTTTCGTATTTTCGATAACTTGTATGAATTAGGTTGAATGTGAAAAGTGCATATTCCAGATTTAACCAGTGTTTAAATGTGAGATTTACATTTTCCATATTTTTTAAAAAGGTTTTTTTTTTCTCAATCATTTATTTTTAACAACTAAAAAAAAAAACGTTTTTCAAAAGTTGAAGAAAAAAAGAGAAAAGGTAAACCATTTGTTTTACATATTTTGGGAATTTTAATTAAAATTTCACCCTTTTTAAATCTTCTTTTAGAAACTTTGCTATTTTATTTATGCGCCGATTGGTTGGTAACCTTTCATTAAAAAATACTCGCAAACATAACGCTGCGAATAAATTATTCGTTTACATTTGAAGATACATTTTCACATGAATAGCCTAAACATATTTCCCCCCTTATTGTAGCCTACGTGTACTGGATGAGCAAATATATATAGTCCTATTAAATCAACTTTCTTTTTATTAGGCTATAAAGTTACATAATTTGACATTATGTCCATCAGCATGTTGTGTGTGTATATATATATATATATAGGGTCTCAAGTTTACATAAATAATTTGTATTCTCCTGTTGAAATTATCATACGATGCAACGATGTAAAACTACTCCATGCGGTTTTTTTTTCATGAAAAACTTTTAGTTTTAGATATGGTGCTGTTGATAGTTTGTGTAGTACTTTTATGTTTACTACCCATATTTTAATACTGACCAGGCGTGAATTACTGCGCTCCGAAAACTGAAGACAGCGGCCTGCACGCGATGGAGAACTGCTGCAGCATCAGAGTGTCCCCGGCCACAGCCGGACCGGACAAAACAGACCTGGACGACATCGGAGAAAAATGCGACAGCAACGTGTCGAGCAGCAAGAAGAGACGCCATCGCACAACCTTCACGAGTGCTCAGCTAGAGGAACTAGAGAAAGTCTTCCAGAAAACCCATTACCCAGATGTGTATGTGAGAGAACAGCTGGCCATGAGAACAGAGCTCACGGAGGCCAGAGTTCAGGTAACTGTTCACTTTCATTTGCCGTAATTCTCTGAAAGTTTTTTGTTAGACTTTTTTTAAACAGAAATTATTAATGTTAAGTTTAGAACTTTTAGAGAATATGTCATTACATTTGAGGTTTAAAAAGCCTTAGTTGTCTCTCTCAAAAAAAAAAAAATCAAATCACCTTTTAGCCCTCATGCATGCATTCCTCACCGTTAAACATTTTTATTTTGCGTAAATGTTGAAATAAAAAAAAACGCGGTGCTAGAGATTCAGTACAACCTGTATTTAAATGCGCCAAAAGTGTATTACCGTAATTACCGATTATAAAATATTATTACGGATTAACAAAGTCAAGTTAACCCTATAAAAACTTTAATTTAAAGAAAAATAAAATGATGCATATATATATATATATATAATTAAAAGTAGGCTACATAACAATAAAATAAATAAATACAATACAATTTAGGTTATTCAGTACATGTTGCCCCAATATTTTATTAGCAATTTTACACCATGAAAAATATAACTTTTCTTTTCGTTTTTTTAGGTATGGTTCCAGAATAGAAGAGCAAAGTGGAGAAAGCGAGAAAGATATGGACAGATCCAGCAGGCCAAAAGCCACTTTGCAGCGACCTATGACATATCAATGCTTCCCCGGACAGACAGTTACTCACAGGTGATTCACTTTGTTTATCTGCACCATGGTTTTATAAATGATTTGCAAAAAGTAAATTAGATCAACCAGTGCATGGCTGTCGATTAGTTCACTAATCAAATGCAGAAGAACGCTTGCCCTAGTGTTGTTAGCAAACCATTGTTATTGTGCTTTATTATTTGTTTAAAAATTAAACACATTTATTACAAAGTATTTACTGATCTGATTAGAAAATTGGACTGGAAAGTCACAAAACATTTGACCAAATTTCAGCTAATAGCATATGGCCCTTAAAGACACAAGCACAATTCATGAATTGTCGACAACTGGCCTTTGCCTTTCGAGCTTTAAACAGTTTTGACAGGTGTGGGCAGTCAGTCGGGCTGCAGAGAGCTGTCTCACGCAAACTGACAAAAGCTGTTGGGAGGATAGGAGATGAAGATTTAGATGGCACCACGGGACCTCAATTTCCTTCATCAGAGAGGAGATTCCTCACTCGTGTGTTTTCCATAGTCACATAAAAAAACCTGTGCCTTTATAGGACAGGTCTTTATTGCAAGTTGTAAGGAGAGGTGGGAGGGTGCTACGCCTTGTGTTTGGATTATGCCCAGATTTTTGTGGTAAACACAAATGCATTTTTGTGGGCTGAAGGGTTTGTTTTTAAAAGCCTGGTCTGGATTTATTTAAAGCCTTGGACATAATTGTCACTGTGTTTTAATGTAGATTAAGGGTGTATCTGACATGATGTCATCGCCCATTTTCCCAGGCATACTAAAATGCATGAATTTATATTGTAAAATTCAATTAACTTTCCAAATCAAACATTTGGATTTCTTTATTTTGATTATGGATTTTTTTTTTTTTTTGCTTCCTGCCCCAGCTCAAGCCTGTTGTTGTTTTTCATCTTCATTTGAATCCAGGCCTACTAAAGTGTTATTGTCTATCAATCATTTGCCTCTTTAAAAGGGGTTTTCACACAGGTCGTTCTAGACTTGTCTTTTAAAGGAACGTTTCACACTTGTAACAGAAGCGTGGTTAGCACTACTTTTACACGGGGTTATGAAATCCTTGACCGGATCAGGGTTAGCTCCCCATGTTGCTATGCCAAACACTTCCGGTGAGAAACAACGCTGTGTTAAATGTTACCGCTTGATATGCCCAATCGCGTGCTATGAACGGTACCGGAAACGACGCGCGTTGTATAAACGGTGGTTTCAGCGTTTGAGGGAAAAAATGTAGAATTGACGGAAAAGAAGACGTAAATGAGAGTTAAGAAGAAACCCTTTCATTCTTACCAATATAGTCCACCGAAATGTCCATTTAGAAAAAATGACAGTTCAGTGTTTATGAAAACTGATCTGCGTTCATCAGCGACACCCAGCATATGGAAATAAAAACATTATACTGGGGGTTAGGAATGTGTGAAACAGTTTATAAACAGCTTACCCAGTTTTAATTGTTAACCCTTGGTAAAGTATGAGCAGTGTAACACCTCAAGCAAGATAACCCAAGATTAGGTTTACCTGGGTTTTAAAATGACCCACACTCTTAGAAAAAAGGTACAAGAGCTGTCACTGGGGCAGTAGCTACCTTTTCAAAAAGAAGCCTACTAATATATGAACCATTAAGGTATTTATCTTAGGTCCTAATATGTACCCTTAAGATACTAATATGCACCCTTTAAGGCAGTGCCAAGCACTGCTCTGCACATTTTGTGTGTCTTTCTTTTTGTTTTAACACCTGATTTAGATAATCAGCTCCTTAGAAGAGAGGTCCATTAACTGAACTCAGTGTGTCAGATATGTGCAGAACGGTGGGCCTCGAGGACTGAATCAGTTGAGAATCACTGCTTTAAGGTACACAAAGGTGTACTTTTTGAGAAGGTAGCCTACTTTATTTCTGAGAGGCCTGGGTTAACTATTACAGTGCGAGAAGCTCTGAAGTGTTGTGATTTCATGCATTTTGATTTTACTTTCTTCCTGCTTCCACAGATTTCCAACAACTTATGGACAGGTCCCACTCCAGGCAGCTCTGTAGTCTCGTCCTGCATGATCCCACGTGGTTCCCCTCCCTGCGTGACGTCTCCCTACCCCCACTCGCCAAGAGCCGGTGAGCACGGTTACGTGGGATTCCCCAATCACCAGCAAAATCAGTTTGGAATGTCCCTCAACAACTTCTTCGCCGATTCACTTCTGGCTCCATCACCGAACAGTCACGCCGCGTTTGAGACCAAACCTGAGTTTGAACGGCGGTCCTCCAGCATTGCTGTGCTGCGAATGAAGGCGAAGGAACATGCAGCCAACATATCTTGGACCATGTGAACTCTGAACTTATTCTAATAGTGCTGATCTCAACAGTTTTTACCTATAACAGTACAGTTACTTTCATGAATTAGTTTTTATTTTATTTTTTATTGGAACAACAAAGATATCAGCCGTAATACTTTTTTTAAGCCAAAAATAATATAATTAAGAAACCTCTTGATTAAACAGTAGTTGTTCTTATTTTGTCTTTGCATCTCTTGTTGTTGTGAATATGAAGGGCGCAGAACTCGACAGTATTATACTCTCATGACTTTGACAGAGATGTTATGGCTGACATACTAACACTATGTCTTTGTGCTTTGCAGCAAAGCTGTTTAATGCTCTGTAGCTGTGGTTAGTCTACAGCGCCACATGCAAAGGAGCAATTTTTTATTTTATGGTAATAAAACTTCATTAAAATTACAGTTTACTGTATGTGTGTCTAATTGTTTCATTCTCTTAGCTACTTTGCTTTGATATATTTTAAAACATCATTTATTCCTGTGATGAATTTTGCAGTCATTCAGCCTTGAGTGTCATATGATATTTCAGAAATTATTGTAATATGCTGATTTGTTGCTCACGAAACATTTATTTTTTTTCTATTATTTTCAGTGGTAAAAACAACTGTGCTGCTTAATTTTAATAGTTTTGTTGAAACTGTGATTATCCCGTGATCATACTTTGATAAAGTTCTGATCCATACCTTTTTCAGTAAATCGATAAAATAAGCTGTGCTCAAAAATAAATATTCTAAATTAGTATTGACTCCTCTGCTGACACACCTACATATTTCTCCTTTGGAGATGAACATAACTTTAGCAAGTTCCTGAACTGCTGAAGTAAAAGTAAACTCAATTTGTATTAACCCAGTAAATACCAGTATTTATTAAAAAATAACACAGGGATGCATATTTTAAAAATTTGTTAGAAGAGTATCTTAATCTAAAAGAAACTGGTAACACTTTACCAATTTTGTATTGACTGCTGTGATACAAACCTTTGTTAATAGTTGTGTATTTATACTTACATTTTAAACTCTGTATTATTCGGTCACTGGTCCATCATTTTTCTGGGTCCCCAGCTTCACTGTAAGACTGATGGTGCAGCACATTTGAGGCAGAAGATCCCAGCACACCCTGCTGCAGATGAGATCCATCAGCAGGCTGAATGGGTTTGACCCTCTGGGGTGAGCCCCGCTCATTAATAAAGACCCTCACACGCTTGGGGGAGTGAGACACGTGAAAGAGACAGATCTCTCTGCTGCCCAACACTCCAGACCTGCAGTTTGAAGGATTATAGTTAGAAATTATAATTTTTTAAAGTACTAAAGACACTGATAATAAAAAATTTACCTATTCGTCTAATATTTCCCCTATGATCTTTCTTTAAAATATAATACAAACAGATTGCCATTATTGTAAGTAGACGGTATTGAAAAATGATTTGGTCATATTTATGTTTACACCCATAGTTTAGTAAGGATCTCACTAACCCTCATAAAGTACACAATGAATACAAATCTGGCTTGCACAGAACAGGCATGGATTTTATGAAAGACATTTCTAAGATAAGCTGGTAAGTGCAACAAAAAAAAAAAACGAAACACACAGGACTTTGTGTGGAAAGAGATGCGATGCCTCTTGTCCGGCAATTTATGCCCTGATTAGGAATGGCTGTCCTCCAGCCCGATTGCTTGATGGACGTTTTTGGCCCTACTCTGCATTCAGGCACAATGTGGTCTTTATAATTACAGCACGCAAGTAAACACATTTAGAACGGATTTCTTGTGGAAGGCTTATTCAGGCCTCTCAACCCACGCGTCCAACTGGTGCTGTACCAAAGGAAATAGCAAAAGTCAAACATGTCGCGTCACTGTCAGAGGTAATATGTAACTGTAATTCTTTGTAGTTAAAAAAAACTGTAGTTTTGATTTGAAGGTATCAGGGGCAATTACAGTATATTCCAATAGTCAAATTTTGCAATCCGGTGCAATCATTCACACACATTACATTACACTCACTCTGGGCATTAATCATGATGTCCACTAGTCTACAATGACTGGAAAGTGGACAAATTCACCCCCCAAAATAAAAATAAATAAATAAATAAAATTTCAAAAATGTGTATATACTGCATATATATATACCTAAATATATATATAAATATGTAACTAAAAATGCAAATAAAGAAATAATAGGAGATACAGTTCCTTATATTCTAATAGTAAAACAATTATAATACACAAAACAATAAATGAAAAAGCAGAAAAAATTTCTAAAAGATAGAATGCAAAAACACTGCTTTTACCAACAAACCATCATTGCATAAAATGTGTATAAAAAACAAACAAACTGACCTGAGAGCAGCTGAAACATCATGAAAAAAAGTATTTCTAATATTGCTAATAATAAATGTCAACAGTACCAAATTAAATTAATGCATCAAGTCTGCATATCAGAATGATTCCGAAGACTGGAGTAATAGCTGCTGAAAAGTCAGCTTATCCATCAAAGGCATAAATGGCATTTTAAAACATATTAATATAGAAAACAGTTATCTCACAATATTACTGTATTTTTGATCAAATAAATGCAGCCTTGGTGAGCTTTTGAATGGTAGTGAGCCCTAAAATACAGAAAATGTGTGTTAGAGAAAAAGAAAATAAATGTCAAAAGTTTTTCGGTTATATTAGATGGCAATTTTTCATCATATTCTCTGCATATGACGCTCTAATATTATTTTACATATATCAATGCTATAAACCTGGGGGGGGGGGGGGGTCAACCAGAAAGCAGGTTATGTGACATACCCGGGTAAGTTTAAGGGTAAGTTAGTGGATAACCACAACTTTCGGTTCCAAAAACGGCGGTA
>JAUCMU010000036.1:20249612-20262032 GCA_032275025.1 Enteromius treurensis
AAAGCTCAAAGGCAAATCGGTCTCTCTGGCGAGTTCCCATATGTAACGTCGAAGTGATTCGACTGAAAGGGTAACTCCTGTACCACAAACCTGCTAAAGAACTGCATTACTCCTCAAGAACCTGCAAAGACCACTGATACTGTTTCTTATTTTGTCTGTAATATATTTCTGCATTTCTAGATTTGTTCCTCTAAAAAAAATTGATTAACAAAATTAAAACACTGCTTTACAAAAGAAAAAGAATTACAGGATCGACAACATGGATTTTCACTGGATTTAAATAAAACTGTTTGTTAAGACACTGTAAGTGTAATTCATATAAGATATAATGGACAATAGGCCATATCTATCCTATACCGAACCCACTGAAGAAAGATGTATTTTGCAACATGTTGTTTTGTAATATTAGCACATAGATTTTCATTTTACACCAGATTGGCAAATGAGCAATACATTTTAATAAATGCTGAACTTAATGTACTTTCAGCTGCTCATTTTTGTGTGCAATGTTTCCCTAAGCTCTGACTCCGGACTTCAACAGGAAATGTTGACCATTGACTCCAGAGGAAACCACTCCCATACATTGTACAAAAGCAAGAGGAAAGAGACCCACAAACGTCACTATATAATCAGTATATCTCTGAGATATGAAGGACATTACTTTGTTGCCCCCTGTCAAACCTAGTGCTAAGTTTGTTGTTTTTTTCTTCTCTTTTTAATTTTTTTTTTTTTTTTATAGAATCCAGAAAAACTTATATAAAATCTTCCACAGACATATTAAGCAAAATATGATCTGTATTCAATGTTGACAATAAAAATACATGTAATAAATAAATTCTTAAGCAAATCAGCATATTAGAATGATTTCTGAAGAATCATGTGACACTGAAGTCTAAGGGCTGCTAAGAATGTAATTAATATTCTAATATTTCAAAATATTGTTATTATTATTTTTTTAAATTGTGAGCTCTAAAGGCAATAAAAATAGTAAATAGCATTAATATATGTCCCCCCACTTTAGTATTATACAACCACCAAGCTAGCAATGTTTTCCATACAGTAGTATACAATCAATTTCTCTAATGCTTATAAACAAAATGGGGAGGAGAGAACAGAAGACTGAGGATGAAGTTCATCAAGATTAGTGTTGTGCCCAGCACATTCTAGAGGAAGCCAGGAGGAGCGAGCGAGAGAGAGCGAGCGAGACAGGACATCCATGTGATCAAAGGCCTGCTGTACAAGATCTCAACCAGGCAAGGATGGGTTCTCCGTAATTGGTACTTCAAACCCTACAAGTGGTGAGAGTGAAGGCCTCAGTTCAAAGTCTTCACCTGAAACCTGTGTTTTGTGCGTTTACTCAGCGACGTATCCCCTTGCTTTTTGATCTCGAGTAAATCAAAAGATTAAAAACAAATGAAGATATGCTCATCTGGAAGATGAGGATAATATGAATTTGCTATAGAGGTTGATTAAACCGCCTTGATGAGATTTCAAGGCTTTTAAAACCAACAGGTCTGGAAAAACGCGCAAATTTGAGAACCTTTAGCTCAACAATTCAACTGGAATCTGAAAGAAAGTTAATATATCCACTCTCACAAATAATATTCATGAGAAGCGTTGATTTTATTTAAAATTGTTTTCAGTTCATTACAATTTTCAATTGAAGATGAGCACCACCAATGTCTCCTCCGTCCCATACGAATCAGCAGAAACAAGATGGGGTCATGGCTTTAAGCTGATTAGCTGTAATGGATAAACTCTCCATGCTGTAGGCAATCAGAGCATATACACGCGCAGAGAGGGCCTCAGAGGAAGAGATTGGTAGATGAGGACCAGGCTTTGAGGAGGATTCAAGCACAGAGGGTGAGGTGGCAAAAGCAATGTTTATATAAGCAGCTAATCAGAGAGACACACCAGGGCTATGAGGGCTGGTGGAATGGAGGAGGGGGTGCAGGAAAATGTCTCGCCTTTATGCAAACCCATGTAAAAACATCAAGTCCTTCTTACCAACCAACATGGAAAGAGTAGAGATTCCAGATTCCTGCAAATAAAGGCATGGCAACAATCCAAACAACTGCATTAATCCTTCTGGTAAACCAGCATTTTTGAATACTTGCGTCTAAATGCTTGTTCTGCCAAGTCAGGTTAAGTTCTCTCAGAGCCACTTGTTTCTATCTAGTAAATGTGCTAATCTATTTCCTTCCTCTGTTGTATCTCAACATTCAACCCCCTTGCCTCTCTCTCAGCTTTGGCGCTATAATAAGAGGTTTGCTGATGAGCCTTGGCGAACACCTGTGGCAGAGCAAATGCTCTGAGAAGCAACAGCCGTAATAAGAGCACATTAATGTCTGAGCCAGGCAAGACAGAGGAAAATATAGACATAAAGGTGTTTCAGACCCACCATCACCTTCTGGGAATGATCTCTGGAGACAATAGACCACCCCAGAGAGGTCTGTGTATGTGTGTATGTATGCGTTTGACGATTGTTTCAAACCAGAGGCTTCTGCAGGCATTTCAGAGCCTTCATATAAATTCATTTACAGCACTGCAATAAAATACTGCTGTGCTTCTATGTCAGGGGAAGCGAGATTGATTGCCAGTGTATGACAACCCTGAAGGCTTGGCTTTGTGATCAAGTAAAATCACTGCTCTTTATACAGTCATACATTTCAGCAGTTTGAATTGGAGTTTTGTGGCTTTTAGTTCATGTCTGTTTGGTCTGAAGCCATCAATATGCAACTGAAAGTTGACAAAATATACCTTATATCAGATATACGGTATTAAAGACTTTCTCTTGAAAGAAAATGGACAAAGATACTGTTGATGTGTTGCAAAGTAAAGGTTCCAAAAAGGTGTTTTTGCAGTTATACGTTTTGGATCCTAAAAGAACATTTTAAAAAATCTATAAATCTGTAAAAAACCTTTTCTGCAATTGAAAGATTCCATGGATGTTCAAGGTTCTTCATAAAACCATTGATGCCAATAAAGAACTTTTTAAGTGTGTGAAAGAATAAATTGGATGAACTGGATAAAAAAGGGGATGAACAATATATCCCACAAGTTACAGTTTTAACAAATAGAAACACAAAAACTACACTTAAGTGTTTTCAAAGTATCTTTTAAATGAATTTCTAAAATAAAAATGACTGAAGCAAGCTGTGAGTACATTTAAAATTAATTTGAGTTAATTTCGGTCAAATGGTGTCACCTTTTTGAACTGCTTTCATCCAACCAATTACCTTCAAAGAAGTTCAGACATGCCGAGTTTATGTGAGGCAGAGACACAGTGAGCTCTTTTCAGATGCAGTTATTTTTATGGGATTCAAAAAAAAAGATGAACCTGTTCCCTGACACGATTCTGCAAGTGCACACAGTTTCACCTGAATGCTTTGAACATATATACAAGAAAACAGCATTCTTGCCATGAGGCTGAAAAACTCTATAAAACACTTTTGCGTAATGTTAGGATTGCGAAGTTAACTTGAGCATGCCAAGTACTGGTCTCTGTTTGACACATTTAAAGTATTTAGTTTTTCAGTCAGACAATAACAAAAATTAGCTAAACATTTATACAAGGATGGGTTTGTGGACAGAATGATCTGAAGTGGTGCCCTTTAATAGATGATCTTACAGCTTTCAACATGTAATTATGAGATTAAAAACAAAAGAATGACGAGTTGCTGTCAAGCAAGCAAATCTGCGGTTCCCTTTCAGTCAGTCACTATGATGTTACGTCATTGACTGACATCATGGGATCCCGCCTGGGAGACAAATTGACTCTGACTTTTGGAGAAAACGCCTATGGGAATTGGCCAGTGGATTTTGCATGCGAAGCCACTTCCCCGGACATACGGGTATGTAAACCACTATTAGCTTTCTGCTTCGGAGCCGATTCGCTCGTGGAGAAGAAATTAGAAGAAAATACCTGTTGTAAGAAGGTTCTTGATCGGCGTGTCCTGCATTCCAGCTGAGAAGACTGCACTGGAGCACATTGTGTGGGGCGGTCATCCCTTCGTCCGCTACCCCTTCTGGTTCGGAGGGCCAAAAAGGCTCCTGGGCCGCATCGGCTAGCAGCTTAGCAGATCCCCACGTAAACCCCCACGGACTCCTGAGTTACCGAATGATGGCGACATTTCATCTTGCGGTTAACCCAGCGTCTCGTTTGTTGCTCCGGAAGAGGATGAGATGTCTCTCACTGCATCAGAGAAGGGCTTTTATCTGCCTCTGCTGAAGCCGTTCTTCTCAGCATGTGGGCCTCCTACATGACGCAGTTCGGACTGTGGCGCTTTCCATAGGGACCCCATGACGTAAGTTCAATGACGTAAGGTCATAGGGACTGACTGAAAGGGAACGCCTCAGTTACGTTTGTCCTTCTCGCCACAGGCCGGACTGCTAATAGTGGTTTGCGTACCGCCATCTTAGGGTGTACTCACACTAGGCATGGTTGCCGTGAACCGGGCCAGAGTACGATTGTCCCCACTCCCCCTCTGGCCTGCACTCACATATGATTTTAGCAAACGTGCAGGAGCACGCTTACGTCATTATAGTGAGGCGGTTTCAGAATAAACAGGAAGAGCGGCGCTCTCGCTGAAGCTAGAGATGGGATTTATGGCTCTTTGAGGGGATCTGAATCTTGGTGATCGGTTCCTTTCAAAGAGCCGTTTAAAAGAACAGCCTCTCCCTCTATAACTGTTCTGTCTCGCGGAGGAGTTAATTTGTGTGCATCTGTGTGAAACACACAGAGGGGAAAAAAAGACGACAGAAAAAACTTTTCAGCAGCCATTTCTCCAGTCTTCAGTATCACCCAATCTTTTAGAAATTATTTAAATATGATGATTTGTTGCTCAAGCACATTTCTTATTATGGTCAATGTTGAAAACGGTTTTAAAAATTGTCAATTTATTTTTACAGTATTTGTTTTAACAATAGAAAAGGCTTTTCTAAAATGATAAATATTTTTACAAGTTTTTTACAAACTAATTACATTCTTGCAAATGATTAAAAAGAAAATAAACCTTACCGCCCCCAAACTTTGAAACCGTAACGTACAGGACATTCAACTAAATGTTTGTCATTTCTAAATCACTTCAATTTGTCAAGTCAATTTGTTCATTAGCAATTTCAAACATGTAATGGCTTATCTCTTAAGCCGCTTTTCAATGTTTAAGTTCAATTCAAACAGCGCTCATAATTCCTGCCGTGTGCATGTTCAGAGTACAAAAAGGTCAAATATTTACAGAAATAATTACCATCTAGTCTTGATGTTTAACATTCCCCCTGCTTGCTTGTTTGTAGGTCACACCGGACCATAACTTCGTCCTTGATTCCCACCCAACCCAAGGCAACATCATCATCGGTGCTGGATTCTCAGGTCAGTAGAGCACTAATGAACTCGGCACGATGTAAAACACAGTCACACGCGCTCACGCCGACTCCAAGAGCTATCCCAACTTTTTAATGAGGGAACGGAACAGGACGCTAGTGAAGGACAGGAAGCAAAGCTCCCAGTGCGGGCGCCTTTTATCGTCTAATTAAAGGCGGTTGCTGGCTCCCCGGGTCCTGCGCGCTCCCAAACTCGCCTCTCAGGGGGCCAAAGGGCTCACCTGGCATTTGTTCCATCTGTTCGCATCACCTCCTCCTTAGACTAATTACGGGGTTAATTAAATTCCACTGGTAATCACTTCAGAGAAGCGCTGGTTAGCAGGATGGGGCGCAGAGAGTGGCGTTTGGTGGGAAGGGTTAGAAAAATACTGTAGAGCTGTACTGAGAGCACTACTGTGGTGGCACGGTGTAGCTATTCATCTTGTAACGCATTGTCCCGGTTAAAGGAGGTGTCACAGGAAGCATTGTGTGGCTGCCTCACTATACCGGTACCGTCCCAATGCTCTGGCACGTCGCGCACTAATGATTTATGACATATATTCTTCTGCCTTAATAATACATTACAACTCTGATAGGAGCAGAGGAATGCTCACTATTAACCTCTCCCTGCCTCTTCTCGTTTTATTGTCTGCCATAATGACAACGCTTCGCCTCCCCGCTGCCCTCCTGCCCTCAGCGCAGCTGTTGTATTTGCGGCATGGGAAAAACTAAAGGGTGCCAATTGGATTCGTTTCAGGGGCAAACACACAGACCGTAGCTTTTGGGCGGGAAGTCGCCCCTTTTTCCACCTGGAATTTATCTCGAGCCAAGCTCCAAGGCCCTTCGGTTGCCATGGATACCTAGTCACATCAGTGGGGTTTAAGGAAGAGCAGAGACCGTCTGACGGTCAAAGCTGTATCCACTCAAAGCCCAGCCTTGCAGACTTCAAACGGTCACCCAATCCGCAAAGCCAAGAATTGAGAGCGTCGGAGAAGAATGCCGTGCATTTTAAACATCTTACCCAGCTCCATCTTCATTTCTTTAAGGAATAGTTCACCTGGAAATGAAAATTCTGTCATCGTTTACTCTAAAGCATGACTTACTGGCTGTATGTAGTTACTGTATAATAAATGAAGAAGCTGCCAGTGCTTCAAAAAAGTATCATAAAAGCAGTCTCTATAGGGCCTTTAAACACCACTTCAGTTTCAGAACTAAAAATGCAATACTAAAGTAAAGTACTACAGTTTTTGCTGTTATTAACTATTTCCCAGTACCATTTAAAGAGTTACATTCGTACCATTGGTGGGTACTAAGAAGTGGGTACATAATTTGTGTGCAGCGTTCAACAAGGAAACAAAGAAGAAGGTCATAGACGAAATCTTCAGACAAATGCTGTTTATAAAAGAAATACATTAATGCAATGTCTACACAGTATGTGATTTACACAGTGTTTTAAATCACGGCTGGTTTTCGTACGTGTTTGGCCAATTAGTGTGCACTTACACCAACGATAGTCCCTAGTACTTTATTTGACCCTATTTTGAAGTAGGGGCTAATTTAGTTCCTCCAAACGGAGTTCCTGCGAAATGCCCTTATGACTAATCATACAATAGCCTCGTGTGAGGAACAGACCAAAGTTAAATAATTATTCACTCAGGTCAGTTTTGTGAACCCTGTCAGCTGATTTATTAAAGCAAAAATCACATTGTTCATGAATCAGATATTACTATTTGTCATGAAATGAAAAAAGTTCAGACGGATATGAAGATTTTCATTCAATATAAAAGCTTGAATTCAGTCTGTTTCTTTCACAAAACTGTTATATGGCACCAAAGACCTCAACTATGGTGCATGTTTCATATGGACCAATTTCATAATACTTTTATGGTGTTTTACATGCCTTTAGAAGCAGAAGTCACTCTAATTGCATGTAAAACATGGACATTTACACTACCTTTGAAAATGTGATTCAGTAATAGATCACTAAATTGATCAAAAGTGGCAGGACAAATGATAATTAACAGTAAAATGTTGATATTTTAGACTGTGTATTCATTGAAGAATGCATCAGTTTCAAAAAATCGCTCAAAAAATAAAACTGACACCAAACTGTTAAACACTAGTGTACATTTCTCCTTTTGTGTTCAAGTGAAAGAATAAAACATATGTATGGAATTAAATGAAGGTGAATAATAATGAAATTATAATAATAGCTGAAATTGTCTTATGTGATGCTGCAGGGGGGAAAAAATGCATGTACACAACCATGTTATAATGAATCCTCTGATAGTCCACTCTCTTCAGTATAGGGAGACACATTTTCTTAATTTAGCATTTTGCCAAAACCCACCCAAAAGACAAATGTCGTGTGACAGCGAGTGTGATGGTGCCAGCGAGATTTGAGGTTTTTTTCCTCTCTCACCATGCTCTCTCATGCAAAGGCTTTCTGAGTCAGACAGTGGACGACAGATAATGGCTATTTATAGAGGGGTCTCTGTAGATTCCCGTGAGGTGGGCCGCTTTTACCCCAGTGGATTGAATGAATGTAAACTCTATCCTATGATGATTCACCTCTCAGCAAATGTGATTTGTTTTTCTTCTCCCCAGGCCACGGCTTCAAGTTCGGCCCGATCATAGGGAAATTGCTCTCTCAGTTGGCCATGGGGCAGGTTCCTTCATACGACCTTTCACCTTTCCGTATTCAACGTTTCCAGTCTCAAGCTAGATCGCCTCTTTGAATTCAGGAGCCTTCAATGACAGCCACATATAATTAAAAAAAAAACAATGTAGAATGGTAACTAAATTCATTACCAATTCATACAAGCTTTTTTTCTGTAATATCAGGGCTGTGTCAAGTTAACATTAGACTAAAATATGCCAAAATGAAATATTATTTTGTTTTCATGGTGCTGTTAAAGTGATGTGCTTTCAAGCCATCTTTTGTTACCATGCTAAGAAGTTGACTCCCACCATATTGCACAATAATAACATGTGAAATGATAAAAATACCAGGCTTTATGTAGTCATGGAGATTGTATATGTGCTAATTCTGTTTCTAGCAGTACAGTATTTAAACTCTGGGTGAGTCTAACTACTTTAATTGTAATTTTTTTCATCTTGATTTCATTTTGTTAATGTAATAATTTGTTAATGTAAAAGATAATAATGGGAGCATTTTGCTGCATGCAGCTGAACAGGGTTAAAGAGAAGAAACTAATAGTTATTTCCTTATTTGCACTTGATTAATTGTTTAAAAAACTGTATTACAGGTTTTCTAAAATGTTAGGTTTGGATATGCATCTGAACATTGTTTAATTAAACATGCTAATTGACTAGTTGATTAAAATGTTGCATATAATCAAGAAAATGATATATGAACAAATATTTTATAATAAATTATATTCATAACAAAATATGAAAAAAAAAGTTTGGTGTGTAAGTACTGCTGAAGTGGAGATATATGGCTCAGTAAAGGAGAAAGAAACTCATGAGATAGCCTTACAAATATGTATTGTAATTGAAATCTGTTAATAAAATCAATAAATAACGTGCTATAAAAGAAACACCTAACATTGTCTTTTGGGTGTTTTCTTTTCACTAGTCTTGGGAAAATGACAATTCAGTTGGAATATAGAAATGTTTTTAAAAAACTATATTCTAAAAAAATGATAATAATCTCAATGTTACTAAAATAGCAAGATCAACTCTTCGAATCAAAGATATCTCTTCCATCTGGTTCATACGCACTTCACCGAACCTTTTTGAATGCAAAAATATGCCACCCTAAGCATAAAAGTGATGCAATGTGATCATGCTAACGTGATTAATAACCATTTTGAATGCGTCTTCACCATTAGCGTTTATATAGAATGCCTGCAGAGATTTCCGTTCCGTTCTTCAGGAGAAGGATGACATATCAATACCTTCCGATGCTGATCACCAGAGTAAAGCCCGCCATATTTCAGCATCTGCTACACTGACAAGGGAGCCATTAGCCTCCCGCGATGAGTTTCAAACAGCATCGTCTGATATTATCTGATTGTGAGCGCATTCATCCGTGGCCAACAGCATTAAAATTAAAGTGCACACTTGTCAGTTTTTATGATTTTACACATTACTCCTCCTCGACGGCTCGGAGAGAGCGGTCTGGGGGCGAACGGAGCGTATTGTTAAAAAGACATCAGCCGTCGAGCCATTTGTCTTGGTGAAGTCAGCGTCATTTGTTGACTTGCTGCCTGGACCCATTTTCCCCTGTAAACATGTTAATCACTAATCAGGCAGCCTTTTACTCTAGACGTCCACCGGCACCATCAGGGGGAATGAGGAAATTATACAATGTGACAGCGGGTTACTGAGGGCCCATTCATCCCTCTGGCTAGAAGTTAGCATGCATTGATAGTATTAGTGTATCGATGGCCATATTAAAATGCCATCAAACATGCAGGAGCTAATGTGTACCACCTCTGCTGAAAGCTAACCTGATGCCATGAGAGCGACAGGAGCTATTGTTAAGGCAAAGGCTTCACCCCGTTGAGGTTTAATAAATGCAGCTCCAGGCCTCTTCTCCAGCGTGAAAGGGTCATTTCCGTGGCTTCTGTCGAAACGAGAAAAGTCAAAATAGCTCTCCGGTGCAAATGATGAAGGAGCTTTATAATGAGAATCAGGCAAATGTGCTCTCTGAAACAATGCAGGTGCTGGATGCCCCTAAAGGAAGACGTCAGTGCACAAAAGCATCCACGGAATCCTTGAGGCACTGATAAACAGTAGAAACACTTCTGGACTCTCATTATATCCTCCACGTGTGATTTTGTCATTTTAGAGAGTTGCATCTGGATTTAACTGCACTTAATACTGGCCTCACTGTTTGTGGTCACGAAGTGTTCTTATCATTAAAGAAAACTATAAAAAAAACTATTTAACTCACAATTGTATGACGCTGCTACTCAGCGAAACCATTTTCTTTATTTTGAAAGCACATGATACAGATATGAAAGCGATAAAAACAAGGCTCCAGGTGATGTTTTTGAAAAAAGACTCTTTTGCTGAACAAGACTTGCGTGTACAAAAACGCGTACCATTTTCAAATGCAGTTTTAAATATGAAATATTATTTAATATTAAAATCTACATTTTCTGTGATGGAAAAGCTGTGCAGCCATTATTCTTCAGTGTCACATGATCCTTCTGAAATCATTCTAGTATGCCTATTCAGTGCTCAAAAAATTTAATTTTTATCATTATTAATGTTGAAAACAGTTGTGCTGCTTAATATTTTCGTGGAAACCATGATACATTTTTTGGTCCATTTTAATGAACAGAAAGTTCAAAAGAAAAGTTATTTGAAATAGATTTTTGTTTTAAAAAATGTACACTCACTTTTGATTAATTTAATGCATAATTGCTGCATTTCTTTAAGAAAAGTAGTATATATTCGCCTGGGCCCGCGCATACTTCCTTTGACGCTACATTCATTTCATTTTTTGAATGCATTCAAAATACATTCAGTTAGTCTGGCCAAGCTGCCGTTTTAGAGCATTCCTGTTCCCAATAAAAGTGGGAACCAATGAGAAACGAGCTCCCGAGGAATGAGTGGTCTGATTGGTTGTAGATTCGTCCAGTAGCATACAGAGGCATCTGATGAACGCAGGTTAAGCCCGCTTCCCAGAAGGGGGGTAGTAAGGTAGCTTGGCCAGACTAAGCTCCTATGAGCTTTAAAGTCGCAGAAGCCAGGCTAAGTATACAGGATATGTTTTTAAAATAACATTAAAGAAACATTTAAGAAAAAGACTTACTGTATTAGATTCTGTACAGTGGCAGTTAAAGTCTGCAACACTAACATTGTTCCGGAATGTAACACTTTCATAGCATCACAGAATTCATTTTAAGAAACAGAAATCGAAATTTGTCAATGCATACAATAGATGGTTAAAACAGAATTCAGTTTTTTCATCAGCCATCAGTAGTAGATTTCACAGTAGAGAGGAGGATGATGTAATTCAAAAGTACAGCCTGCTAGGCTGGAGTTGTTCTTATAAGCATGTTATCTTTCTGTCTTTATAATCTCGCCCTCTCCCGGGAAATGCCAAAAGATTGGCCTTCTGCAAGGTGTCAGTGTATTGAGTTGACATGCACAAGGACGAAGAAAAGTGCACACTGACTGACAACAGAGGGAGAAAAGCATGCGTTGCTATAGTGATGAGTGATGTTTACCACCCTCTAAAGATCTGAACAAATTGAACACGGGGTTTGAATTAAGCACAGAGCTCAGAGCAGCCTTTCTGCGACCCGCTGCTGTCCATGACAAAACATAAAATCAAGTTTTATTTAAAACTGTCATGTTCTCTCTTGCTTGTTTTTCATTCAGGCTGTTAATAGAGGTACATCTTCAGCATTGCATTTTTTAGGTTCACTTGGGTTAATTAATTTTAAAACTTTTTATTTTTATCTGTTTTGTATTGAAGCAAAAATAACACTCCTAGTCTTTCATAAAAATATAGATATTTCTATGTAACCATGTTGGCTCCGTTTTCACACAGACAAGAATGCCAATTGCTTTTAAACAAGTGTGAATCACTATTTTTAAGACACATGTGAGAACTTTATACCCTTACAACAAGTACTGAGGGTCTTTTTTTTTTTCTTTTTTCTTTTTATCCATATTAATGTCCAAAAAGTATACTTCCCTACAAAGTTTGGTAACACTTTAGAATAGGGGATGTTGTAAGTCATTTATAAGTGATTAGTTAATAATGAAGTGTTCATCTGCAAAACATTCACAAATGTTTAATAAGTGATTTTTATGTTTAGTTGTGATATGTTGATTTATTATTATTATATATTTTTTTTTTATAAAGTGTGTTAACCCTTTATTAAAGTCTCATTAGGACAGATGATTGTGTTCTCTGTGGAGTGTGTGGGATCTAATGATAATGTGAACTAGTTTTACCCTCAACTGAAGTTCACATGAGGTGCACAGTGCTAATATACTCCATGTGTTTACCATCTTTACCCAACATATCGTCTGTCCTAATGAGACAAAGGGTTTACACACTTTATTAAA
>JAUCMU010000036.1:20269040-20304198 GCA_032275025.1 Enteromius treurensis
AAAGCTTTATTAGGCTACATTGTATTACACATATTTGTATTATATATTGTTGAATATTATATTAGAATTATTAGAATTTTTATTAAAAAACAAAACAATGTATTATTAAAAAAATGTTCTAAAATAAAAAGGTATATTTATTCTAAAATAACTAATAAAAGTAATTTAAATATAAAATATTAAAAATTAACTGGAAACACCAAAATATTATTATATTAAAATTAAAAGTTTGGGGTTGGTAAGATTTTTTAATGCATTTGAAAGAAGTCTCTTCTGCTCATCATAAATAGTAGTATTCAAATAGTAAAACAGTTATGAAATATTATTACCATTCAAATGAACTGTTGTTGTATTATATTATAAAATATAACTTGTTCCTGTGAGGTAAGCTGAATTTCCAGTGTCTTCAGTGTCACATGATCCTTCAAAATCATTCTCATATGATGATCTGGTGCTCAGTAAACATTTTTGCAGAAGTGTGACAAATTTGTGCCAATTTTCTTTAGTCCATAAAAATTGTTCATATTATTATTTTTATTATTATTAACTTGCTGGATAAATATATTAATTTCTTTAATAAAACAACAAAAACTAAACAGTAGTGTATACTTCTGACATGCATTTATCAAGTTGTTTGCATGATTTTTATTTCAGGGGCTGAAGAAACCGTACAACCCTATTCTAGGAGAGATGTTTCCATGCTGCTGGCTTCATCCACAAACAGACAGCAGTAGTTTCTACATCACAGAGCAGGTCAGACTCATCGATAACAGTTCATTTATACCTGACACTGATCTGAAACAGCAACTCTTTCTGCTCGTCTGTGGTGTGGAGTGTTTAGTCTTCTTGCTCTGGACACAGTGTAAACACGACGAAAGCTTTCAGGTTTCTCTTCACCCTCCCGTTTCCTTTTTCTACATCAGCAACAGGAAGGACGGCTTCTGCATGAGTGGAAGCATTCTGGCCAAATCAAAGTTTTATGGTATATAATGTTCAAATAGAGACACCAGCATGTGTGCTTCTGTTGTTATGCTGGTTCCTAGTTCAGTGTGATTATTTTCTCAAAGGTAACTCGATGTCTGCTCTACTCGATGGCAAGGCCAGGCTCTTGTTTCTAACTCGAGATGAAGAGTATATCATCACAATGCTGTACGCTCACTGCAAAGGTGATGGAGCCTAAATATCATGGTTTCACTTGATTTTGATGGTCCCTTTAACATATTCTGTTGATTATCAGTAACATTGCACCTACATATCTACTAACGCTCAATAGAGTGCTAGCAGAGTATTAATAGACTGGTAGGGTTAGAATAGGTTGATAATGTAGTTGCAAAGTTACTTACAGTCAGTAGAGCGTCTTTTGGGAGACCATCACAATTAAGAGTTAGCAGATATTAATTAGAGAGTGTACTAATATATAATATATAATACTTTGAAAAGGAGATAAAACAGTTTTACAACATCTTGGGCAGGAATTTCAATCAAGCCCCATGTGAGGTAGATGGCCAAAAGGAAGATCTCCAGGGCATGAAAGACTTCCAGCAAGTTCTGGACCGTGAGCAGCAGGCCATGAAAGACAGGATTGATGACATTATCTTACGCTTTGAGAGGATCCAAGATGAAAATGTCAAAGACAAAACCCCAAGACATGAAGCGTATTCTGGACTTCCTGGACCAAAACATAGAACTGCTGGGGACCCTGGGTCCTAAAGTCAAGACAAACTCAAAGAAATGGAGGCAAAGGTAGATCAACACGGGAAGCAGATCAGCAACCTGAGGAAGAATGGACCAACTGGAGAAAGTGACACATGATCCAGTGTTTGTAACTGGCATCCCGCTTAAATACAAAAATTATCTTTTTGAATATTGCCAGGAAAAGAAATGGCCAGTTGGCAAATGTCCTGTTTCTACAGAGGACCAAGAACCTCAAGGTTACAGAGGTAAAGTGATGGTCAATGGGCAAAGCTTCATCGGCATTAGGGTGCATAACAACAAAAAGGCTGCGCATTGCCCCCGAGCAGCTGAAATTACAGGAACAAAGCACAGATGAGCCATCGAGCTCAGTCACACAGCCTGAGGCCTCCTCTTCATCTTCCTCAGGAATCCTTTTTTTTTTTGGTAAAGTGACCTTGGATCTCAGTCGAGAAGTCACGTCTGACAGATGCTCATCAAAGGAAGAAGCGACTGAAGCAGCTTATAAGGTTTTATGGGAAAGTTTTTGCATCAGTGCTCCAGTAAAGGATCAGACATACAAGTCAGTGACAATGGAATATTTCGATACAAATGGATTCCCAAAACCAATAGAAGATTTTGGTGACAGCACAACCATTTGCAAGCTCAAACTCGTCAGCCCTTTTACTTTTCATAACAAAGACGGCTCCACCAAGAAGAGACAGGTGGAGCAACAGGCAGCTAAAGTTGCTCTGCAGCATCTGTCAGGGATCCTCAGCTGTCCTCCAATATCAGATGCTGTGAAGTTCAAAGGTGTTCTGAGTGAGCATCTACACCGACTGGGTCTCCAAAATCCTGTTTATGACACAGGAAATATAGCAGAGGTCAGTGAAGAGCCCATGGCCATCAGCATGGGCACAGTAACTTCTGCAGTATCTATCAGTGAGGAAGAAGTGAAAGATCATTCAGAGTCTGAAAGCACCTGCAGACCAGCACAGCTCCCATCAGGCGAAGAACCAGCCCATGTTTCTGTTCCTGTACAGCCAGACCCTTCGGACTCCAGCTTTCCAGCCTCACTGAGGAAAAAGCCCAGGATTGACTGTCCAGGAAACGTTTTCTTCAGTAAAGTGACTGTGGATCTTAATCAAGAAGTTGCGTCTGCTAGATGCTCTACAAAAGAAGAAGCGACTGAAGCAGCTAATAAGGTTTTGTTGGAATATCTCCCCATCAGTGCTCCAGCAGGAGGTCAGACGTATAGGATGGGGATCAAGGTTTTAGGGTAAGGATTGATGTTAATGTTGAAGGATTAATGTTGCTCCAGGATCATGTCTTACTTGGATAAATGTATGTATGTATGTTTAGCACTAACACACACGTCATCAATAGCAGCAAATGAAAACAAAATAGATCCATTCATTCATATGACATGACATCAACAAGAAATGTATCAATAGTAATGGATGCAGAGACATTGAGACACATCTACATGTAAGGCAAGGCAAGTTAGTATTTAGATATTAGTATTATGCTATCTAAAAGTATTTAGATAGCACATTTCATACACACGGGTCATTCAAGGTGCGTTATATAAAAGGAGTAGAATAATCATGAAAGCAATACTAAAACAGTCATCACAAAAAAGGAAGTGGCACAACATTTAAAATAAAATATGATTGGCCTCGCTCGCAACCCTGCCCGCCTACCCTCTTCTAGGCCCCACCGCAGGCCTAGGCTCGATTAACCCTGACCTTTTGAAGACGTAGACTCCTGAAACCCGTAAAACCCGTACCCACCACCACCACCACAAACCCTAAGGCCCAGGGCCATGATTCTCTTCTTCCTCAGAAGGGTAGGAGAGAACAGTGAGATGAGATCAATAAGCAATGCATTTGAGTTATGTCCATGCACAGCATGTCAAACCCCTAAAACATAACAAACAAATAATAATAATAAACAAACAAACAAACTAATAATAACAATAATAATAAATAAATAAACAAACAAACAAACCAATAAATAATATCAATAATTTAATCAATTTGACTTGGGCTTGTAAATTCTCTACTAATCTGATACCTGCAAATGTGGTATGGTTGGAAAGCAGAGGGAATTTGATATTCAGTGGTGTGATTTGTGTGATTGTAGCATAACCTTGGACAGATTTATGAATAAAATGCTACCGTCCCGTTTGCATTCTCAGCTATTGCATTCCAAAAAGCCTAAATTTCCTGGCGTATACGCCAGCTCAGAATAGATGAAAAGAAAACATGCAGCCAGTTTGTGGCCAGGCTTTCTACATATAAAACTGTGTTATCTAGTGAGCGGTTTCAATCTGCAGTAAGTTTCTACATGGATAGCTAGCTTTTGGAAGTTTACATGTCTTATGTTGGTATATACAATAATTTTAATCAATTTCAACAGTGTTTTATGTCATTTCAAAAGGTTTCCTTTAAAATGATACCAATCTTTTGTATATACACCTCTGCATGTGGGTATGGGAAGCTTTTAATTTTGGTAGGCCAAATGCAGGCGGAATTCCCCAAAACAGCCCCAGAGTGTAAGAGGTTAAAAATGCAATGTGTTACTTTTCTTTGTAATTAATAGAGGAATTTACCAACAGTTTCTGCATTTTTGGTATAGCCAAAGTAATATAGAAGCAGTGATAAAAAAAGTGCTTCTTGAGCTCTATTTAAAAACCATGAAAGATTTTTGATAAAAAAAACAAAAACTAATTTTCAGAAAGAACTCTACTTGAGACGACAAAACATTTTCACTTCATGTTTAGGTGGACCAGTTTGTCTCAATCGCTTGAGCAAAGCAAAGTATAGTTTGAGAACTGTAATGCTGCTTTTAAGGTTCTTTTTTAAGCCTCAACAGAGTGACTTTATGTTTTGGTGCACTAAAATACCCATACAATTACTGCAGCTGAGGTAGCAGCTGAGTTTAATAACCACCTCCATTTTAAACTGTGGTTGTTAGAACATACACCTTTATATGTTCACACAAAAAAAAAAAAACATGAATTAAATCAGCAGTTAAATTGTTATTCTGCATTGACCACATTAAATAAAGCAGACGTAGAGTTAGATTACCTTTGATTACATTTCACTCTGAACATTTGCGATAATTACAGTTGGCTAATGCTTTAAAGGTGATTTTACAGCATCGTAAAACTATAACGTCCCCTTAGAGAGTCTCAAGCTTAAAAAGCCTGATAAAGACAGCTAAAATGTCTTTCTGTGCAATAAATCGTCTGCATAGAACATGCATATAAATAGATAAAATGTTGAAAGACATAACCTAAACCCGATGCAAACTACTGTGGCACAGCCATCCAAGAAAGAATCCTCTTTAATCAGCCCACAACAAACACTATTGAATAATTAACCATTTAAGCCAAGGTGGAAACACTGAGACATCAAAAACTTAAAAGGCAAAGTCAATTATGCTGCTGATGACATGAACCTTAAAGACTGAGAACTTTAAAAAAGGAATTTTGGCAGTAATTTATGGGCTTAAATTAAGTTAATCAGCAACCCTTTTTTCAGGCCATAGGGCGTAGCTCCACGTCGTCCACAATATTTTTGACGTCACTTAAATGTGTCAACAACTAAATATTTTCTAAACATAAATTTACGCTTTTTGTCATTTGTTATTATGTGTAGGCTGCATCTCTAACGATGGCATAAATCATGGCAATATACGTATGTTTTGTTACGTACAATCCCGTCGTCACTAACAGCGAACGTGCAGTTACGGTTGCTATGGTTACCTGCTTATGCAAATTTCTGTTTGCGTGTTTACACATTTTACTGACTGTTACGCTTTCTGAAATACATGCTTGCAATAAAAAAACACTATCTTTTAAAACCTACAAACCTATTCGAAATACATTCCTAGTTTACACACTCCTTAACTTGTTTAAAAATCCTGTCTTAAAACTCACATTCTCTAAACAAGTAGCCTACATTAGGACAAAAAGAATGCTACATGCACTAACTTTCATAATTAATAATAATAATAGTAATTAAGACCTAAACAAAATAAGTAGGTCAAATACTGAATAATATACTACAGCATTAAGCCTTTTCAGCTTATTTCATCGAGCTCATGGCGCACCGTCACGCACATCCGTCGTCATGCAGGAATTAATGTTTAGGGGAAAAATGACTAATTGTGGAGAGACTCATTTTGCGTTACTTAACGCCAGCTACCAGCATCCAAGAGAGGCACCAGTGCAAGCAGAACAACAGCATTAAGCGTAACTCGACTCTCTGCGACCATGCAGCGAAACACTTGAGTGAGAGCAAGTGCTGTTGTTACAGTGACGAGCGTTTACAGCGCATAACAATAACTGTTACGCGTTTCATTACGAGCGATCCTGAGAAGAAAACAAACTTAATTTCGACCTTTAAATAAATATATATGTCGCCTATATATTGCATGGACGTCTGCGGTAATGCTTTGCGATCTTAAATGAAATGGATGGTGTGAATCATACCTGTTCTTCAAACGCGCCTTAAGAAAGTTTTTTCCAAAAGGAGCCATCGCGCGTCAGTATGATCACAGGGTCAGATCCAAGACATCGTGTATCAGAACTGAGCGCGTGAACCTAATCAAGAAAGTGCCACTGAAGTGCTGGTCGTGGAAAAAAAGTTGAACAACTTGCGAACTTCAAAGTAAGAGGAGTTTCGTGCAGGGCCGGCCCAGTTCACACGGAGGGAGGCGACAAAACCCGCCTGTTGGAGACTGTGTGAAGCTGATTGTGATAGCATCTCTGCCCTGTTTTGGAGAACGGGGAGTGTCGTTGCACATTTTGTTTCAGCGTCTGTAACTCTCTGTGTGTTTTTTATCTACGCTACGTCTCTCTGATATTGTTCACATATTTACCTGAAACAATTTGAATCAGTTAGATCTCAAAATAAGTTTACGGTTTTAATGAATTACAAACTGTTCGTTTATGTTACAACCTTTACCAACAACTTTAACATTCTACAAAAATATATTCTTTTTTTTAAATTGCCATTCTCCATTAGCACCACACTCTCTTTTCATTTTAAATGCTGGCTTTAAAAATGATCAATTTCATGGCATCAAATTTGCCTATTTTTACACAGAATCCAACACACCTCTGGAGTTTGGTGGTCATGTGTGATACTGATTTGTTAAACTGTCAGTCCCTGGTCTTTTATACTGTATAATGATGAATTGTAATGCATCATAACAATTCAACCTTGACATTGGCTATTATGTTTCTGGACAGAATATTTGTTTTTGGAAACAATCAAAAGCACAGGCTGTTTCATTACAAACTGTACAGAGTGAATCTTTCAAGATTACGCATCACACACAGTTTCCATTTTATCTTAGCACAATTTGAACAACCTATAAGAATGGAAAGAATGATGGACAATAAGAGTTATTCTTGAAGACCACCAATGTCAATAAGTTCAGATGAAAGCATTACACATCCTGTACAAACTTTAATCATCAGGCTTCTCTAAAAACTAATCACAAATCCACTTCTTCACTCACCCTCCCTTCACCAGAAGGAAGGCGGGAACATCAAATGAGCATTTATGAAAAGTTTTGACGTCAACAATCAAAGGGGGTTCTGAGGTGTTTGCTGATGTCATCGTGACACAGGACAAGGGGGCACGGAGGGAGGGATGGAGAGGGGGAGATATGGAGATGGATAGGGAGGGGTAGGAACGATAGTGCGCTCCTCTGACATCACAGAGGCTCTTATATACCGGGTGGAATGGAGCCCGCCATTCCTCACTTCACTTCTGAGAAAGCCAAGAGAAGACACAGCGAACAGGTTGGATAAGAAACCAAGGAGGCAGCATCGTGACTTCTGCAGGACACGTTCCATTTTTTCTTTCTCTGTCTCTGTCACGCTCTTACGCACTTATCTCTCATATTCCTCCATCTGTTTTCATACTATTTTATGACCTTTAACCCTATGGACTTGGGCCCAGCTTGAATGTGCAGAAACTGTGGGACTACTAAGAAAATGCAGATGCAGCTGACCTCCGTTATCCTCCTTTTTTTATTGTGTAATGGACTGTGTTCAGGTAGGTGCACTTTTATCATTTTACACAGACTGATTTTACTTCTCTAGAAAAGCATATTACCATTCAAAATGAGTAATCTTTAAGAAGGTAACATTTTATGATGATGATGATTTTTAATATTCACATATTATGTCTTTTACGGTCTTTTACTGTGATGATCTGCCATACCTTGATCTAGCTAATAGTGAAATATTCAGTATAATATCAAGTTCATGTTATTAGTACTGAATAAGTAAGAAAAAACTTAAAAATACATGTAAAATTGATAGAATCAGATTATGATATACACTTATGAATATTATATCTGATAGATGTCCTTTGATTTTGGTCACATTTGCCGAATAACTATTTTCTGCTTTATATTGCAGAATCACAATTTTCGTTCACTTAATGCTCTAAATGTGTTATAGAAATTTTAACCATATACATTTAAACATGATGCTGGGCAAGTGATGTATCGTATGGTTCTACCCATATATTATATAATAATATGAAATACAGACCCATTTCACATTTTATTGAATTACAACAGACTAGACAAGAAAGTGGTCTGGTTTCTCTGTACTTTGATGTGCATATGCTCAGTCCTATCCTTAAAACATGTCAACATTGTGTGTTTTTTCTCTCTTACTCTCTTATAGATATAGACCAGGGGAAAAGGGCAATAGAGGAAGAGGTACTGAGAAGTCTCCTCACATCAAAGGTACATTCTTGCTTTTAAAACACCTGTTGAGTGCAAGCCAACTGAGGCTATACTGGCCTTGTAAGAGGCCTTAATATAGATATGCCCTTTGACTGTGGGGCAACTGAATTTTAAATGAAACTCATGGTTATTTCATAGTTTCTGGTTTTGAGAATACAGCATGGTATTGGGGCTTTAAACTTTACCATCACAAGCATTAAATCTGTGTACTAAGACATTTGGAGAGGGACTTTCCCAATAAAACCAGAATAGCATAAGGATTTATAGGAAAATTGCTTCAGTCATTCAACGGTCCACAAATGTAGGTGCTAACAGCTGTTAAATGTAACACAAAATGACATGTTTTGTAAACTATTCATTAAAAAAAGAGATGCTCCCAATCAGGCAGCATATCACAAGCGGTGTACTCATAAAACACAACGGATGAAGCTTTTACGCTCTATTGGTGGACCAAATGATGTTTCATTGCCTGAAATGACGCTCAGCTGCCTTCATTCATTGAGCAATATTCTGCACTGCATTAACATCCATTATCTATCGTCAGTACCTCTGACTGTTATCCATTATCAATAGAGAATTGTGTAGCATCACAGTGTTTGTAATTTTCTTTAGATTTTTTTTAACCCCGACCACATTTCTGGCTTTTGTATCTTTCCATACAGACATCCTCTCTACTGCAGAGTTAATTAAAAATTATGATTTTAAATACTGGCATTAAATATGATGTCTTTAAGGCTAATGCCTTTAAAATGTCAGCTGGCAAGTCTAATTAAATGTAGTGAAATAGTTACTTTAATGGCAGACAGCCGCAGGTCTTATTCAGGTGAAATTTCCCTGTTATTTAATAAAAAAGACCTTTCCTTTTAATATGTTTGAATTACAGTCAACAGGTTGAAAACAGATTTCCAGATATCACACCAGGCCTTGATCTTGTTAGACTCATTCTGTGAAGGCCAATAAAAACACTAGGGAAAACTCAAAATGTGCTTACGCGGTATTGGCACCCTGTAAGTGGCTGAGAATATAGTAATGGCCGGAGACAGCATCACTTTTTTATAGGCTGATATAAAGCTGAGAGTGAGACTGTGTCATTGAAAGTAAACATTTTTACTCTTTCACTGTGTGTGCGGGTAAAGCAGAGCAAGCACATCGCCCCCCTGTGGCAGCTGCCGCTCCAGGATGTGTGCAGGATGATGAACCGTCTCGGGGAGTCGTGGCAGGAGGCCTGGGTCAGCGAGGAGCAGCAGGAGGAAGCAGACGTTCAGGCTGACTATGACCAGAGGGTTTCAGGTTCCCTCGCCCAAATGCTTGAGGAAATGCATGACCTTCAGAACCTCTGCAGGGTCCTGCAGCCTAGAGAGGTGAGAGAAGACACACATGCTGTAGGTACTGAGACAAGCTTAGCAGTCAGTTTATATTCATTCTCTATTCACCTAACAGTTTATTAGGACCGTTTTTATGTTTATGGTTCATAAATGATTAATGCAGATTTATTTTTTTTAAAAAATGCTGCCAAATTGATTACAACACAAGCTAAAAATGATTGCTTACCTAAAAAGGCCAAATGGTTTATGAATATTCAAATTGTTGTCATTTAGCTGATGATTTTTCACTCAGTTTTTCTGTTTTCATTTTAGTAAATGTTTTTGTAGTAAATCAGTTATTATGTTTGAATTGCAATTTTATTTATTTTAGTAAAAAGAGAATACTTAACTATATGTGGGTAGTTGAAAAAGAAAACTGGACTGTGTCCTATGTTGTGACATAGCAAAAATGTAGAAAATAAAAATGTACATACAAATAACTTGAGAAAAATGTATCTTTGAGTTACAATAACATGAGAGAGGTTTATCTTTAATGTTTTTTATTTGTATTTATTTTTGCTGTCACACCACAGGACCCTACATTAAATATGTATATATCTTTTTTGATTAAATAAATATGAAAACAAATGGGTGAACTACCTTTCTTCAAAACTGACTGAGGTGTTAGTAAATCTCCAGTTCATGGGTCACCTCACATATGATGAAATTCACAAAAATTGCCCTTGCCTTTTAAGTGTGGCCCTATCATTTTGAGAAGTAGAGACCATCAGTTATAAATCTCATTCAAGCGCACTCCAGTGCAGCTCTGAGGAGAAATGATTAGAAAGAGCCGGGCGATGTAGTAACCATCAGTCACGACATGGCAGTTGATTGACAGCATTGTCCACCCAATTGCTGTGATTTTCAGCCCTGTAATAATCTGAGTGTTGTTGGGGGAGAACAGTTTAAACATTCTACCTTTCATTTCAGCTTCAAGACGGCCAAGAATATCTGGAGCTGGACCAAAACAGTGACAGTCCACTGAAGAGGAAATCCCCATATATACTTAAAAGGCAACTGCGCACCAATAAATCGAGACGGCCGTACATTCTGAAGAGAAGCGTGTATTACTGATGCCCAAGACCCTCAGATGGAAAGACATTTTTACATTTTGTGAATATGTGTCTGTTTTCAATGTTGTAGTATTACAGTAGCGATATAGTAATTGTATGTTCTGTTTTAGCTGAAACTTTATTTATTAATGTGCTTCAGAAGTCAATCCCTTCTTCTTCATTATGGGATGGACGATGTAAATAAAACAGCAGTCAATTCAAGAGTTACTATATTTATTTATTTATTTAATGTATATTTATTTTTCTTCCAATGTAATTAAATCATACTTATTAAAACTATTAAAAATCTATTATTATTTCACAGAAGGAAGCCTTTTTGTTACGTCAATTATGAGAGTAAAATTTATGAAGTATTTTGAGTATTTAAATACAGAGATTAGCTACTTTTGTTGTATACACACACACACACACACACACACACACACACACACACACACACAAGTATTAAAAAACAATGGTTGTACAAACAAATATCACTTAAAAATGTTAGTAGATTTCAGAAATATTTATAAAGAAATGGCAAGTAATAATTTGAATTAAATATTACATTTTAATGGAAAAAAAATTGAACTGTTTTCTTGTGAAAAATGTAGGAAAAAATATTATTCTTTTTACAGAAAGAAATAATTTCTACATAAACAGATTTCAACCAAGCACTTAACAGAATAAAAGAAATAAAATGAACCACAAGACTCTCAAAGCTAACACTGATTGTCCATAAACAAGCAAAGTTGGAACGAAACTAAGCAAATAATTTTGCTTGAACTTTCAGTCTACAGGTACATTTGGATTGAGGCTGATATGAGTTGACCAAAAACACATCATTTGCTATTCCATATTAATACAATATCCTTAAGATGACACATCCGCCTTCTATGAACAGAAAAACTGTCTAAAAATTAATTTCTAGTGTCTTTTACGCACTCATTTGCGCTCTATCCGAGATGTTAAAGCAAATAAAAATAACAGGGGAATATATTTCATAACTCATTTCATGAGTAACAAAAACAGTATCACTCTGATGAACGCACAATGATTTGTCAAACCCTGAGCTGTATGCACATTGCTTTCATTAATGAAATGGAAAGGAGAAAGCCTGTTGGTTTCCATTACTGTTATTGGCCACTGCTCATTAAAATTACTAATGCAGCTAAGTAATTACCTCTGAAAAGTGCTGAACAACTCAAACAGACCAAATATATTTTTCTCTGTGACCTTTTGACACTAACTGTAGGCTGCTGCATACGTAATGATCCTGATACAATTATCAATCAATTCAAAGCCCAAATTCATGGTATGCTAGTTACATATTAACATAAATGACAAATGTACACATCAGCAATATGTTACAGATAATACAGTTAGTAATAATCAGAACCTGTTCACCAGCAGATGGCAGTACAGTCTAATGCAACACAGGCCCTCAAAAGGCAGCAAGTGCTATTTTTCTACATTACCATCTATTACATTTCTAATACCAAAAGACATAAGTTATATTTTATACATCAGTGTACTTGCATAATTTATTGGGAGTCATAACTATCAGTTCTATGATTCAGTAGTGCCAAAATAAATCTGTCAGTTAAAGCTGTAAGCACTTTGATGAATGTACCATTTACATAGAGAGGGATAACTATTTGTCATTCTGTGAAAAGTAAATAAAGTTGTCTCTTTAAACTTAAATGGTCTAAATATGATAAAGGAAAAAGTTTTATTACCTTTGCACTACTTACTGTGTGCTGGGACTACATGACTGAGATGATTATAAATAGTAAGACATCTGTGAATATTTTCAGTTTCAATCACATGACATGCTTTTATTGATGCACACGTGTGCAGTTCTGTTTAGAGAGTGCTTCTCTCTCTCTCTCTCAATTATTTATTTCTTTATTTTTTTTTACAATTTCTGCAGGCATTGATCGCATATGGCTGCTTGTCTTGTTTGTCACTCACTTTATTGCCTGCTGCTGAAGTCTAGGGAAAAACAGCCGTGTCCTTCGACAAGGTCCCACACAATACAGATAGGAAGACAGCCACATATCTCTGTATTTACAGAACACTGATTATTATTATTTGATGGTCGTGTTTTTATGCTGTGATGTGTTTGATATTTGAGGAAAGCAGCAGCTGTTCCTTTCTTCGTGTCCTCAAGATATATATATATATATATATATATATATATATATATATATAAAGTTAATGTTTATCAATATAAAACTTTCATGAATAATAATTTTTAAAAAAATCTATCAATATTCAAACATTTATTTAAAATAAAAACAGCACTCTTTTAAAAAAAGGTCACAACACTTTGAAAAAGGTCATGGATTGTGAATGGAAATGCAGTCCTCCTAATCATCATCTGTTGTGTCCACGCTAGTGCTCCTTAATTGTTTTGGCCACAATCCAGTACTGGAGCTCTCTTTAATTTAGCTCTAATTTTCCAATAGAAGCACAGATTGACAGTTTAACTTCGGCACGGATCTCTGCCGCATCCCGGGCCTGATGCAAAATGAAAGTCATTGCCTTCATCTGAGCTGGGCGGTGCATCTCCTACCAGCCGGTTACATCAAGATAATTGCTTGTGAAAGAATGAGATTAGTTCTCTTTGTGAGAAATCTGATTGTGTGGATTGAATCTGATTGTGTGAATTGGATGATGGTGTAACAAGGATGACCTTGCTCTCTGCCTGCAGAGTAAATAATTAGGGCCTGCATATGGACAGTATTACACAGCTCAGAAGTAACAGCCTCTAACAAGAGAAACTGAACTAATTGAACTTACTGTCTTCTTGCAGTGAACCAAATTGAAGTGACCTCCCCCAAAGCATCCTTTCAGAGTCCTCATTAAAAAACAAGCCATATACTGGTGGCCTAACAAAACACAAGACACCTGGACATTTGACACCACAGGGTATGTGATCATTATTTAATGACACATCAAGAAATTTTATAAGGTGCTGAGTTAGGTGTTGAGTAGATGTCTATGGTTTCTATCTGACTGACTGGTGGCACACAACTTTCAAAATTTTGTGTCCAGTAGTTTGGATCAAATTAGAGGAGCCAGTATGAAGAATTAATCAAATGATCTGTTAAAGTTTATCGTTTCGCTTGGATGCTTAGTTCATTAGTTCAAACACAAATATTTTAACTGACATATTGCTCAAGACTTAATTTGTACACAATGCACATTTCTTTAAGTTTACATGTATGTAAATGTGTTTGCAGTATACTTTGCATGAAATAAATGTATTTTAAATACTTTTTAGTATCCATTAGTAGCTATTATAAAGTAGCTTTATATAGTAGCAAGTGAAGTTGTATATCCTCTTGTGTTTTTGTGATGTGTCTATTAATAATATGCATTTGATTACAAAGTCTGCATGTTTCTTCGGTCATACAATCTCTTTCTTAGTAGGCGGTTTTTGGCCATGATAAGAAAAAAGTCTTGTCAAGAGCTTGGATTATGAGTAGGATGGCTGGAACTTTTACATGGATATTACTTTACAGTAATGGCATATTTTACAAAGAAATCTAAAAACCCTCCTACCCAAATCACCTAAAAAGCAAAGAAACAAATGTCATTAAATACGTCCATTGACACAAAATGGCAAAGGGAAAGGAAAAAGCAACATTTCAGCAGCAAAAAGCAACCTTATCCAATATGTTCCTCTCCTGTGCTGGCTCCCTCTAGAAAAGGAAGAAAGAAGCCTGATGGTCTTCGACAGGCTCCAAGCAGAGCCATTAAAGAGCCTGATGGAGACCGCGGCAGTAATTGTCACACGGGAGGAAAGAAAGGTAGCCACTACGAAGGCTTTTAAATGAGCTGATTGCATCTCTTTGGCTGCCAAATTTGAAATGACTACCTTCAACGTCGCGCCTCTATTTTCACAGGCTCCGCTCGGTTATTACATGGCCTGCAATGGGAATGTGGGAAAGGGGATAGGCCAGAGTGCCTTTGTTCTCCGCAGCACCGCAGTCTCTCCCGTTTTTAGCGCTCCCAGCAGTGCGGTGCTTTTAAAGAAGAGCCTAGGGAAATGAGTTATCTCCACTCTACACGCAGGGAAAACCCTGCCATTAATCTTTAATTAAGGCTGTTACAATGGAGAGGGACACTGCAGTAATAGGAGAGAGAGAGCAAAGGGGTCTGCTATAACAACAGGAGACAGACAGCACATGAGTACATTAGTATGAGCTCATTCAACCATCATCAAAATACGTCCTCTTATCATCTAACAGACTTTGAAGAGGACCCGTGCCACTTCAGCAAATACCAGGATAATTCTACTATTGTTATACAGCATATTGAACTTTCCCAAATATTGATGTACTGTGAGGTTGCATCTGTAATGGATGTATAATATTTCCATGATAGTGGGGGCAATTTGCGTTTGCTGTATTGTTTACTTCCTCACGGGAAGAAAATGGATTAATTTCTTGCCTAATGGCTCATTGCTAGCAAATTGATCCTTAACACTTTCTATCCTGGCTTAGAGTTGAATGTAACACATGAAATTCACAGTTTAAGCCAAGTTTAACTGTAAAATTAAATTATACCTCAAAGTAAAATGATGAGTCTTGCTGCACTCAACAAAGGGTAAATAGGTTCAATTAACACAAAGTTGCTTTTTCAATAAGTGCAATGCACACAAATGTAATCTTGAGAGCCTACAGTAAAAGCACCAAAAAGAAGGAAACATGCCCAAAAGAAACACTATCATTGGCCATACATTTTAAAAGCAAAATAACATCAGGAACATTAAGCAGAGCTTCAATACCTAATAATTCTGAATAAAAATTATGTATACTCATACTTTGACCAAAACACATTATAACATTATTTAATTATCCTCCTCCAATGGACGCACTCAATAACAGATGCAGCAATACACAATATACATTTCAAAGCCATTTGTCTTTATATCCACACAAACACAGTCTTCAAGTTTTTTATTCAGATATACATATTGAAGGTTCCCTATGAAATTCACTAAATGGACAATCCAAGCCTTTTGTAAAAAAGCATGATTTACTGGTTAATATAGCAATTGTATTCATGACATAAATAGCCTACAACTTTTTTTTTTCCAGTATTTACATTACTTGAATGCATTCAAAATGAAATGAATATCAAACCTCAAATCATTCATTCAAGGTTAGCTGTGATAGTACCGCTCTGGTATAAATTTTAAATGGCATCCGCATTACCGAGCATCAGCAAAATGAGCATACTTCACAGTCACTTCTACAGTAACTGCCTAACTTGACAATGAAAGGTCAATTACCCTTAAATGTCTCCACACACTTAAACAAATTCTTTGTGACATTTTAGGCTCAACCAAGGTGTTTGCTGTTTCAATGGTATCATTTTATTTAAAACACTTTACATGGATCCCAAAGAATGCACGATTGTTCTTTTTTAAGCGTCCGTATGCAATCAGTTCAGCGATCACGTATCTTCTTGCTCCGTCTTGTGTCAGAGATGTCTCTCTGGCACCGGAAGCAGAGGGATCTATCAACTGCTGCAGAGTGATGGGCACCATCAGTTTCATAAAGCTGCTCCATTGAGGCAGAGTGTCATCAGACAGTAGTTAATACTTATGAAACTTTAATGGTTTACTGATGAAAGCTGCGTAGAGGAGCAGGCAGGAGCCCAGAGCAACACTCCGAGGGGACCAGCAGGATAAATGAGACTAATTATTGGATGAGGGTAGATCCGGTTTCAGTGCCTCTAGCATGATATGTGACAGCAGCTGAGAAGAGCCAGATGTGGGTCTCTACCTTGGTGCATTGCAGTGATGGGATATTAAACCACAGTGGCCCAGGGGACAGTAAGCATAGCCAGAAATGGTCCATTCCAACACCTGTGGCGTTGTGTCTCTGGGCCCACAGATAAACACCTGCTTATCGGTGTAAGGTGTGTGCTAACCAGCTAACGATTGCCATGAGACGGATCCTTTGTTCTTATCGGACAGGGACTATAGGTCTTGTTTTACTCCAGGTTTATCCTCCCCCCTCTGGATTCATCTAAGCCACTTGCATCCATGCTGTAATTGACTCAGGATTGTCTGTAAAAATGGCACAGCCCTTGGTCAGTGATACATAAAAACGTGAAAGAGATAGTTCATGTCAATCCAAACTGTCCACAAAAGACAACCTAGTGTCATAAAAAAATGTACCTCTGTGCACTTTTTGCGCAGCACTGTTTTTAAGTGCCTTACTGCACGTTTCCCTGCAGTTTCAAAGAGAAATTAAAACACAGGTTATACAGTACGTGAACCAAGCTACATTTTTATTACTTCGATATAGGCATGTATTGCAGCATTTCAGAATTCAAATATCCATGGATTGTTGCTAAAATTAATGCTCTATCATATTGGAACTATGCCCTATGCCAGATTCAATTCCTAAACCTACCCGATGGTGTTAATAAATGTAAAACTGATGTAAAGACACATTTCATTTTACACAGATTTGAACTGTTTGGTTGAACAGTAGTTACACGGGATTCAAACCAGAGCTCTCAAGTACATCTCTGTACTCTGTGAGCTAGTGAACAAACCTATGAAACCTTATGAAAAAAGCCATAACCTGATATTCTTCATGTTATGGTGCTTTATTAATCGAAACTCTGTAAATAAGAAGGAATGAAAGGTGTCAGTTTTACTGCCTCTAGTGTTCATTTCTTTTGGAAACTGCAGTGATATGTACTTACTGGTACGTATTTTGTGTCTCGCTAAAAAGTGCACCAAGGTACGTTTATGCCATGAGACCAGGTAGATAAAAGAAGATACAGTATTTTTGGGGAAACATGTTTTGATGTTCCACAGAAAGAACAGGTTGTTCTTTGTAAGTTAAATGATTACAGAATAGTTATTTTAGGGGGTCAACTACACCTTTAGACTCTGTTCTGTGGCAAGTAAAATGGAAAGCACTTTAGGAGTTGTCATCTGATCAGTTGAATTCTACAGGTTTTCCAGGTGGAAGCAAAGCTGTTGTTAACTGCACATTTTATGCCAAACACAGTAATTATCTGTTTTAAAGGTCAGTCAGATGGCCTCTTGGGTGGTCCATGGCCGATGAAAGCTGCATTGAGTCCGGACTTTCTGCTGTCAGTCTTAACTTCTGGCTAGATGAGACCATTGTTCCTTTAACATTTATTTTAGTATACCACACCTTTGAGATGTTTTTCTGCACCAGAATTCAGAAGTCAGAGTGAAGCTGAAGTTGCAGATATTTTCTTATTGGAATGTGCATCCAAGTGTAACGGATTATCAAAAAAAGAAAAAAGTATGTGAAATTGCTTCTATGCAGAACCAAGGTTTTGAGATTTGAACATTGCACTCAAAAGTGGAGTAAGATGAATGCAACGTGCAGGGGTGATGTTCAAGCAGAATAAATGATCGAAGATGTCTTGCATATTTCAACCAGCTATTTTGATAAAACATCACAAGGTCAAATATAAAAAACATGTGCATGGATGAATTGTTCACAATAAGATCTATAACATGCATTTGTGTATTATCATTTCATGCCGACTTTAACTATTTTGAAAGTTTTTTATATTATTATCATTCCTTCAAGTTTATTTGGCGCATGTTTGTTCTTTAAAACATGAGTGCAGAGGAGGTTTGACGGAACGTGGCTCTTCTCTGCGACTGTTTGTTTCACAATGACACACCCGCCCCCAAACATATGAACACACAGATCGCATCCTTGTCATCGCAGCTTCCCCGTGTGCGTGAGAGCGTCTAATCGCAAAGGGACCTTAGATCAGTGGCCGTCAGACAGTCGCCGGCTTATTACAAGCCATTCATCACCCACATCTCTGTTTTGAGCTCCTCTGCTCCTTGGGGAACAGCTTTTTACGGCCCTTTGTTTACTCATCAATCTGTTCATGCTTTTCTTTTCCATCCTCTTCATCACGTCTTTCTCTGACATCCATATCACTAGCCCCTTAAACCATTCAAAAACCCATATGCATTGCCAGCAACTACCTTTGGATGCTGTTGGATGTTGCACCACAAAACAGATCAAATACAATTACAATCATGCCTTGATTGCTTTTATAGGCGCAGAATAGCTGTTAACTGAAGAATTATTTTACAGACAAGCTATATAAAAGTTAATAGCTAACACATTTAATTTTTAGGATATGAAAGTGTTTATTTCATCGCTATTAATGTAAGCTCTGATTTACTGTGGCTGCCATTCTAATAAATAGCTTAAAATATTCACAGATTGGTGGTGATTCAAGCCACTGGAGAGATGTGAGGTGCTGGGTTCAATAAAATTCAATAAAAACACATAATTCACACGTTTCAACATATTTTTTTCCCTGCACACTTTTAAAGTTTTATCTAAGGGTAATATTTGAAAAATTCCTGGCTGGCAACCAAGAATAAACCTCAAGCACTGCATGGGTTTTACTTGGAAATGCTTTCAGTTTGTTGTCAATCATGGTTTTTCATCTAAAACTTGCATTAAGGCAATTGCAGTAACACACTTTGGGTTTGTGTAATGTTTCCATGCATCTATTTCACTCCTTATAGCTTAGTCACAAATGTTTAGGTGATGTGACGTACATGCTTTTATAATCCCTAAAGGGGTCAACTATTTAAAGCCTTTGTTAGCTCTTCTGCTTAGACGTCCCTGAGGCAAATGTCCTAATATTTCTATCTTAAAGCGATATATTTATATATCAGGGTAAAGTTCTGCCGGAGAGATGCCTTTCGTTGCAAATTCAACCCCCATGCTGTCACATTAACGGTGTAATATTGAGGTTCTGATAAATCTATAGTTTCACTGTAGTGCTCTGGGGCTTAATCAGCTTGCAGTTTGAGACAGATCGAAGTGGAATTACTTTCATATGAAACTCAGCTGAACTTTTTGAGTAAAAACAATCGATTGGTTCCCACTTCCTGCCTATTATCTTCTGCCTGCCTCTCTGAAGGTATTAACATCCATAATGATTTTTCTTGGGAATCAGATGGTGTGAGAGATCCTGAGCGCGGCGGATCATTTGGGAATAGGATAAGAGAAGCCTCTCCGCCTCAGATTCACATCATCTGATTGCATGGTTTGCTACCTTATTTACGCAGACCGGCTGCCATGGAAACCTCGAATCGATTGGGTGATGCTCCGAACGGGGCCAGGAGTTATTATGGCATATTGGTTTTTCTGGACCATTCTGACACCTTTTAAAATGCACATTAGCTACGGTTTCCCACATATCTCGCCTGCCATATGGACTCACCTCAGCATTAGTTCCACTCCACTTTGAAGGGCAGTGCTGCTGTGGCCTCAGCTTTTCTTCACCTGCGCTCAAAATGTGGAAATTGCTGGGTCTGCAATAAAAAAGGTCTTTCTAGTACACTCTGCATGTTGCATGTGTTTGCCTAATGAATGTAATGATCTTTTGAGATACAGTTGTTGAGACATACATAATTATTATAAGCGCTTCCTCTACATGTTAATGTATGCGTCGACTGTAATGCCTACACACTGTATGTAATATTGCAAGGTTGCTCTGCTTTATGGAAAGATGAATGGTTGGGAAGACAACTGTAATATCATCCTTCTTAAAGCACATATTATTGCAAATCTGCCTGCCTTCCTGTGGTATAAGAAACATTTGTACGTTCCAAAGATAACTGTGACAGCACAAGGCTTAAAAAGGGAATGATTTGATAATAATTTTAAGAGTAATACTAGAAACCAAAGTTATAATTCACAAGCGTCCACAAAGACCAGACTCTGAAAAAAAAAAAATAAATCAAGCAAATTTGTTTTTATACATCAATGCTTTGCCTAAATATTCTCATTAAACAAAACACTCTTTTTTCAGGAAGAGACAGAATTTTACAAATCATCTGCTGAATAAGTTTCATCACTCTGATTTATTTGTGATTGCAGAAGTTAGGCGTGTTACAGCTGCCTGGAGTCTCTTCTACTGTACCCATCATTTATCATGGTAAAATTAATTTTATTATACAAGAAAGGAATTTGCTAAGTACTGTAAAGCTATTTTCAGTTTAGCTTTCATTTTTCTTTCGAAAACCTTTGTGTAAAATACATTGTAGTACATGATCAAAATGAGAGAGCAAAAAGCAATAATGCTGCTGAAATTTCTATGAAATGTGCATTACTTATTGAGAGCCAGCTTTGCTGGTAGGGTGATTCACAGTAGCTTTTATTAGAGTGATTGGCATTTTATAGAGCCTACGCTTTTTCAGAGATCCTTAAATTTATTTCAAGTGTTTTGTGGAGGGGGAAAAAAATAAAAGAACAAATTACTGCAGAAGAATGACTTTCTACTGTCCTTATTCCTAGTCTTGATGTCCAGAGTAAAATTTGGTTCTTGGAAGCAGTTGACAGTCAGTTTAGTTGCACGACATACTGTAGATAATCTAGATCCTTCCAAGAACCAAATTCTACATGCATAAAGATTCAATACAAAATCAGAATGGTCTCTCATGCAATCAGTTTAGCAGTCTACCAATTTAAAAACACGCACACACAGTGAAACGTATCGCTATAACCACGAATTGGACAGGCTGAACAACAATAAATGCAACTATAAAGGCAAAAAAGGGGACTATGACTAGAACTATGAAACACACTGAAATCAATATTGTTATACAGGCCTAATACAGTAATATTCAACATTATTAGCAAAGGCTTAATAAGGACAATTAGGAGATATACTGCGGTCTAATAATTCGCTTTGTACAAACATAAACAGGGCCAGCAGTGTAATTTCGTTTGGTTATTTATTTTGGTTTGTCAACACTTTCATGGTCTCAGCTGTCAGTAATGTAAATGTTTGTCAGTTTGCTTTACTGCACATTGAACTGTCAAAATCTATCCACTATTACAAAAATATAATTTTAGATTAAGAAAGTATAGGATAAATGTACTTTACAGTTAATGAATCAAATCAAAACATGCACAATCCAAACAGGACTGAGGCATTTTATAATGAGGTTTAATTAATAAATCAGCACAAACCTGTCAGTCGTTTGAGCTCTGGTGAATTTGTCCAGCTTCAATAGGGCTTTTAGTCCTAATTGTTTACCTTAAAAAGTTAATGGATAACTTCCCTTATATGAAAAAGAAGTGTATTTAAGTGTGCTATTAGTATACCTAAAAACAGATGCTTCCACGTGTACTCGAACACAATCTTTAGACATAAAACAGCATAAACATAATGCAATAAAATGATCATTAAGGAGGTAATAATGATTGTCAAGTGTTTAAAAATATACAATTTAAAACAAAATGTTTTTTGTTTACAGGCACCCTGTTCTTTCTTCTGATGGTCTCTATCATCTATCATATAACAAAATATACATAAATTAATAACTAAATAGGCATATAGCAGTATACTTAAAGTATGATGTAAAGAAAACTTACTTGCAGCTTAAAACTACTAAACTAGTACTTTGCTGAGATTTTACTTCAAAGTATACTAAAAATGCTACTACAAGTAATTAATTATTAAGCTATCAGTATACCTATAAGTTTGCTTTTAGTATTTGCAGTACAAGCTAAAAACTTTGATGTTAGCTAGTTGTGTACTCAAAGTTTTTTACTGTTATACTTAAGGCATATACGTGTATATACTAGAAAGTAGGCATGTAACAAGGGGATAAGGATGATCACTTTGATTTGGAAAATGCTCGTGAACTGTTTGTACACAATACACGTATCGTTACATGCATACTAGGAAGTGGGTCGATTTAGACCCAAGGAGTAGTAAAATAGTACCCTTACCCCCAGTTTCACAGACAAAGCTTAAGCTAGTCCCAGACTAAATTGCATGTTTGAGCGGTCTCAGATGAAAATATCTTGCTCTCACATATCTTAAAACATGTCAGTGTCATTTTTCTGTGTTAACATGCAGACCTGTAATATTTTCTAATGAGGCATTTTTGTAAAAGTTGCTTAAATATCTTAATTTAACTAATGTCTAGTCCTGGCTTAAGCTAAGCCCCGTTTGTGAAACCAGGCCATAAAGTCCCAATTCGGAATTTATATCTCTCAATTCTGACATTATAACTTGCAATTTTGAATTTTTAACTCGCAAATGCGAGTTAATATATCTTACAATTCTGACTTTACATAACACAGTTCTGACTTTATATCTCCCTATTCTAACTTTATAACTCTATAAAATATATTTATATATCATATTTCACAATTCAAAGAAAATAAGTCAGAATTGCCTCAGACTTTGAGAATAAAAATCTATTTACATTACCCAATTTACATTATTGTGCTTTGTGAATAAGATACATAAAAGTGGGGCATCCTTTAGTAAACTCAGCCTATTTGTCCTAAATAAGAAGCTTTTTTTTTTCAATAATATTAGCAAAACTGCACCCTTGGAATCACCCAAAACAAGGAATCACAGCCTTTGAACTTAACTCATTTACATAACATTACTATTCTAAAATTAATCCCCCAAAAAAGATAGGTAGATGAAGGTAATGGAACTTCCAGGAGGTGGATGTCTACAAATGGCAAAATTCCTGCATGCTGCAGATAAAAGCGACAGAGGGCCGGAGGGATGCTGCCGCAATCCCCCACTCCCCCACTGAACCTCTGCATTCTTTATTTACCCCAGATTACAGGCACTTCTTTGTGGAAATAATAGTACTGTGAGTCATTAGACTGAATTTCAGTATTTTCTGAATCTCTCCGGGTACCGTTCTTCACGGTAGTCTTGGCTAAAGGCGTTATTTCCTAGCATTGGAACCCAACAAATGCAACCCCACACAGAAAAGCTTGATGACTTTCAGCAAACATGCTCAAACCTATCTGGAGTTTGATAACAAGGCACATTTAAACAAGTTTTAAACAAGCTGAACGCTAAATAGCTGTACTGAACAAAGAAAAACATAGTAATTTGATTATGCACTACAAGTAATCAGACCACCCCAAGGGCCCATCTTTAGCACTCAGCATTCATGCAAATGTCAGCATTTTTTTTTCCCTTGATGCTCATTTTAGAAAAAAAAACAACCAAAGGCAGAGCATTTACGTGTCACATATTTCGTTTGTCGTCCAGACCTGAAAGCATGAATAAGGAATGCTGAATTGGACCTCTGGCAAAGACTGTGACATGGTCATCTTAGTAACATCTGACATAACGACATCTCTCTCATTGAGCCTGTGAAGCATTCAGCCATGGCCTTCGGGAGCAGTCTTCATCTTTTAATGTACTTCAAGCATTGCGTTCACATACATTTTCATATTTTTCCATTTTAAGTCGCCAGCGGTGGGTGACAGGTGCTCCGGGTGCATTTCCATATACATTTAACTGTCTCTTATGATATGATATATCTTTTAACAGGATGCTGAAGGGCTACCAGTCATGCAGTGAAAATGTGAACATGCCTATGTCTCTAAATATTGCAGGAAATGGATGGAAATTTAGTGCATTTGTAAAGTATGGGGTTCACTAAAAGCCTATAGGCCCTGAAGAAAGAAGCCTGAATTTGACCTTTGCGAAAGTGCTACAGTTGTTTGACACAAGACTGGTAATCCATCCAGATACATTATTCAAAACTCACCTATATTCATATTAAGCATACTGTATATGCTGACAGTGTGGTTTTCTCTCAGTATACCTTCTGATGATCTAGGATCTACAATACCCTTCATAAGCCTATATGTATGCTAATGCCTCATGACACTATGTCAGCACTATTAAATGACTGCACTAACACTTCAGAAGTCGATACCAATATTGGGGGGGGGGGGGGAAGAAATTTTTTAAGAAAACAATTTTGATACCACGGCAAAAACAAACACAATTCTGAATACACCACTATATTTAGAAATATCAAAATTATATTATATATATATATACACACACAGTGGGTACGGAAAGTATTCAGACCCCCTTCGATTTTTCACTCTTTGTTATATTGCAGCCATTTGCTAATTAATTTTTTCCCTCATTAATGTACACACAGCACCCCATATTGACAGAAAAACACAGAATTGTTGATATTTCTGCAGATTTATTAAAAAACTGAAATATCACACGGTCCTAAGTACTAAGTCATTTTAATGTACATTAAATTAAATTAATTTTTTTTCATTGCTTTCTCTGCCTTCAACCCAAACATTTTAGCCTTGTGCCTCAAGTCAGAACACAGCTCATTCCCTTTAAAATATTGGGGGATACATTTTAATAATACATCTAAGTACTAATCATTTTCCATAATTGAAAAAAAATTATAAAATCATGCATACAAATCAAACAGTGACAGTCGGATATTTCAGTGAAAGTGATATCTCATAATAAAAAGTATATAATAATAGCATATAGATAATAAATAATAGCAAATAGAATATCAAAGATGGAAAAATACTGAATAAATAAGGAAAATTAAATATATAATAAAAATAATAGTGAAATTAAAGGCTGTGGTAGTATCGTAACTGGGTTTCTTCAGATTTCTTTAAGGCTTGTGTGCTCCTGTTTGCAACTGGCTGAAAAGAATATATATATATATATATATATATATACAGCATATATGCACAATCAGTCCAATCAGTTTTATGATAAGCTATAAAATCCTTATAATCTATCTTTGTAAAGGAGTAGTGAAATTAAAGAGAGATGCTTTATCTTCCTAATCCTGACAGTCTGACACTCTTTTCAAAGTGATCACTGCACATATCATGCTCATAGAGGGTTGCCCTGAGGGATAATTAATGATATAAACTACAAAACAAGTTAGTAAGTAACAACTTAGTAAGAATCCATTTAAAAGTTTAGCTTTCACAGCTACCTAGAAATATTGCTATAGTTATTAAACGTATACACTGGTGGCTAATTAGGATGGAAACATAATGACCAAAAACACCATAAACAATTGTTCAGTCTTAAAAAAATGTAATACCCTGAGATCTGTTTTTATTTACATGCGGCGGTCAATAGGGATATATGCTGACAGTGTGTTCCAATACAGTCCCAACAGTGAAGCATGGTGGTGGCAGCATCATGCTGTGGTGCATGGGATCCCCAAATCTACAGTATGTGTGACAAACTTGTTGCATCTTTCCCAAAAAGACTCATGGCTGTATTACATCAAAAGAGTGATACTGAGCAAATTTAAGGGTCTGAATACTTACAGCCATGTAATATTTCAGTTTTTATCTGCAATATTGTCAACAATTCAGTGTTTTTCTGTCAATATGGGGTGCTGTGTGTACATTAATGAAGACAAAAAAATGAACTTAAATGATTTTTAGCAAATGGCTGCAATATAACAAAGAGTGGAAAATTTGAATACTTTCTGTACCCACTGTATATACAGTACTGTGAAAAAGTCTTAGGCCACTAGTATTTTTTTACCAACAAAGTCAGTTAGTTCTATCTTTTGTGGTAGCGTGTCTGTTGGAAATATCCGTTTACCTTTCCAAACATTATTTTTGTCATTAATTGTAATAATTCAGTATTGTTATTGTCTGACAACAGCCTCAGAAGTGTACCTCAGAACAGAAGCTGTTTTACCAAAAGCTGTAATACCAAATATTTATTTGATTTAGATAATAGAAGTTAATTGATAAATTAAACTACTAATGGCATTATTTTTGAAAGCATCCTCGTTTTACAGAATCTTTACACGAGTGTCTAAATCTTTGAACAGTACTGTAGCTTTGCAGGTTGGGTTTTTTAAGCATCTTGGAGACGTTGACACGGTTAGTCTGTCTAAGTTTGTTACAATTAATGACAAAAAAAAGGTTTGGCAATGTAAACTGATATTTCCAACTGATATACCGCAAAAGATAGAAATAACCGACTTTCACTAGTTCCCACTACCTCGGCGATAAAATAGCTTGTTTGGCGAACTGTCCGGGGGACAAGCAGGGAGCCCGGCGGCCTCCGAGCCCTAGGAGGTTTAACCCTCTAGGAGTCTAGGGTTAACAGATGCTCGGAGCCCAGCCTGGTCCCCGCGTGCCCCCCGAAAGAAGTGGAGAACTTGGCAAAACGAGGGACCTTTCGCAAGTTCGTGCGTGCTCCTCCTGAAATTCGATTAATTGCTTAATCGCCATTAAAAGCATTTTTTGTTGGTAAAAATACTAGTTGCACAGTACCGTACAGTATATATATTCATTCATTACAACAATAATAAAACATTTGTTTGGGTTTACAGTTTAGGCAGAGGGAAACCTATTAGGAAATAAATTATATGAAAATGCCAACAAATATAGTCCAGAGATGACCAGACTGTCACATTAAAAAGTCTTGACTGCTGCTTCTAAACAAAGCTCAAGAATAATTGGGGATTTTCCCTGCTTATGTCAAAAAGCTAGGAAAAATACACACTGTGCGCAAAAATGCCCCCAGAGAGCTTAGACACAAGTTCCTTGTTATAGAAATACGTTCAAGAGAAATGCGTTCAAGTTCTACATCTGACCCAAATTAACAAGACCGCGTCACATTCCCCATCAGTCCGAGCGAGCGTTCCATCAAGGCAAAAGCATAATATCTCTCTTGTTTGGCTCAGGAAAAGAGTGCCCACCTTCTTGAGGCAGGAGGAAACAGATGTTACCAGGACTGCAAAAGTTGGGATGAGAAGAAATCAAACTCTGTCGTGACAGTCATGAAATCTTAGACTCCAGCATTCTGACAACATTTGTAAGGGTGAAACGTGTGAGTGATGTTTTGCCACCTTGTTACCTGTAACTGCTTCTCAGGAGACGCCATTCTTCAGACTCGGCTATGCTAGAATCTGGCTGGATTGGCTGTCTTCTATTTTGGCAAAGCTGTATGTATTCCTAATAAACTGTTGGAAGTAATGGCTTTCACAGAGTTTATACTGTTCCTACAACAGGCTGTAGCTTTGCGAAGGGGTACTTATAATGAGGTGCTTAGACTATATTAACAAGCGTGATAATTCTGGACCTTAAGGAAGTTTATCCTTACGCTTAAATCATAAAAACAGCTTTTTTCCTAATGCTTTTTTCTTTCAAACCTTACCAACAAATTTTCAAATTTAAATGCTGATCCTGAGGTGAAAGGTGTCATGACACGGAGGTAAGACAAGGAGAGGTGGATCCATGTGCAGCTATATTTATAAGGAAACTCAAGGTACAAGCAAGCGGGGTCGATTAACAGCAAACAGGGACATCAAAGGCAAAGACATCAGAATAATCCAAGGGGCAAGGCAAAAGTGTGAGTCCGGGGCAGGCAAGGTCGATAACAGTAAATCCAACGGGAAGACAAGGAACACAGGAAGGCTTACAAAGGGTGAGAATTATACATACATCCACAATGATCAGCGACAAGTGAGACACAAACAGTTACTTAAGTACACCTGATAATCAAACAAAAGGGGAGGAGGTACTAACGTGCAACCATGACAACAAACAATCCGGGAGGAGACAAATGTTCATAATCGAGTCCTTAACAGAGAACGGAAAGAAAGACAAATAAACATAGTCCGGGCTGAAGTGCCCTCTGTAGGAACTTGATGTCACTTCCTGCTGGGCTGGTTAGAAAAGCCTGCACAATACTCCAATAACTGAAATATCTTTATAAAATAATTTAAATTATTATTATTATATCCAAGTTTTGTGTCTGCCCAGTCTAATATCTGGCTTTTTGAAACCTTTTAAAATCTTATAATCATTCATTTGTCACATTCGATAGCCATGCATATCATGAACTGTACATTTGTGACATTTCATTAATTTTGGTATTTTCAATATTTTGCATTTCCACTGATGTGTCAGCTCTTTATCTGTTAATAAAAGTCCAAAGGTTAACAACAATCACATATTACGGCAAAACACACATCAGGATATATAGTATTCTGTACGCAATATTTCCCCTAAACGCTGTTTTTCCTGAATCTATTATCTAAAAATATTTACATACTGCACTACCCAAACACTCACAAAAATATAGAATACATTACAAATGTCTTACTATTACTTTCAAGTCACGAGATTCCATTAACTCTGTGCCTATTTCTGTGCACTTAAATAACAAGTACCATCTGTACCACCACAATATCATTTGTTGCAAATCACCACCCCATTTATGAGCTCGTCCAATCGTCATATAAAGAAGCCGGCTTCTAGGCAGGACCAAAATACAGTAACTGAAAGCCCAATGTTTGATAATGAAAGCGAATTTCAAATCGCACATCAACACTACACAAGGAGCTTTCATTTTGTTTATTCAATGCAAGAGAGAGATTATGCATATGCAATGCTTTCTGCAGTCCCCACTGTTGTTAATCAAACAAAGGATCAGAATGAGACGCTGTGTATTATGCGATGAATTAGCTCTGCTGGGAAATGTCTACTCACTACTGCTTCTTAATGTACTGACCACAGGGGCCAAAACTGTACTTGTTCAACAAGCTGATAAAAACTATTTACTATCCCTAATCCAAGCTAATAAATGCTTTTACTGTCTTTTTTCATCTTTGACAAAATACCCTTCAAATATTTGTATTAAAAATGTTGGCATGTTTCTCGTTCCTTCAAAATTCAGGCAGCAAACATTAAAATAGCTCTTATAGTCTGGGAAAGAATCCCTCATTGCTCCAGTAGTCTGTAATATGCGTGCTGAGGTCAGGGTCAATCGACTGAAAGCGACCCCTTCCAGAAATAAATCGTGTTCACTGTCTGGCAAAGATTGTTACGCGACTAGTAGCCTTGAGATATGATGGAAACATAATTTCCAGGCCTGAAAAATATGGGAACAGATCCCCTACTGCTTTGGGAGTGGCATAACAGCAGGGGCTAATGAATTTTTAGCTATTTAGATTCTTTGATGATGCCTTTTATGTCTCGTCAACCAGCAGGGGTATTTAGCTCTTGATGTCCCTTTGCTTTGCAGTTCAGAAAAACAGAGAAAGCAAAAAAAAGCCCTCCTTGCTATGACAAAGGATCAACTTTGATTGTTTAAATGTCAGCAACAACAGCAAGTCTTGTATCTAACACTATTCCTGTGATCTGATAGGTGTGAAATTTGGTTACGGAGAACAACAGAATGATATGAGACAAAGAAATTATAGAGGAGCAGGGCTGTCTGACAACAATAGGATGGATGCCAGCACAACATTTCCTCACCTGTCCAAGTCATCCTTTTTCAGCTCGTAGTTTCTGAGGACCCGCATTACCTGCACATCCTGGCTGAGGAAGCACGGAGGCAACAAGCCATGAATGCCAAGCTGCAAGCGCTCCTCCAGGGAGAATGCCATTCCCTGTAGAAAGGACACAGAACAGTCAATTATTTTCATTTTTGTTTTAACATTTGAAGTTTATAAATTAGAGTAAAGGAATATATTGATAATCCATTTTATTCCTATAATGTGACATTTCAAATTAAATCAGCATATTTAAAAAAACATGATGAATTCATTGGGAATTGACTAGATTATAAGAAAAGTAGGTGATACACACTTTTGGGCACCATGTTAGCAAATTAGATAATTTCTAAAGAATTATGTGACAATGGCTGCTAATTAATATACATTTATTATATAAAAATAATATTCATGTTTTAAACATTATGACAATAAAATACATATAAATAGAAACGCATGTTATGCATGTTGACCATAATTTATTTATTTAATGAACATTATTTTATATTAATAGGGCCTATTTTTTCTGTTCACGTTCATACTAATTACACTTGCATTCTGTTGAAATATGTAAAACCCCTACAAGGGTTACTAAAGACATAATAAACAAACATACTTTGCATTCATTTCAATAATTGATCTTCACTCAACTAAGCCTCTGCAGCTGTATTATTAAAGGATTGTTTGGAAAAGCTCAAACAAATCCCCATATTTCCCTTCCATATGTCTCAGATGACTAAAAGGCCTTCTGTAGCTGCTCATTCCATAGCATGCTATTCCCAACTCACTGTTTATTATACATGGAAGTCTGTAATGCAAGCAAAGCCAAGGAATGGTCACAGAGGTCATAGTTGGACCACAGTGTGGCGCACAGCCAAAAGGGCAAGACTGCTACTTTGCCGTTGTGACCCTTGACATTTACCCTGACCCTGAACTCTACAAAACAAATGCTACAGCCAGGGGGCCCTGAGTTCATATTACCAGACTACACATGTGCACTGCTCGGTAAGACAGAGATGGAAGCCTATTTAGGAATATCTGTGAGGACTGAAAGCTGTGGCATTTGAAGGCAGCCTGTCTTTTCCTTAATGACAGACTTGCATCATCATTGCCACGCCTCTGGCTGCTTCTTCAGAGAAACCACTAAGAAAGGCCCAAAACCCTGAAAGGCTGTGCTAGATTTGCTTTTTAAACAAGTAAATGCAACTTTGAGTTTTCAGCCCTTTTTCATCTGGTTAAGTTAAATGGTCTGTTTGTAAAACTGATTTTGGCCTTGTAAACACATGAAGACTAGTCCGCACACGTGCAATAAGATGTGGTGTTATTGACACAAGTAAAATCAAAAGGAACTTGCCATATAAACATTCTTAGGATTCTGCTGCTGCTTCATGCGATAAAAATTAAACACCATGTTTCTGTAATATCTGCAAGCCAATTTAACTTCATTTTCCAAATTTGATCAAAAACTAGAAAATCTGGGCAAACATAGGCAAACATGTATTATGTATAATCTAAATAGATCAAAATAATCATAATTGTAATGTCAAACAGTTAATTGTGATTAATCACATCCATCATAAAAGTTTTTACTTACATAATGCATGTGTATACCGTGTATATCTATATTACAGTATGTATATCTAAATACACACACATGCATGTATTTATTTTAAAAATGTAAGTATATTTACATAGAATATAAAACATAAGAATATGAATATATAATTGTTTAAACTAATTTCTCAAATTATATACTGTATGTATTTACATATATTGGACATAATAAATATACACATACATATATAATGTAAACAAAACTTTTTTGTATGCAATTAATCGTGAAAAACACATCAATATACTATCTAAAATACATACGTTATTAAAACTTCAAACACTCAACTGCTCTCAGAAAATGATGCGAAAGCTACAGTACAAATACAACCAACAACCCTCAATAAACAATGTGTGGGTAGTTAAAGCAAAAAAAGAAAAATTTAAACTAATAAAATGATAAAATTGTATCTTCATTCTTTCTTCATTTTTGCTGTCACACCATAGGACATATTTATCCATCAAAAACCCATGTAACATTGCTTTTTGGCTTCCAGAAAGATGCTGTGACAAAAATCCAGACTTATTACTCAGTAGCCATTGGATGTTATTTGTAGTTTCTGTCATGTCTGTCATCTTCTGAAGCAAACTGTACAGCGCGCCACTGATGGTCTGCATTTAAGAGCTCTGCCATGTCAGAATTGCAACCTTTGTGATTAAAAACGGACATTCTATTTTGCTCAGAACGCTGGTGGTTTATGTATGACTATCCCTAGACACTTGTCATTACATCAGATTTCCTTTCTGTTGGTTTGTAGGGTTGTTAAAACACTAACTATGCTGTATATTAGAGACTCGGAGAGCTGTTGAAAACATATCCAAGACAGCTTTGACTTAAATAAGCACTTCATTGACCTTTACTGACACATGCAAATGGATAAATGTGCTTTGGTAGTATGTCTACACTCCAGCATATTCCAGAAGATTGATGATGAGTCGAAAGCAATAGCAACATTCATTCTCAATGAGAACAGCTCTAACTAATCAAACGTAACAGCTCTACGAACACTGAAGGTTTCCTTGTGTCATATGTGTAATGGAGACATCGGTGGAACCGGGCCCATGCGGCAAATTAATGTTTCTGACAATGGAGCTGTGGGCGGACCTTCGGAGGGCACATCCACAGGTCCTAGGACTGGCATTCTGATTGTGGCCATGGATGGCTGGACTTAGGAAAGTGGTCTGTTTGATGGCATGCATGGATGGCAAGATTAGAGCAATGAGTCCCAGAGCTCCTGGCGGGGCTGGCGTGGGAAATGGTGAGGAACTTGGCAATGGTTAGGAGCGATTCTGCCTTGCCAAGATGCCAAGATGAGTGCGAGACTTGCGAATCTTGCTCTATATATAGTATAGTATACTGTATAAGAGGATTGTAAACAGTAGGAGATGAAAAGAATGGCAAACACAAACAGAGTAAAATGTTTATGAATGTATTATTTAAAAGCACTTAAAGGGTTGGTGAAAAACTGCAGGAAGCCTTCAAAACCACAATGAAACAAAACGAGAAAACTTTTCTCTGTATTGTGTCAAAGATGAGTGAAACAGAATATTGAAAAAGACAAAAAGTAGAATGAGTGCATCAGTACTTCTCACATTATAAAGTACCAAAGCTTAGCGCAAATAGAGAGATGAGATTGTGTGAAACAAAGACACAGTGCATGTATTTAAATAAATCTCAGCCGATGCAGTTTCATGATAACACGTTTCAAGTCATATCACATTTTCAGTTTCATTTTGCAGCATTGTATTGTGCAGTCCTACAAACTTGATCCTGTCTTTCTTCTTTCTGTGGAACACAAAAGATGATATTCAGCATGCCAATGGTGTTCAAAAACAGTGAAACATCTTTTGTAACAACATAATGGTAAGTGAATGATAAACTCTCTTTAAGAGTCAAACTTATAACATAGGGTCTGCCATGTTTTTTTTGCCTGAGCTTAATGCAGCTTTGCTTTTTGTAGCAGTGAAGGGACAGGCAGAGCAGGAATGTGTGAATGCTTCCACATGCATAACAACCACAATAAAGAGTGTGTGTCGTGTGCCAGCGTGTGTTTTGCCCACACAAGCTTAAGCAAGGAGAGCTGAAGTGCATGCCAACCTGTAATCACAAGATCAATGCCACTACCCTTCTATGTTGGCCATGACCAGCACCACCTCAAATACACAGCACTGAGTACTCTGTGGCAAACATAAAAGCCACAGCATTGAAGAACAATGAAGGGTTTCCAGTTCAAACAACTTAATCCGAATCCTGAAATTCCCGGTACTTCTACACGGAAAATGTTGCATCTGGTCCATAGAGGTGCCAAAAAAGCACCAAGGTAGAAGAAAAGCAAAGCAAGGCTGTTCTTCAGTGGAACTTTACAATGAAAGTGATGTTTTCTGATTCTGCAGATAGTCCGTGAAAAACGTCAGTGTCAACAGCACTATAATGAGCTGCTTTAGAAGAAACATTGCATTTTCATGTCCTCGGTGGTGAGAAAAGATGAGCTGAGCCATCTGCATAACCCCTGTGACTTTTCTTATCACATAGTCTGGACTGAATTAATGTTCTTGGAGTGATACCAAAGCACTGCTCATGGGAGTTTCTTCAACTTTAGCAATCGTGCTTCAGTGTTTTTTTTTTTTTACTTTTTGTAAAAACTTTTGTTAAAACTTTGTTATTGCTATATGAAGATCTAAAAAAACAGACCCAGTTTTACCCAGACTTGAAAAACCATCATCATAAAATGTTATTACATACAATATTCTAAACAACAAAAAAATGTATAGAAAAATAAATGACGATTAAGCAATTAATCTAATTTCAGGAGGAGCGCGCACGAACGATCGCAGCTGCCACCAATCTCCTTATTTCTGATAACCCCGCGAATCTCTCCTCCTCCGCCTTAAATACCGCTCACTCCCTATCCTCGGCTTCTGCGTTTTTTGTCTCAGACCTGTTTCTCCGCGAGCCGAGCAGCACCGCAGTTTTTCACCGCAGCTAAATTTAGCTTGCTTTCTGCTTCCGCCCAAACACTCTGGCGGTCTCCAGCTATAGCATTTCTTACAGTCTTAAGCCCAGCTCGCATGTCCAGGCTTTAATACATTACCGGCAGCGTATCAACTCTAACCGGCATTCAAATCAGTGGTCTAATTTCAATGGCATTTCTTTCCGTCAAGTTACAAGGCAACTGTACTAATGTTAACACAAGCTGCCTTACCTTGGTTTTGGGATAACAAGAGATTTCGCGACTTTATCATCGAGTCGATCCTGCAATACCAGAAGCTGGACCGCGGTAGGCAATCGATAGCACTCATATTGTTGTCCAGCGTTATGCTGTTGCATTGTTATCATTCAGAAGCGGGAAGCACGCTGCCCTCTCATTAAGCGTTATCTACTTTTCATGCAAACAACTAAACCTAGCCTGAAGTCGCTAGATGATGTCAAACGTCAATTTGCATATTCATAAGTCAGTCCGTCATGTTTCTCGTTTCTCTGTGGTCACATTATGTAATGATATGCACCCAAATTTCTTAATACAACAGTTTTACTG
>JAUCMU010000036.1:20309235-20324081 GCA_032275025.1 Enteromius treurensis
ATTCAGTTCTGCCTCCGTGTCCTGCCTGCCGTGCCCGTGCCTTTGCCTGAGTTCCCAAGGGAAGCGAGAGCGCGAGCACACAGCGCGCACATTCGTGACAAATTTATTAAATCTATTCATTTTGTTTAGGACGTAAAATTATCTAATTTTATGAATGTTCAGAACTTGGGTAACACTTTTTTAATGGTTACACCTATTAGTTGCATATTACTAGAATATTATCCATTTATTAGTGCTAATTAAGCACATATTAATGCCTTATTCTACATGACCTTATTCCACATCCCTAATCCTATCCAATACGTAAACTTAACAACTACCTCACTATAAAGAATATAATGTTAACTATAAAGTGTTACCAGAACTTGTCTTTGTTTACATTCTTTTTTGCTTTCTGCATGTATAGAAGTATATGAGTGTGTGTCTCTGTGTGTGTGTGCTTATGCATACACATACAGAAGGCAAAAATAAATAATAAAAATAAGTAATTAATAAATAAACACTAGAGTTGTGCAGTTTTTGGATATTGTACATAATTCTTTTATTTTTTGGTTAGAATTTTTTAAAGCAAGTGTGTTCTGATAATACTGATGTCTGCGAAGGACAGAGATCTTACTTTTTCGAGGTAAAGGTGTTCCAGCGAGGTACCGATAAGTCACATTGATCATTCCAGAAAAATTGGTGATCTCTTTAAAGGTGTGAACATATCGCTCTGAGTTCAGAGGATGCATTGAGGTTTCTCGTAACTGACGTTTGTCTTCCTCCTGAAACCGAAGACAAGACAATTGTCACAAGTCTAAAGTAAGTCAAAGTTTGTCACAGCATTCCTCAAGCTAGAAAGAGTCTCCAGAATACATGGACATGAAATGCTAAGACTCCTTTTGCATCTTTAAGTGTAAGCGCTGCGCGTCACTATTTTTGAACTTGGCAATATTCTTGCACACTCTTGTATAATCTCATTAAATGTAAATGATGGCCTTTGAATAATTAATTGTACACACAATATTACTCACTCAATTTTTAATTGTATTAAAAGATGGCATCATTGCTATACTTCGATTCCTTTTAGCACACATGAACTGCTTGCAGTTTTTGCTGGCTGTGACGGTGTTTGTATTTCAATTAAATGGGGGTTATTTAGAAAAGTGACTTAGTCAAAATGGGTACAACCTTTGAATAATTCAACAGACAAACACACGCGACATGTTATGATCACAAAGTTTTGATCATAAAGTTGGCCTAATGAATAATAAATGTGTCTCTTGCATTTGGACTGCCTCTACATCATGAAATTTTAAATAGGCTGCAGCGTGAGCTCTGATAATTATACATGCACAACACGGCACCGGCAGTCTAACACGCAACATTTGGTAATTAAAGCATATAAACAAAATAACTTTTCAGCACAGAGATAATTAATGCTAAATCACATGCAACAACTGTAGTCAAGTTGTTGTGAAGCCCACTATTGTCTTGTTATCTGCTCCACTGATGTTGTAAATGAATTGACCTCTGTAATTTACCTGCTGGATTTTAACAGGTAAACACACTCACCAGCACATAGCCATCCTCGATGTAGAGGTTTATGAAGAGCAGGAAGGTAATGAGAGCCACCAGAAAAGGAATGGTGGAACGTTTCCGGAAGCACCTCATCTTGTCCAGGTACTTTAACACCAGTCTCATGATGGAAACACTGCCGGTGTGATCTGATAGAAAACAAAGAGAAAATACTACATTAGGATGCATCAATAATACGCTTAAATGAATCGATAAAGGGTAAGAGCTGGAACGCGGACTACATATACTGTATAGTTGTTTTATTCTGCTTTTTGGAGCTTGACAGCTCCATCTCATCTCATATAGAATAAAACCAAATCAAAGACAAATCAATCAATCAATGGTTTAAAAATAGTGATATCAGGACTGTGCACCAATTAAAACTGAATTGCTTTTGTAATACCAGTTAAATTCCTGAAACTTCAGCTAAGGTGAAATTCAAGTATGAAATTTAAAGAAGAAACATTAAAATAAACATTCAGCAAAATTCATATAACAAATGTATTTATTGGTTTGTTTTAATAGAAAAACAAAGCCAAATGCAAAGTACAGACTTGATAAACTGTGAAAGTTTTAAAAGATTTCAAAAAGCCTCATAGACAGAAAGACAGACAGATCGGATGACTGACAGCTTATCATATTTTATAAATGTTTTGTGGACCAGGCATTTCTCAGGATGCTGAGTTGATTTGCAAATCAGTAAGCTCCTCTTTCCTGTCATTCCAATTCAGCTTCCTGTTGTGTGCGGCCAATTCAAATTCACGGTTGAACTAAATATGAGACAGCTTAAATAATAAAAAATAATAAAAATAAAAACATTTCTGTAAAACTCTACAGTTGAGCTCACCATAAGGATCATGTCTTTATTATTCAGGAAAAACTGCCAACAATTTCTACCTGTGCAGCAATCGGAAAAGCACTTCTTTTTGTATATAAGACAGGGCATTCACTATAAGGTCACACTAAAAATAAGCAGCAGGCTTGTGTGCCTCTAAGCCTAGTAATTAACCCGACAACGATGTACTGTAGGTATAATACAGACTTCAGCTGAAGAACACGCTGTGAGGTTAATATCCTGACCTTGCTCACCAGGCATGAGCAAAGTATGTACTCTGGGCTTTTAAGTCTTTTTGTCTTGTTCTTTTTGAGGTTTGTGCGTCAAGTACAAAGTATGGTTCTTAAGAAGCAATACTGCAAAATGGCATTTCAATTTCAGCCATCTTCATCTGATGATACATAGCTGGAATGACTGTCTTTGAAACAGAAGAAGAAAAAAATTCAGCTATGTGCATAAAGTAGGCCCAAGGCATTCTTTTATTTCTGACCTCAAATAACACTGAGTAATCCAAGAATAGAACGAAAGGCTTGTGTGTATTGCCTTTTTGAAGGCTCCTACTAAGCACCTTAGACCACTAATTGAATACAAAATAACTTTACAGCCGATTCTATGACCAGATGCGTATCGATTCTGCCCACCGCCAACCTGTTTCAACTGGGGACTGTCAAACCGATATTCTGTGAGCGCTTGCGTGTACTTAAAAAGCTGTGACCACAGACATTGAGACCACACATGTGGGGTTTTATACACCTTTTGAAAAAAGAGTCCTTTTTTATTAACAAAATTTACACTTATAATAAATATAATGTTGAATTGATCAAAAGTGACGTTTAATAGACAGCAAGTGAAGTAATCACTGCTGAAAAATTTAGCTTGCATCACAAAGGATTAATTACATTTTAAAATATATTTCAATAGAAAAAAAATTCAAAGAAACTTTAAATCAAGACGCAAGAAAATGCTATGCATTCATACACAATGACACACTGCTTTATTGGCATTTGTTGTATGAACACCACCAATGCAAATACCAATGCATTTATTATAATAGAACATTTATAAAACAACACAATGTAGTAAATCACATTGCAAAACTGACAGTTGTATTGCATATTTCATTTTCTTTAAGTTGCTTGCTTTTAAATTTTCCAGTTCAAACCGTTTTGCATTTCGATACACGCAGGTGGATTCATGTAATGTTAATGCAGCGTTTTAGCAATGTTGGACCGATTCAGCCTGTAAACCTGCTTCATCCTTCACTGACGGTGAAGTGAGGAGAACCAGAGCGGACCCCTAACAGACCACTAATGGATTTGCATAACATCAAATGGTACCTAATTCTAAAACTTTACCTTGCTAACCAACTTGATGTGATCATATGAGGAGTTTCAGATGTATGAATGCTAAAACACAGTGAGGTTGCGTTATTAGCCAACAGCAAGAGATCAATTAAAATGATAGCTGATGACTCCACCCACCCTCCAAAAAAGAAAGAAAATGATGTCATCATTTACTCATCATCATGTCTTTCTTTCTTCTTCTGCAGAACACAAATGAAGACATTTTGAAGAATGTTGGATCTAAGCAACATTAGAGTCAACGATGACAGAATAATTTTATTTTTGGTGAATCATCCATAATTTCATCACCTTACCTTGCACAACCATTTAAAGCCTTAGATGATGAAAAAAGTGAGCTCCTATAAAAAGCAAGCAAGACAATTCAATGAAAATGCTTTCTTGAACCAAGCAGACAGCCGAAATGGCATTATGAATGTTTCCATATATCTTGTTGCAAAACTGGCTGCATTTCCCAGGTATTCTTCCACCCCCTCAAATCTCCAAGTGTCCAAACACTTCAGACGCACCCTCAGGCTGAAAATAAAACATCCATTAGAAATGTATTAAGCTGAGCTGACATTATCCCTCCTCCTTTCATGGATGCAGAGAGCGGAGCTTGTTGACAAACACACACACACACACACACACACAAAAATCAATTCTGAGCTCTGTAACCTAAAACTCCTCAAAAAGCGATAGAAAAACAAAGATTTAATAATGACTGCATTTCTTCCCAGACTAAAGCCTGCAGATTTAGTTTGTAAAAAGGGAAAACCACCAGCCTGGTACCTTCATCTGTTGCGTAATTACACCTGACAGGGTCTGATTCTGGAAGAGTTGAAATTACAGGCAGATGCAGAGCTGCATACATCTGCCAAGGATCGCGCTTTTGCAGAGGTTTAATTTGAGGGAGTGCTGACGTAAATAACCTGAGGTTCATTCCCACTTCCTGCCGCTCTGTAGATCATCACCTCCCGGGGTGAGCAGCCCTTTTAGCAGTCAATATAAACTGGCCCTTTAGAGCGGCACCAGCGCGCTAAACGAAGCAGCTCAATGAGTAATCCAAAGAGTGGATTTCATAAAAACACAGGCAATCCAGATGGTCCCTCTGACTAACATTAGCTCGTTTGTGCAATTCGGTGCGTACGCTAATGAGAACTGCCACAGTTTTCCCAAACTCACAGGAAGAGTACTTATAAACACCCATTCATTTTAAAGCGAGAGCATTGTGCTGGAATCATTTCGGGCTGCGCATTTGCCAGATATTTATCCACCGTTCTTATCTTTTCACTCTCCTCTTGGTGATGGAGGGAGTGTCATCTCTCCCAGGGTGCCATCTTTCTCTTTGCCTTGGTGACATGAAATAGAGAATAAACTTCAGAATGAGAAACAAGAAGCTCCCTGGTGAGAGGAAGGCAATTACAGTCATGTCTGATGTGCCGCAAGACCCCATGAATAAGAAAAACAAATCAGTTTACAGAGTTGGAAATGGCTTAGAGAGATGTTTGAGGAAGGATGTCTAGTAGATTGTGAGACTGCTATGCAATTTTTATTATGTAAATGCACTACGAGAGACTGTGGAATTAGAGAGCGCTTGCTTTGATTTGGATTGAATACAAACACTCGCAGCATCTCGACTATAAAGGGCGAACCTACTGTACAAGGCCACGCACACGATTGTTCCACTGGTGTAAATCTGCAAGCAAGCGAGTGTTGTGTGTTTTCCACAAGTCTGATCCTTCAAGGCCAAAATAAGAGCATGTTTGAGTCTGCAAATGTCCTTGCAGCTCAGTTTTAAAGTAAATTAAGTCTCTAAAGCATCTTGTCACTGAATAATTCCAATTCTAATTCTTAAAAAGCAAGCCAAAACGCAGCTAAACCCTTTCAATTTCCCTGCTACACACAGCTCGAATGCTAAGCTGCTGCTGAAATCATGAGCCACCCATATTCTTTCAAATCAAAACAGCTTCATAAAACCTCCCTCAGCTATAGCTTTTATGCTACTTGGGACACAGGGGCGTACCTTGCCTTAATGCGAAAACCTGCATACAGGAGAGGGGAAAAAAAGCCATTTTGACTAAGAGAGAAACAGATTAATAAAGCTGGCAGTAGAAAGCAATTCTTCCACATTTGATCTTGTTATCTGTTTTACATTATTTCCCAAGGGTATGCTGCACCTCGCTGATATACAGCGCTGCGCAAATAATCAATTAAGCCAGCAGATTCTACAGCTTTCTGCTCTTGCTTTGTGTCAGAGCTTCAGCCACTTAAATAGATTTTTCTCTTCAACAAAAGGGCTGAAAAGCAGAAAAAGAGTACCGGCGTCAGACGATAAGAAACACCGCCTCTAGATGAACACTGTGGGCCTCAGTTTTGTGAATGAACTTTTGTTAATTAAATGAATTTCTTTGTGTTAATCAATATGTGTGCATTGCAGCCTTGTTTACAGAAAATTGACCTTAGGCTCATTTACAAAATAAATAAAAAAATAAAATACAATTATGTGAAGGATCATAGATCTCTGTGGAAAATGTGCAATCGAAACGCTTGAGGAACAAAAGCATGTTCGTGGTTGTAGAAAATAAAAGTTTATGATTTATGACTAATGTAATTAACTATGCTCATATGAAAGCATTGATTAATCATTTGTAACTGCCCAGGGTACTGACTAAACAATGCCATTAATTATTAGCAATTAAAAATGATCAGAAAGAAGTGCAATTAAAAGCTACTGTATTATCATGATTATATACAGCTTATTGTTAACCCCTTATTATAGAATAGTGACTAAATAAGTAAATATACAAATGAATCCAAGGCATACATTAGTAAACTGACCTACATTTAGTCACATATGGTTAATCTATAGTTTGATTTCTTCCCATGTGCCATTTAGAAGAAAAATATATTGTGCATTAATATTAGTAGTCACTTATATCATTATATAATCATTAGTAATCGTATATATATTATAAAAATAAAACATATCACTATAATACAAAATATACATTTTATCTAATTATAGCAATATATTATATAAAACGTATTATGTTATAATAACAATGTTATGCATATTAATATAACGACAATGACAAAAATACTTAATAATTAAGTGATTTTCTGCCTATTTAATTATTTTACACTGACTAATACTCAGTATTTTGCAGTTGTGTTCATCCCAATCCCAACTCTGAATATTTCCTCATGTTTTCCATTACAAAGCAAATTGATTTAACCTAACTCTGAGTGTAACCAAGTAAACTTTAGCGCATGTGTGCTTGCTTTGAAATGTAAAACATCTGTTAAAGAAAAGCAATTAAAAAGCAAAATGTTAATTAACAAAACCTAAATGCTGATTTACAAATTTAGCACTCTTATTATGTAGCACTAACACAGCACATCTTTCAATAGTCTGACTGCCAGCGTTTGTACATGTCTGCTGAAATGGCACCTCCTGACATCGGTTTTGCTCATCAACACATTCTTAAGGCATAAGATGCTCTCTGGAGAGTTTGCAAGCTTGTGACTGCAGAGTCTTTACTAAAACACATGAAAAACATTGTTCAACTATCGCTGACACTGTCAGACACAAAACACACACAGAGCCGCCCACATACACATTTCCCCCTTTTCTTTCAAGTAGACAAGAAATATCAAGTCATAGTTTTCAATAAACCCTGCTTAGTCAAAATAATTCTTGTTTGTTCCTTTGCAGCAGGCTGGGAAAGCTGAGGCAGGTTTTCTGTTTCTGCGCAACTGACAATATGTAAACACAGTGTGGACACTTGTTGTCTAGAACTTGATAACAGCACAAAGAAGCATCTCTTTCCTAACACCAATGTCTCAAACTTTCCTCTAAAGCATCTGACATCTCTCAGTGTTGCATGAAGTTTCACACTTAAACCTTTCTGAGAGATAAAAGAATATATTTGTTTATATCCCCATCCCAAGTCTTGGTGGGAGCCTATTTTAAGAGACTGTCCTGCACAGAAGCCGTGGTGGTGATGGTGCTTAGCTGTGAGGATCTGCCGAATGTCTCTTTGTTTTGATGTATGAATAAATCCAGCACCCCGCTTGGATTTGGGCACAGTCCAGGCTGCAGCAGGCACCAGCTGCACAGGTGGCTTAGCTTCAGGTTGGAAGCTGTGTGAAGCGCTGGATTGATGCTGAAAACAAAGCAAATTCTATAATGGTTTACACACGCCAGTTTAGGGATGTAGAATATGGTCATGCAAAATATGTGCTTTATACGTAATAAACAGGCAATATATTAATAATAAGCATTCTAATAAGCTACTACTGTAGTTAACAGTGAGAACTGGTTCATATATTAAAGTATCACCAATTTAACTATTATTAACTCCAAAAGAGCACAAATATCACTATATTGTTATAGTGCATATTTTTTTTATTTATACTGTATATGATGCATTCATTCTGATAAAGAAACAAACTCATTTTCAATAGGTAAGCAGGCAAGTCATTTTTTGGGTAAGCTATTTCTTCAAATAATATTTTCATTTAAAGTCAATACAAGATTGCCTTGTAGTTGCAAACTGGTATTTGCTATATTATTTTAACATATCAAATTATTCACCTATAGTGGCTAATTATTCATAAGTTTCACACATTCACAGGAAACACATTGAAAAATGAGGTGAATATGGCAGCGTAATTATGCTTAATAAACAGCCTTTGCGTGCGAGCGTATCTGTGATGCTGTAGTTTTTGGAACTGAGCCACTGACCTCACAATATGTGCAAACCGTTCTGGTCTACGTTGTCTGACATTCACACATTTTTAAAATCACAGTATGGCTTCTTGCTTAATATGAGTGACTAATTCTCAAATCTCTACCTCTCTGTGCCTTTAGTGATGTGGCGCATCTTACAAGGTTAGCCTGTTGAGCGAGTCTCTGTCATTGCCGTGAGGCAGAGTTTTACCTTTAAGGTCACTTAGAGACACGGAGGCCTTTGAAATTCTATCAGCAGTGAGTGTAATGAGGAAGAGAGGCATGAGAAATGATTCATGTGCGAGCGAGCTTCTCACAGGCGCCTCTTAGCAGTTAGCACTTTGACCCAGATTATAGCACCAACCCAAACCTCAAAGGGGAGTTCTGGAGATGGACCTCAGCGATATGACTTCCCCCCGTTGCCACTATAAAAAGTATATAAATACACCGTACAGTCTTTCTCATTCTTTTGTTCAATATTATCATTTTCTTTAACTTTCTTCCTTGATTTCTTTTTCCACTGCTCGCTTCCATTTTCCTCAAACAAAACTGCTCATGTATGGGTTTTTACTTTCCCTCAAATATAAAGGCCACTAAAACGAGTATGTATGTGGTACATCTGATATCAAACGTATAGGCAACACTTTAAAATAGGGAACACTTATTATTAACTATGACTTTTCCCTTAATAAATTCCTAATTTGCTGCTTATCAGTTAGTAAGTTTACAGTAGGTATTGGGTAGGATTATTCTACTAATACTGTATGCAACTAGTTTACAGACCCTAAAATAAAGTGCCTATTATAAATACATTTTCCAAATTCAGTGCAATGTTTGCACGCCTATTATTATTAAAGGTCACCTTCTTTTTGGACCATTAAACAACAAATCCTCAGAAAACACCACAGGTTCCATTTCGCTGAGTGCTTGCTAAACCAGCGTAATCATAGATCATCATTTTTAAAGTAATTTCAAGTTCATTTCAATTCAGATATGAACTAGAGTGGTGATATCTATCTATTTCCATTTTTTTGATCCATGGAGGCTGATTTGTCGCATGAATGCACCCACATTACGTCCAAGCCACACTTTAGCACTTTCATTTTTGGACAATATTAAGGTGAGCGTGAGCCCTCACTGCAATATTACACAGACATAGAAGGTTCATATTATCACCTGTGTAGAGACTTATACATCACCAGGGGTGTCGCAGTTGGGTGAAAAGAGGGACTAAATTACCAGGGCCCCAAGTCGGGGGGAGGGCCCCTGAGGAGTGGCATTTTATTTTCCTTTTAACATAATTTTAAGATCACAATAAATGTTGTTAACTACTGTAAACGCTAATATTTTGGGTAAATGCATCAGATGAGTGATGTATTAAATGGTGTCATAGGTAGTTGTGAACCTCGAGCTTACGGGGGCCCACGGCCAATGCTTATGCATAGGGCCCAGAATTTGGTGCTACACCCATGTAAATCATAGATCACAAAGACGCTGGACTGTACCCCCCCCCCCCAAAAAAAGCCAAACTCATATTTTGCAATATTAAAACTATTTTTGGATTACTATTTTGGACTACATCTATTTTTGGATTTGTGCTATTTTTTCTCTCTTTTTTTTGAGGAGCCACTGCTTCATTCCCTCCTCAGAAAGCAATCCTGATGATGGTCATAATACATAAAAAATTAATTCCAAGGTAAGTTATCATTCAAACCTCAGGTAATTACATGCTTTCCTATTGCCTTTTTTCCCCCCCAGGCAGATACATTTTGACATCGCAGGGTGCTTGATCCGTTGGCTCTATAGGGAGAATGACTGTGAAAGCCATACCATTGTACAAAACCTTCCTCCCTCTCCATTTATGAGAGAGAAATGGTGGGACAGCACTCTTTCCTAAAAGCTCTGTAAAAAGCCAAGGTGACCGCTGGGTCACAAGTGAGAAATAGGAAAATGGCTGTGGGGTGTGCGTCCAGTAGCAGATAACATGAGAAAGCACTATCTCCTCTCAGCACATTTTTGTGCGAAAGAAAATCCAATGCTATAGCATTTGCAACAGAGACTGTTTCTTGCTCTCTGTCTCTCTCTTTGAAATGATGGACAGTTCATTGTTTATCTACTTACAAAAGATACTGTGCATCAAAGTCAAGAGAAATGCTCTAAAGAGGCTGTTTCTGCTTTGGAATGATTCATTTGCAAAAGGGCGGGTCTAAGCAGACCCACTTGAATTTTTTCATTTACAACCTTCAATAAAAAGTAAACAACATAAATGGGCCTTGAATAAGTAGCCAACATTCTCATACAGTACAAACACATTAATGTGAAGAAAAATAAACTGATATTTACAGATGCAATAAACATCACATAGAATTGTATTGTAGATAATGTACAGCTAATATTGTGTAAATAAATATGTAGACAAGAAATATTGATCTTAGTCATAAATGCTGCTGTACTTGAATATGAATAAATCTTCCACTAAGAAAAATTGAAATGTTAATTACTGTGCAACAATGAAACATTACTTTATTATAATAGGTCACTCCAACATTAACAAACTATTAACTACGACTTAATCCTTCAATTTTCAAATTTCTGCTTATAAATATTTAGTAAGCTAATAAGGAACTTGTTAATAGTAAGAATTGATCTGTAAAGAGTTACCATATTAATAATCATATGGCAGTCTTCCAAGTTGTTTTACAATACAATCAATAACTGAGACGCAAGATGATCCATTTGCTATCAGAGATACAAAACAGTTTCAGTTATTTGGATCAGCTTTGTCATGGACGACAATAAAAATTTGGAAATGTCAGACCACTGAATGTTCCATTTGAAATAATTTAAAATGGCACAAGTTTTAGTATGTATAACTCTCACAAATAACTGAACTGTTTGTGAACGTAATCCAACTAATCATAAATCAATAAAGAACACACAGTTGGATTCCAGTGTTAAAAAAAAACTTTTTTTTCCTTCTGCATTGCATAACCATCATTATGTATTATGTTGCTTGCAAGTGAAACCTATAATCTCTGAAGAGATTAGCATAAAGTGCCTAATTAGAATGAAATTAGCATAAATCTGGACAGAAACGGATAGGTCCAGATTTCTTTTATTATAAAGTTCTTAATAGCTTGGAAAGCTTTTTGAGCTGTTGAACCAACTGAACTGGTAAGGAAAACATCTTCACATCACAGTGGGCATTCATTAAGTATTCATTCTCCACAAATCTGAATTACGACCTACCAAAACTATTCATACTAATCCATTACTTTTCATTATTTACATGACATTTTCTCTGTTACTTATTTAAATGAACTACACTGATGTTTTTCATTTCATTTCATTTGAATTGTGTGAGTGATGGAAATACGAGGAAATTAGAAATGATACAGTATGGCTTACAAACTGTTGATTTGTGCCATTTAGCGAAACTAACTGGGAAAATTGGGGGGAAACAAACCGCAATATAATTTTTTTCCACTGCTGTAGAAATATAAGTCTTATCTCCTTCAGTAATGCCAGCTTAGGGAGATGTTCGTATGGAGTCAAATGAGGCTCTAAGCCATTTGTAACGCAATCAGTCCTTAATTAATGAGCACAACTCTGCTCACTGACATTTATGCTTGTAGCTGTGTGGAATAACTTTCTGACTTCCACGCAACAGTTCAGCCATTAACAATTAAATTCCCCATTCACACTTTTAAAATGAACACTGCCACAGCACAACCTTACATGAAAAGTCACGGCTATTACAACCCAATACATTCATTAATCGCTAGTCTGCTCATAAAAAAGTAGTTCTATGAAAACTGAAAATCGAATAACACTTAAGTCATCCTTGATTTAGATCAGTTTGTTTCTATACCTTGAAAGAGAAACTGAGTCTAAGCAACTTATGATTTTGACTGCTTGTCTTTATATACATATATAATGTCTTTATATTTGCTCTTTCTAATGACTGAAATCAATCTTTGATATGCATATACTGCAGAGATGTTGAAGTGAAAGTATTGTCAGTGATTCTCTTGTGAATCGTAACACATTGCATGTTTTTGGTGAAAGAGAGGAATAAATAAACATTTCAGAATAAACCTGCTGCTGCAGCTGCCTCTTCTTTTGGCTTCCAGTCTCCCTGTCGGCTTTGAAGGTTCCCAGCAAGCCTGAGGTAAAATAAAACCCCAAACTTTTTTTCTTACTTAACAAAGGTAAACTTTCAGCATAGTTTCAAACCACAGGAAGAGCTCACGCTTGGCATCTTTCTGATGTTTAGCACACGCAGCACATGTTCCCTGGTTGCTCTTAGAATCAATTTTGTGCATAGTCTTCCAGCCTTTCAGAACTGCTCTTCCACACTAATGGTGGGAAAGAAGAACAATGGCCTGTTTTTAATGCAAGCACAACAGAATATTGAATCAGATAGCTGTAAAAGCCAAGGTTTTTAATTATTGATGATAACAGAAAGGATTTAGAAATTGGAAATAAACCCCTTGTTGTATTTAGACACTCTTGTGCACACAATACGCATTCATTTCTTTTTTAAATCGTCTTCTTTTCTCTCATTTCACCATCCATGTATAAAGATACATGTTCAAATTTGGATAACAAACAACAAGGAATGGACTTTTACACCGAAGGAGGCTTTGTTACGAGTTATGGACTTATATTTGGGTAAAAAACGATTGAATTTCTCTAAATCTGTTTCAATAAAGAAACAAGCACATGGGAAACAGCATATATTTCATAAATACTCAGAGAAGACCCTCAGACAGAGATGTAATGCCTGATGTAACGCATACCGTAAAGTTTATTGCATAAGAAAATATTCTTTTTTTTTTTTTTAAATGTGCCTCCTTTAAATATCTCAGAACAACAACCTGCACAGGCTCTGTCTTGAGGCAAAGCCCAGCATAGTTCAGGATGGAAGTTAAGGAGGCCCAGACTTAAGGGAGCAAAAGCAGCGCTCATGTATTACACATTCTGCTTGTACCCTCACAGCAGCCCAGATCCACCTTTGGCTAATTTCCCACAATTTCCAAGCTTCCTGAAAATGAATATGCATTACAGTTGCAGTGAATCCATTTGCATGGCAGAATAATAATGAAGAAAAAGTGCTCTCAAAAATTCAATTAATCTTACGTAAAACGCCTGCTCAATGCCTCTAATTAGATGCCATTTTAATAACTGCGTATGTTGTACAAGAAAGACAGTTTAGCAAAGGTGGTAAACACCATTGTTCATTTGTTTGATGACAGAAGAGCAAAAGTAAATAGATTTTGTTTACCGGAATATAAGCGATCACTCTTTTATATGGCGTAAACCCTCTAGAAAAGTACTGCAACATGTTAAAACCCACACAATATGCGGCGTAGTGCTATAACAACACATTTGGACTGTGCAACACTATCAAACAGATGAGATACGCATTCAGAAAAACAAAAACAAATGTAAATAAAAATATAAATGCATTTCAAAACGTGAAATTGGATTCACGTGTTTGGCATTCAGGCTATGCTTTACACCAATATGAACATGGCACAGTGGGAGTAGACGCTTTTGGCAAAGGATTACACTGAGCCTGTGGAATAAACCAAACACATCACCAATAGAAACACCGGTCCATGTTCTAATGGTGTCATTATGTTTGTGCTATCCAATTGTAGGTGAAAACAGGGTCCTCCCACGACCGTCTTTGGGGCGATAACATCTTGCAGCATTATTATACTATTACAGGTCACAGACTGGGTCGACAACTGAGGATTGCGAAAAGGTTACTGTTTATCTGGGCTGTGATGTGAACTGCTCTGTGCTGCAGAATGCTTGATGTACTGATATGGTCTTGGTGATAGGCTGTCAGTCAACATGCATTGCCAAAAGGTACAGGTGGTAAAACTATATTCTAGATTCAGTAGAGAATAAGAAAGAATAGTTCTCCTACAAAATGAAGCCTGGCTGAACATTAACTCACCCACAAGCTATTCAAGATATAGATCGTTTATGGTGGTAACACTTTAAAATAGGGAACACTTAACAACGACTTTTCATACAATACCTAATACTAACTTAATACTTACTAATCTAGTTATTAAGTTTAGGTATTGGGTAGGATTAGGGATGTAGAATGAGGTTGTGTAGAGTAAGGCATTAATATGGGCTTAATTACGACTAATAAAATATGCATGCTAATTAGCAACGAGTGTAACGTCTAGTCGTATGGAGATGGAGAGTGCCGGAGACGTAAAGTTCAAATAATATATTACTTTAATTAAACAAACAAATAAATATACAAGGAGCACAGAAAACCAAACATAATCGTTGACGGACAAACTAGAACTCAAAAGACAGGGGTTTTATACAAGGGAGACTAATCACAAGA
>JAUCMU010000036.1:20338892-20351469 GCA_032275025.1 Enteromius treurensis
ATAAAAAAAACCCCCCCACCCCCCCCCCCCCCCCCCCCCAAATTTGGTGGTGCAAATGACTGATGTCCAAGATAAAAAAAAATATAGAGAATAAAATAAAACAATAATTTATTATTAAAAAAATAAATAAATAAAAACAAGCAAAATTTCTGACATGATATCCAGTTAAGTATACAATTAAATAGGGGTAACTTCTGACGTGGCAGCCACTAAATCTCAAAATGCCAAGAGTTTAAATTAAATCAAATTATATTATTATAATTTCATAAGTGTTAAAATCTCTTTTTGCATGAATAATCAATATATTTGAGTCACCAGTCTGAGTGGGCATGAAGAGAGCTGATGTTTCTGATTACAGAAACCTTTCAGTTACTCACCTTGTTCCTGCATGCTCACACATGCTCCCTTGCTCTATTATAAACTGTTCTAGGCTCCCTATCTTTGGCTGGAAAGGCATCATCAGCTATCCGGCCAATCATTTTTTATGCTTTGCCTCTGATGGTGATACAATCTTTAATCCAGAGCTAGCCAACTCGCCCTCGCATCGTTCATGCACTTCAGCAGGGGCCGAATGAGCAAAGCGTCTATCTCTGTACCTTAATAATCATCCAAGTCCCTCTCATATCAGAACGCAACTTTACCTCGGCGTGAAGGTTAGACCTGAAGTGTGTGGCTGCGTACTGTATGCAGATAGGAATAGGCATTACAATAGTTTAATAATAATAAATACATTTAAAAATATATACATTTATGGTGTAATTATATGGTTAGTAATTTGTTTCAGTTTTAATTTTTCCAAACCAAATGTTCTAAAATTAGATTGGTCAGACTAGTCTCATTTTAATTTAATCATGCATGTAATGCTTTGTGTACAGTCGTTACAACTATTTTTTACCACTACAAAAGTGAAACGAGTGTTTAAATGATTCAGAGTCTACTCTTTCTTTTGAGAGACTTTATAAAAAACACATCTAGATTAATGCAAGTTTATACATGGTGCAATTTCAGATTTAAGGATGTTTACATTCAGTTAGAGCTGTGTTACACACTTCACGGAAGCTCGTTTCCAAAAATTCATCATAGGGGCAATTCAAATTGATTGAAAGTAACAGTAAAGGCTTGCAAACGTATTTTAAACGTATACTGTTCTTTTTCCCTTCACCAAAAAGACCCTGAAACAAGAAGTATGATGGTTTCCACAAAAATATTAAGCAGCACAACTGTTTTCAACATTGTTTCTTGAGCAGCCGGAGTAAATTGTATTATATATTAAAATATAAAAAAATACACATACTATATACACATAATAATACACTGAAAATTATGACATGCAATCATGCATATATTTTTTTGTCTATTGAAGCAATGCAAAAATAGAGGGCCAGTTGCTTTTTATCCCTGTCAACTGCAGCCCCTAAGGAAGAAACCAGTTGCATGAAACGCTACATTAAAATGACCAACATTCAATCTTTGGCATACTGCTTCTGTGTTTTCTGATGCACAGGTTGTAACATTGCCACCTGCCTGCAAGACTGCGAGAGACCTATAAAAAATGCTCTTTGAAAATCAATAGGGTCTCAGTAGAGCATGAAAGAGCAGACTCACTATAACCTTACATTTATTTGTTCATTGCTTTATGTGGCTATTCCAGTGAAGTAATGCGCTTAAATTTAGTATTCAGGCCCCAAGCAACTCTTCCTATAAACATTGGGATCTGGGCTCTTCACAACAAGTTTTTCCCGACTCTGCTCGGAGACAAAGTTGTTCCCGACTAAATCAGCTGTGGACGCTCTTAGGAAACTAGAGGTTGCCGCAGCTGTGTTGGTCTGCGGTTGATCTATTTCGTACAGCTCCTGATGCGGGACATGCACCTGTGCAGGGTGCTTTACAACCAAAGCTCCCAGTTACTCCATCACATATTACTACGATCAGCAGAGCGCATAACAGATGCTGCGCGGAATAACAATTACGCTTCGGTTTGTTACAGTTCAGCACAATTCCTTTGGCCCATTTATCAAGCCAGCACATATGTACAACCAGAGTCAGCTACATCAATATTTCCAATCCTCGTCCTAGACAGCTACATTGTTGACAATTAGTCGCTTTTTAAAACACAAGAAATACTAATTCAGTTTCGTGTGGGAAACATCCTCTTGAAGGTCCCCGATTAACATTCCGAGGTTGTAATAGGGTGAATTTTGTAAGCAGGTGGGGAATTTATATATGGGATGGCATTAGTAAATGCGGCTGACTCATTGGAATTGGATGAAATAGTACAATAGGGCCAAGAGCGATTTCGCTGATTGAGCTCCCTTGCCGCAGCTGGGGGCAACTCACTGTACTCCACATTCAAGTGTTCGCACACCTACCGCAGAGCATCCGCTAAACATGTCACTGCTCATCTTGCTAATTACCGTCATTACGCACCAACTCGGGCTGCGCTCTTGCCTGACTAACCGCACACAGCTGTCAACCTCCATTTAGGTGCGAAGGGAAAGGAAACAATGCAGGTTTAAGCCGGAATAGTATCAGGAATTGTATAACAAAGGTGCTTTAACAATCGGAAGATATCTCTATGATTGCGTGCAAGGAGTTTAAAAACTTTAAAGGAGTCATATCATGAAAAAAAAAAACTTTTTCTTTCATCTCTTGAAATAAAAGAGCTCTCTAGTCTGTACTATAAAAATAGACCGTCTCTTAGATCTTTGAAACTAAGCTGTGAAAATAGCTCATTACAAACTTTCGCAACTTGCATACTACATGTCAGCGATGTCTGTGAGGTGTTTAGAAAATTGGCCCACCCAGTCACACTGAAGAAACAGAAGACAGATACTATTATTACTAAACATTTTTAACAATTTAATTATTACCAAATAACCTTGCGCTCTTCCAGGCTATGTGTAGTTGTGCACATCCCTTTGAAGGATCTCAACATAAGAAACAAACAGATGTAATTTGTTTTTTTAAGAAAGTTCCTTATTGTTTCAACAGTTTTAGTTGCTGAGATTCATTTAGGACAACCAGTGTAAACTTTGTTGGAGCCGACAGCAAATCAACATAGTTACTGTCTTGAATTCTTAAAGGCACACAATCTAATGTGGCATTTTTGATTTCTAAATTGCTGCGGGGAAAAAAAATATTGGCTTGATTGTTATGAAAATCATGAATAAAAAGTCATTATCTGTTGTTGTTTTTTTATATAAAGGCAGGTATGGCCGACTTGAATAATGTGAGGCCAGTGTCATTTACTTATGCTGCTTGAAATTGCCAGCAGGTAATTGTTATTCGCAAATAGTTTTACTTTGATACTTAGTTTTCTCAGAAATCGCATGCATATAAAGACAATAGCTTACTTCTGTGTTGCAAAATGCCAAATTAAGTGTGGCACTAAAACAAAAACTGTCAAAATGTTGAGTATGCATTTAAACTCTTGACATAAAAATGTGCACTTTTGCAAACACAGTAAGTTTGTCTAAAAGAAACCATGCAAGTGCACATTTTGGATGCACCTTTGAGGGTTAACATAAAGTGGGGCTCAAAGCAAACCAGTCAGCATCTTTACTGCTGGCAGTACAAACCAAAGAGTCAGAGCCAGCTGTAAATTCTCCTCTTCGCATTCATATTCCATTCCTCCTCGGGGCCAACGAAATGCTGTGTCCATTTAATAAAAAAGGGGGAAATTCCAGTGTTGCTCTTGAAACAATGTGGACTATACAGTATATAATCTACAGAGAGAGCACCACACCGCTCGAGCCACGTGGTGTTGTTTGTTAGAAATCCACCAATGTCAGCGCGAGTTTGTCTCCACTAATGCGCCATCTGTTTCTTAAGGGACCCCTCATTAAAATGGAGGAGATACATAAAAATGTCTTGTGTTCTCTCAAATGAACCCGATTCAGACTGGTCATGCTGGGAAAGGAAGAAGCCCAAGGCCTTATTCCAGTCCCCAATCCATTAGGTGTCCATTCACAGCGTGAAGGCTGATCTAGTGTGATGAGAATTGGGCAAAACAGAGTATTTTCCCATTTTGGGTACCCAATAAAAGGCACAACAGAACAGTTTATGATGCACGCTCTGAACAAATAATCTTCAGCTAACCTCTAAATGAATAATTGCTGAACAGTTTAAATGTTACATGAGGAAAAATTAGAAGGTTACTCTGCAAGTACTGGAATTGTGCTCAAATTGTCTGCAGTGTTAGTGTTAGACTACGTGTAACATACACTGTGTACTGCATGTAATATATGTATACAATTTTAAATGTTTAAAATAACTGTTTTATACATGTCACATTAAAGCAGATTTTTCACGAATGGTAGATTTTGAAAGGCAAAGATTGCCCTTTTTGATGTCTGCTCCACTCCCACAATCCTCTACTGTTTAGCTCCCCATAGAGAATGAATAGAATATGCCTGCTCATCTCCGCGCCATTGGACACGTACGGTTAGGTATTTGAGCCTTGAGGAAGTAAAATATGCGCTCTTTACCAAGGCAGTTGAAAAAGCCATGTTGTTTGCATATCAATAGGATCGGGAAACCATTAAGGAACGGGATGTTCCTCTCACTCAGAGAAAAGGTACATTCTGTCTTTGGATTCATCTTAATTTACCACAAAGTCAATACATGGATGTTCCACCTTTATCCCTAATGTTACCCAATACAAGAAGAAATGTTCTGGAGACAACAAACAGACCTATTGGGAAATAAAGATTAAGCCATCAAAATGAAATCAAGCTTTGTAGTCTGTCTCGTGTATTGATTCACATCTAGTTCTAAATGAATGTATTCAAATGCTTTTTCTATACATCTCAACTCGATATGCTCTAAAGCACATAAAACAGTGCTTTAAAACATAACTACTTCACTTCATTTGCTTACTAGAGTCTGTATCTTTTAAGCACTGAATGCTGGTGTTTACACAGATGTACATGATGTTGTTCCCACCACCAGTGTGAATCAATCTTTTATCTGCCTGCCATCGTTCGGCCCAGCTGAAGGTCACTCCAGAATGAACACTGGCTCCTTTACAAGCTGACATATGATACACTCTAATGGCTTGGCTTTAACCCTAATGCCAAGACAATTAAACTTTCCATTACATTCGCGGCCTGAAAATATAGTCAATCACTCTCACGACCTAAATAAAGTCTTAAATTACACAAAGCAAGTCTTTTTCATTTCGCTGGAGGGTTTCAGCCTGAGCTCGCGCGCCACCGGAGACCTTGTTTTCCCTTCTGCTATACTATTTTGCTGTTATTCCAGCCGCACGCATTCTGAGGGTGAATCAGTAGGATCGCCTAGTAAGCTCGATATTTACTGTTCTCCAGAATCAGCTCTGCTTTTCTTGGAGAGTTTGGGGAGCTCTTAGCTGGAAGAACACATGCTACACTACAGCACTATGAAAACACTACAGGCTACGTAGGGGAAAGGGGGAGCAGAATGAACAGCCTAAAAACCCCGGAGGCACCAACTTCAGTCAGCCTCTGCAGGCCTAAGACAAGTATAGCTGACTATTTCTTCTTCTGAAGACCTTTATTTTCTTCATTTTCTCTCATTTTTCAGTGTTGGTGGTTTCAACGGTCTCTGCATGAATGTTGAATCACTGAGAGTAAATTTGATATAGAGACATTTCTGTTGTTGATCATGGCTGTAATATTAGTACTAGTATTCTCTCTGATCTTGCATTCAATTAGGTTTATACTTGTCTATTGATCCCTGCATATTAATATAGGGCTCCCAAAGCAATCAAAAAACATTTGGGAAGCAAATAACTAAAACATAGCGATGCTACTAACTATTAGTTTTTGAAATAGTTGCTTTTACACTGAGATCAGAAATCAATGTACAAAGGTTTGGGGTAACTAAAAAGAATCCTTAAATAAATAATGTGTTACAGTTTCCACAAAAATACTGTTTCCATAAAATTATTTTTATATTGATAATAATAAGACATTTTTCAGGAGGAATGGAGTAACGGTAATTAGTCAGCTAAAAATACAGCCTTTCCATCACAAGAATAAATGACATTTTAAAATGTATAAAAAAAAAAAAATCAGTTCTTTTAATTTGTAATAAACGTTTTAAGTATTGCTTTAAAGGTGTTTTTGTACAAGCTTGGTGACTTTAGACTGATATAAAAAAAACTACAGTTCTAGGTCACTAGTGTGTTCACCAACAAAAAATGTTTTTAATTCAATTATTTCAATCTTTTGCGGTAGTGTATCAGTTTATATTTCTAAACATAATTTTTGTCTTTAATTGTAATAATGCAGTGAGATTTAGTAATATTTTTGAAAGCATCCAGAATTTTAAACGAGTGTCTAAAACTTCGAACAGTACTGTAGATGTGCAGGTGTTTTTTTTTTTCTAGCTTTCAAAAATAATGCCATACATAGATTTAATTTATCAATGAACTTATATTAACTAAATCTAATAAATATGTGGTATTACAGCTTTTGGTAAAATGGCTTCTGTTCTGAGGTACACTTGCCAATAGTTTCCCAGGCAGCTGTCCGTGAAAGTTTTTTTTTTTTTTTTTTTTTCTTGGAGACATCGCCAAAGTTCTTCTGGATTGAGTCTGTCTCAGTTTGTTCTGTTACTTCATGTCATTCCAGACAGACTGGATGATGATCAGATCAGATCTTTGTGTGGAGCACTGGCTGTTGTCAGACTCCTTGTGCAGACAATAATCTCAATGCATTATTACAATTAATGACAAAAATAATGTTTGGAAAGGTAAACTGCTACCGCAAAAGACAGAAATAACCAACTTAAAAAAACATTAACAATAAAATTAACAATAAAAAAAAAAACACAACATACAAACATATACAGTCACAAAATGTATTCATATACCCTTAACATTTCTCACATTATATCATAATTTATTCACTACAATTTGTAATAAAATATGACAAGAAGAGCTAAACTGTTAGAACAAACTTACCTTGATAATGTCAGATAGGCTATGCAACGGATTACATTCAACCAAAAATTATTCAGCTGTAAAATTTAAGTACGCAATTAGATAATACTAATTTAGGTCAAGCAATTACCTAGAAATGCTTTATTTTGTTCAGTGTGCTGTGTAAAAAAGGTTCCATTAGCAATTTAAGTAAAAAAAAATATTCAAGCAAAATATGGTCAGGTCAAAGTGTCTGATTATTTTTTTTAAGTTTTTTTGGCTACAATACATCACAGTTCACTTTATTCGGTTATACTGTATCTCACTTACATTAATGAATTGTCTTGCTCCCACTAGTAAAAGTGGGTTTTTGTAAAAATACATTTTTGTAAAAATATCAAAATTGTATATCTGATGTCTGAATAATTTTTGGTTTGACTGTAGATTAAAAAGGTCATTTGAAAACCAGCCTCAAAAGTCTGATTTAATTATACATTATATCATTGATAGTTTTGGTTTTACTTCCACTTTAGGTTCTCTCTATCATTCACTTATTCGTTAATGCTTCTTTTAGTTTGACAAGCTACAATTTCAAAGTAGCAGTTACAGTAGAATCTGATTTCTTTATTCGTTCAGCTTATTCCATTCAATCAGCAGTGACACTATATATTTTACTGACAGGCTGTTCTCATGCAGGCAGTGGAAACTCTCGCACTCATTCACCTGGGCCTCTGCTCGATCACTTTTACATTCCTATTACCTCTTACTAGACAGGCGGCGTGCGAGTGTGTGTTTTCTGAATGCAGGTAGCTATCTGTATTTATGTCATTTTCTCTCATTGGGCTCACACACCATTACTCCTCTACGAGTCTCATTTTGAGAAGCGAGAGTGGTTCCCATCTCCCCGTGATGACCCACTCCCTCCTTTTATTATGACCTTTGAGAGCTCACTGTGTCCCCCGCGACCCGCCGTACTGCGCCTGCAATTACCCGTCCTAATTACAGCATATCTGCCATTGCGATGAGTTCTCAAAGAAACATTCTCTCCCTCCTAAACGTGTCAAGAGAGAGAGAGAGAGTGAGAGAGAGAGAAAGGATGAAGACTAGAGAAAGGGTCATAGAGAAAGGAGAAGTGATAGAGAGAGAACTCTCTGCTTTGTCGACCCCTCAATGCGACCTGCTCCCAGAGGAAAGCAATTTAACGCTCGACTGCTTCCAGAGCAGTATATCTGAATCACAAAATAACCTTAGATAAATTACAGACGGCTACTTTTTCAGCTCCCTATCTTGAGTCTGGAGATCTGTAGACTCACCTCGGTGAAGACACAAAAACCACATAGCAGGGGGCCAGCGGCACACTGTCACTAAGCAACGGTCGCCAAATTGAACATGTAGAGATGTGGTGGGTGGGAGGAAGTCGAAACGCATTCCTACAGCGTTCTGTCTGAAGCAGACTGTCAGACTTCTGCTCAACCCTGACTTCTGTTTGTCTGCGCTTCTGCTTAAATGCGAACACAAACCTTTACGCTCTGAATTACATTTGTAAAAGGAAATGCTGTAATCTCCACAGAACTTCCACCCCCACAAAAATAATGTCTGTCCGGACAAGTGTCTTTTCACAATCTTTGCTTAGCTTTCCACAAACAGCCGCAAGTCTCGATTTGTTGTGTGTACGGAGGACCAGAGCTTTGTCTATTTACCTTCTTTCTACTACTTTGGTCAGCTCCCAGAAACACGGAAGAATTCAATTACATGGTGACTTGGGCCCTGACATGGACCCGCTTCTGTTTCAATCACCCCACAGTCAGATATAAAGAGGTGCAGGGGAGGTTGTGTTACATGGAGCGGCCAATGAGCCATGCAGTGACACCAACAGGACCAATGGGACCGGGACGGAGAGTTACTGATCCTTGTTGATTTGTATGAGAAATTGGGACACATAAGCAGGGAGAATAAGATTAACTCTGAAAATGTTTAAATTAATACATAATTTTGAAAACTTTCTAGGATTTTTTTGGAATATTCCAGGGATTTTTCCACCCTTTGCAACCCAGAACATAATAATAATAATAGTTATTATTATTATAATAAAAATAAACACTATTTTAAATTAAACATCTTATTTTCATCATTATTATTATTTACAATAAAATAAATTAAAATAAGAACAAATACAATTATTAAATTCATGGATATTAATTATTATTAATATTATTAAATTATTTATAATTATTATTTACAATAAAAGTATAAAACAAAAACAATAATTCCAATAAAGTAAAATGTATTTTGTTAATGGATACATGGATTACTACTAATAATAATAATTACTATTTCTTTCTGTAATATTTACAAAAAATATGAATAATAAAGTTTTATACAATTTTTAAAAATAATGAACATTTTTATTATCACCATGAATAATAAAAATATTATACCATTATTAAATATTAATAGTAATAATAATAATAAACAAGTGTAAACATAATTATGAATAATAAAATATTATACTATTATTAAATAATAATAAATGTATTATTACTACTATTAATAGTGGCACGCAACCAGTTCATTTTCTTATTGTTATTATTATTTACAATAAAATAAAACAATAACATGACAAAGCCATTGATTGGTTGATGGTATCAAAAGAACGCAATTTAAAATGAGCAATTTCTAAAGTACATCATACAGTGTTAATACACACATAAACCTCTTAAATAACTTATGTGAGAAGTGAAGAGAGGGAGCAGCGTAATAACTAAACTAAAAATGACTCAAGTTATGAGTGGGAGAGCTGTATGGAAACTCAGTTATGTGCCAATAACAGTTTGTGGATGAGGTTACAGATAGAGCGTGTGTTAAGGAGCTGATCGACTGACTGCCCACTGTTTGGATACCGCTGGATTTAGGGGGTGGAGGAGGAGGTGAGACAGAAGGAAGGGAGACAGTGTTTTAGCTCTGCTAAGGGGTCAAGCTCTGATTATAACTTGCAAGTCTCAACTACATTCTCTTATAAAAAGGGTAATTTCATATCATACTCTTATTTCTTGATTTGATTTAAACTTTATATATACTTTTAATGTAAAAAAAAAATTAATAAAAAATCTGTGTGAAAAATATATGATTATTTTATTCACTGTGAGTTTACATTATCAACCCCCGCACTCTTTTTTTTTGCTTGCGTTTTTTTAGTCTTCTAAAAACACCCACTTTGTATATGAAATGAAAAGCAAGGGGTCAAGGTTTGGATGTTTAACACAGTCATTCCTCTACATATCTATTATTTTTTTCTGTCCCAGAAACTTCAACTAACAGGGTTCACTCCTGAACTTTGCCTAAACTTCTGGCAAGGTTTTCTCAAAGTTATAAAATAATTTTTTCCTCCTTTTGTCATGAAATAACCAATAGTAAGCATGTTTGGCGTGCTGTACGGGGAGCAGGCAGAGAGCCCAGCCGACCCCGAGCTCTAGGGGATCAACCCCTAAAAAGCGAGGGCTGGGTAGAGCTCAGAGCCCGGCCTGGTCACCGTGTGCCCCCCTGGGAGGAGGGTGAGATGGCTGAATAGCTAGGATGGCAAAATCAGTTTGAAGGAGCGATAGTTGGGAGGAATCTGGCTTAGCAAGGGCCAGTTCTCCTCTGGCCTGGACACCTGACACCTAGCTCCCAGTTTAAGTGGTGTAAGGGGCGGCGGAGGGATTCAAAGAACAAAGATACGAGGGAGAGGATGTTGGAGGTATTTAAAGGGGAAGCTTTAGTTCTGATAAGGTAATTAGGTAAAATGGAGATAGGCGGCAGCTGGTTAATCATTCGTACCAGGTCCTCCCGAAATTAGTTATAAAACATCATTAATGATAACAGAGCATTCATTCCGTTTTCTTAACAAACCTTCTATCAATGTTCACAAAACGCTTTAAAAACAAAACATTATTTATATCTAAAAAAGTTTTAGATGGCCATTTGTCTAACGTTTTTTAATGTTACTACTTGAACATTCAGGTTTTCATAACCTATTGGTAATGTTAGCAAAATGTTCTTTTAAACATAGAATTTTGAAGAACCAGACAGTTGGTGGTCCCCATTGACTTCCATTTAGAAATACTGTGGAAGTCAACGAGGAGTATCAACATTTTAATTTATTTAGTTTGACAAACTGAATAGAAAGAAACTCATACAGGTTTGGAAAGACATGAGTAAATGATGAAAAAAAAAAATTTTTAGTTGAACTATGGGAAACCACTGATACTGCATATTAACGTGCAAAGAAATAAACTTTTTTTTTATTATTAAAATAAATATTTAAAATCAATACCAATTCACTGAAGTAATTTACATGTCTCAGCAGTTCCTGACCTTGCTGCGAAACGCATTTGAACGCACCCCTGTGTGTAATTAACAATCACACCGTCTAGGTGCTCGTGTGAGCACTCAATAAGCCCTTTCAGAAAGTGAGCTGATAAACACCACAAATGATTTACAGGAGGCCCCGATGGGTTGACAAATTATACCAACAGCACAGAGAAGCGCCACACTGTCAGGAAGACAAAGAAAAAGAGGTTGTTGTGTCAAGAAAACTGACTGACAACAAAAAGTATTGCAACAATAATTTATGCAGCGCAAGCTACAGAAGGTTTGTGATTCTGCCATATTACCGTGGAAATAACAGACCCCGTTAATGTATTCCGTCTCCGGCATAGCCTGGGGACAATGTTTTCATGTCACCAGTCAGGAACTGCTGGTGCTTCTGCGATTGAGCAAACTGTCTCATGCACACCGAGACCGAGAGCCACGCATAAGCCCTCCTGGTGCTTTAGGGCGTGTGTATATTCTCCGGACTGAGGGTATATCCATCAACAGAGGTCTCCAGAGCTGGGCGAAGTGTTAAACCAGGCAGCGCCAGTGTGGACACTGCATTCCCATGCGGCTGTAATATGCATCACATTTCTTTATTCCCCTGAGGGTCTGCTGTCCTGGATGACTGAGCAGCCGTTTGTCTAAAAAGAGGCCATCATTTAACAGCCATTGCTTTAAGTTCCTCTAGGGACTCTCTTCTTTTCCCTACATACATGCCACCTAATTTTTCTCCAACACTCATTTGCTTAAGAGCTTCTAATACTAATACTGTCAATTTGAGAAGTGCAAATTCAATTTATAAAAGGCAGAAGACAAACAGACTGACATGTAGGGGACGTTCTTGTAACAGAACAATACATTACCAACCAGTACATGATGTTTTTGAAGACTGTTAAGCTCACCAATGCTGCATTTATCAATTGATTCATTTATAAACAGTAAAATGTGGAATATTTCATCAATGGCGTCTATTTTAATAGATTTTCTTATGAAGGAAAAGCTCAGTTTTCAACAGCAGTACTCTAGTCTGCAGTGTCATAGATGTCTTTAATGTCATTTTTTATTAATTTAATGTGTCATTCATTGCTGAATTGAAGAATTAATTTATGTCTTGCTACAAACCGGATTCCAAAAAAGTTGGGACACTAAACAAATTGTGAATAGAAACTGAATGCAATGATGTGAAGATGGCAAATGTCAATATTTTATTCAGAATAGAACATAAATCGCGGAACAAAAGTTAAAACTGAGAAAATGTATCATTTTAAGGGAAAAATATGGTGATTCAAAATTTCATGGTGTCAACAAATCCCAAAAAAG
>JAUCMU010000036.1:20354945-20366999 GCA_032275025.1 Enteromius treurensis
TAATTTGACCATTAATTTCGTGACATTATAGGGGAAGCTGAGCTTCCCTTGCAGTCTTAAAGAAATCGCCACTGATACATACATACATAGTTCATACATAGTACACACATTGTAGGTTTTAGACATATTTGCAGTAAGCAATACAGTATTACAGTTAGCAATTACAAGTTGAGTTGTATTGTCAATAAATGTGCAAAAGAGAATTTGGGGTGGGAAGCACACAGTGCAAAGATTGTGTGCAGTTTACATCATATATTATTCGTATTATGAATGTGCAAATAGAGAGAAAGTGTGATGCAACAGGTGGTTTGTATGGCCCATTCACCTGTGTGTAGCACAATCAGATTCCACTTAGGAAGATTGGTACAAAGGTATATAAAGGTAAATAACAAAAGTATTTAAAATAAATTCAGTGGGTATAATGCAGAAATATATATGTTCTCAATGAAATTTTATCCAAAATAAATTTAAGTATCTTGGATTCTGAGAATATGTTGAGACAGTATAATCTTCCAGTATACATACACTTCACCAGCATCCAAGAAAAAAAAATCTCTCATTATTTGTTTGCTCTTGGCAGCATTCTGTAGCAGTTTTCATTTTTATTTTTATTAAAGTCTCCACACAAAACCATAGCAGCAACTCCACAAAGACCCGACAGCATGCTTGCACAATTGCTAATGTCATAAAAGCACCGCGGAGGGGGTTGTCTTTTTGGACTTGGGATGGCTCTAGGGGTGACGGGGCTGAACTAATGTGAGCTCGTAGACAGGACGCAAATACCTGACACATCAGTTAACACGTCTTCACAGCAGGGCGCTGTTCCAGCCCTGACACGGCCAATCACATCTCCGTACGTGCTGACTTCCGGCACTGGCACCATTGCACCCATCATCTATCATTTACTGGACTTTTTTCTGAAGCAGCAGCACCAGGCATGGGTGAGTCCACCAGACCTAATCAATGAGTTGGAAGCCATATGTGTGCCAAAGAGAAAAGGAGATAAGTTGTCATGGTAGCCCAGTAATGTAATCAGACCAAACCTTGCCTAATTGTAATGGCAGGCTTTTAATGACTTCTTGCACTTTTGAACTATTGCTTAAAAATGAAAAGCCATTCGCTAAGTTTTAACTAATAATCTGACTCCATATTGAAGTTACAATTAGTGCTGTGACCAGCAATCATACTAAGAGAGGGAAAATGTGCCCCGTTTAACTACTGAAGACAGCCTTGAACCTAAGATCTTACATATTGCATAATGAGGCAATGAAACTCTTGTTAACAGCTTTAAAAACACTAGCGTTTAGCGACACAGATGTAAAGAAAGTAAGTCAAATAATTATCCATATTCTAAGTGGTTTAAAATGATAAAAGTATACCTAAAAATTTAAATAAAACACTGAAGCTTAAACTGCAAATTAGAGCAGAAACAGAAGCACACACATACACAACTACATAAATACATATGCTACATTTTAAAAATGGATAACCTTTTGTAATTTTTGGTCTTTTAAATAGTTTGTTAAGGTTTGCTTTTATGAAGCAAATTAATCAACTAATTTTGTTTTTTTGACAATGAGTTATGGTTTACGCATAAATACCTAGTAGCAAAACCATTTTAAACAGTAATGATAATAGGAAATGTTTCTTGACTAAAAATATAAATAAATAAATATGACCTCATATTGTGTCAAAAATCGTTTACACAGTGCCTCCTAAACTTTTGTGCATTGTAAAAAAAATAAAAATAAATCTGACCTGGTGCAATTTTTTTGCCGTTTTCTCATTAGTAGCAAGCATTTTTAAAGGGAAATTCTGTAAGTAAGTGCTTTACACAATAAAAAAACACAATCATTCAAGATACATTAATGAAGAGCTATACACAATATACTGTATGATGAAGCAAAAAAATTCAAACCACTTTAAAACATATGCAAAAAACATCACATTATTAAAAGCAGATAACAAATATGGAAAACACAGACAAACGTACAAAAAATTTGTATTCCAGTGACCCTTTTTTTATCTGTAATATTAAACAGGTGGTGGTTCTTTTTGTATAATGATATACTACAGCTCATTTTTAGATTTACTAATTTAATATAGAAATGCCCAGGTTTGATGATTGTTATGCTGCACATGTTTCCCAACTTGAAGTGTGTGGAGGTCTAGACCCCCTGATGGTTCATTTGCTTTGCCCTGTACTCTGATTTGGACTCAAAAAGTATTATCTGCGAATCAGCATCTTAATTAAACTGGCATTTAATTAAAGGAGCCAAGGTGTTTACATTATCTCTCTCCTTCCTATGATAATGAGGAAAAGCAATTTAAAGGAGGATGAATGTTGGTGTGTAGTTAAATGGTTGAATGCAAATCACTACATGATTCTCTCAGTACTTTGCAATATTGGCTGGCATTACATCATGAGATGATAGATAGATTGGATGAATGCTCGCTGAAAGAAACCTTGGCAGTCTGTCAGGTTGTAGCCTTTTCTGCACATATTAATGAACGGTTACTGTAATTAGTGTAAATGTAATTTGACATGTCTCAATAAAATATTGTTTGAAGGCAAAGGGGACTAATGCAACTTGCATTACCGTTTTATGCCGTATCTGTGTCTTTAATAGGGGTCAATGAGCTAACATTAGCTGATGTAAAGTCAGTCGGAACATACTGGAACTCACATTGCCGCTAAAGGTAAATGATAAATATGCCCATCAAGATACACCACTGTTGCCTAGTCCAAGCTATAGTTTTGGGCTCATTTTGAATAGCTGGTTTTATCTCCAGACCTGGCAACCCTTTACCAGTCATGATTGAAAAAATGTTTATCATAGCAAGTCATCTATTAACCGCAAACTGTTTTTATGTACTGTATCTATATGTTGCTAACCAGAGGGGTTATTTCCACCTTATATGGCCCATAAAAATTACATTTATTAGTTTAACCTAATAAAGTCTGGTTGAATCAGTAATATTAAATAATGTATGACTTGAATAAATGCAGTTATTTTTGATGTTACCACATGAATCCCATTTTCAGGTTTTAAGTGTGTATATCCTTCCACTACAGAACACAAAAGAAAAACTGACTGTAAAAAGACTCTTTTTATACAATCACGATGAAAAGAGCCTGGGGCTTTTCAAGCCTGAAAACAGACATAAAAGCACCATGAAGTATCATCAAAGTGGTTCATACAACTTTAGTGCTATATACGTCTTCTGAAGCCATGTGACAGCTATGTGAGAAACATAATGAAATTCTTCCACTCTCTTCTTGGTGTGTTCATGATAGTTAATGTAGCGTCTGATTCATCCGACTCGTGCTTTTAGGTTGGATCTTTTCACTGAATGATTCAGTCCACTTCAAATGATTCATGTATCAGACTGCTCCATTTCCAGTTCAACTCACTGACTTAGTGATCTGGTTTCAGCTATAATAAGATAAGAGAAAATTATCAGTGAAACAAATTTGCCTGATTTCTCTGATTTATCTCTTTTGAATATACAGTAGGGCCTTTCACAATACCTGCACTTGCAGTCTTGGCCAATAAGGAGTAAGTATGCAAGACTGTTCAAAAACACTGAAGCTCCAATCACACTGAGGCTAAACATATCCCATCATTCATCATGATTAGAAGCTCAGGTGTCCCAGGTGTTGTAAGTTACATTAATTAGATAATTCATATAATTTGGTAGCAAAACATAAAGTTTGGTTCATGGGTACAAAGAAATGAGTAGCCTATGTACAGTTTATAAAACTGGCTCAACTGATGGCAACACTTATTTTCACACTCTCTTCATTATATGTGCTTATACCAGTATAAATGATGCATAATTACAAGCAACTAAAGCTTAAGCTTAAAGTACATGATGATACTTAATATTAATCCGTGTGTATAATGTATAATTATACTGTATATGACATTACAATGAAGAGTAACCAAGCAGATTATAATCACTTAATTAAACGCACCACAAATAAATTGTCTGTTACATAAAAACTACTGAACTAACATTTAGACATTTTGAAGTGTAAAGTTTTGACAGTTAAAATAGGTAAACAAAGCTCTGTACAAATTTTTTATATATTTTTACAACACTAACTGTGTCCTATCAATGAAAACTTCTACACATCTGCGGTCTTCACACTAACTTAAACATTTAAATACGGGTAAGAACAGACTACAAGAGGACAATTATGAAAAGCCCATAGTCTAAAACCATGTGTAAAATTACAGCTAAATAACCCGATCCGGGTCATTGATATTCTTTAGAAAGGATAGTAAATCCAAAGTAGCTGCTACAGAATGTTACAGTCACGTATACTTCAGCGATGACTAAGACTTTGCATGTGTGCAGCTCCGCGAAAAAGGAAGAGAAAATGCTAATGAGATTCTAATAAGAATGGCAAGGTAGCGAATGGAGAAAATGCTTTTGTTCTGGGTGTTTTATGTAGCCAAAAGCAATGTCAAGGAAAGTTGATGTTGAAATTCTGAGAAAGCTGGTTTTCTGACGCAGTGCCACAGCCTCAAGCTCAGAGCGAAGGGAACAACAACATCACGCCACATTACGCATGGCTCCGGGTCAACTGCCGGGTGTTCTACATCTCATCATTATGAGTGGGTGTGATCAGCCCCACAAAAAGGGCACAGGCACCCAGCCATGAAACTAATACTTCACAATTAGTAGGAGTGCCCCTTCCTTAAACTGCATTAAGAGACTTTAAACTGCACATCACGATGCAGCTGATGTGGGTGAGTTCATGGTGTGATCAAAACTTAAACTCTAAACAGTTTGAAATTTAAGAAAGATTTTTAATGTTTTTGAAAGGAATCTCTTATGCTCACCAAGGATGCATTTATCTGATGAAAATATAGTAAAACAGTAAGTTTAAATAAAAATAAATGATTGTTTTCTATTTTTATTGTAATTTATTACTGTGATAACAGATTATTGAGCAGCAAATACTTAATTTCTTATTATTATAAATATTAAAACTTATAAATCATAATATTAATTTGCTTATATTTTGGGTAAACTGTGATCCACTACAAAAATAAGAAAATACGATATATATATACCTTAATTCAAAGATATAAATGCTATTCTTTTAAACTTTCTTTCTGTCTTTCTTTCATTTATTTATTATGTTTATAAACCTTTTTAATTTAGGTATTCATTTATAATAAGAAAAATCAATACTGATAATTGAACCCCGAAAATAATTTCTGAAGGATCATGTGACACCGAAAATGGCTTTTGAAAATTCAGCTTTAATAAATAATAAATTACATTGCAAAATATATTTAAATAGAAAACGTCTCACGGTTATGAATATAACGCTGCGTCAAAACACTTTGGAGACTGTAGCCTCATGAATGAAGCAAGCGCGGGTAGGGATGCTGTGGGTGTGGCAAAAAGATGCAGTGTCTCGTTCCTTCAAGGAACTGGGGTTATATGCATAACTCTGAGATGTTTCTTTTCAGGAACTCTACACTGCGTCAAAACGCTTTGGGAACGAAATACCCATGCCTCCAGACCCACAAGTCCCTGCCTTGTGTGGTGCAGCACAGCTAAGGCTGATATAGCTGCTGCATACACTTTCAGAGTGGAATGAGCGAGCCCTGTAGCCAACCTTGACTGCAGGAAATTCAGAACTGTGCCAATCGGGCATTTTTTTACTGGATTTTGCTAATGATCAGCGCACCATGAAGTGAAAAGTTTCCACTTCAGGGCATAGAGTTTTCTTGTTGAGGGAGCTCTGGATTGGAGAATAATCTAAACGACCTCAGTCGATAAACCGGACTTTATGAGTTGCGCCCCTTCAACGGCCATACCCATAGGTCCCATATCTCCGGGCGGGGGTGCACAATTGTGCCCCCTGCTTGAGAGAGAAGGTCCCTCCTGATCCGAATCTCCCAGGGGGAGCCATCAAGAATGGAGACCGGGTTCGCAAACCTTACTCAGCCCGGCCAAAACGTTGCTACTGAGAGTAGACTGACCTCGTCCTGGCGGACTCTCTCCAAGATTCCTGGGAGCAAAGCGACTGGGGGAAAAGCGTACATCTGGTCTCCCGCATGGGAGGTGAAAATTCTACCACTGCACTATCAAGGCAGCGCCGCGAGCCCCGCGAATGCAGCTATGACTCCGCCTCAGCGGGAGTGTTGCAAACGCACGCGGGACCCATGCGATCCCATGAGTGTAGCCCTGACTGCGCCTCGGCGGCAGCACGGGAACAAGCACAGGAAACTCTGTGAGTGTAGCCGCGACTCCGCTCAGCGGTAGCGTGGCTCACACAGGCAGCGCTGGTGAAGGCTACTTCCCTCAGGAAGAAAGCCTTCAGTAATCCCAGCGAACCCCACAAATGCAGCCGCGGGGCTGACTACATCCAACTCCTCGGAGGAGGATGAGCGTCATGCAGACTGCTCTCTCTGGGGAGACGTAACCGTTTATCAGCGGTGCTTCAATACCCGAAGAGATGCCGCTAGATCCGGCTGGCCAGGGAAGAGATAGGAGAACACCCGTCTCAGTCCCTACCATCAGATCTAATTGCGAGCGGAAAGTGGTCAGGGAGAGTTGCATGCAATGTTTTCCTCCGCATGCTCCTCTTCCAAACACATAAACATACATGATGTAAATATGAAAGGTAGCAACACTTTCCTTAACAAACAACCTGTTACTTATAACCCACTCTCCTTACTCTTTTAACTTTCACAGAGAAAGAATTACTGACAGACTCACAGAGAGCGCGGCTGAATGAATGAAGGCTACACTCTGATTCACCGTAGGTGCTCTTGAGAACCCAGTCAGTGACGTCACCAGAGGGTGCCCATCCTGACTTTAATCTAGATGGATTTCACAGCAGATTCAGAGCATGGTCTCGCTGAAGGCGTTCCCAAAGCGTTTTGACATAGTGTAGAGCTCCTGAAAAGGAACTTATTTTACATTTAGATAACATGATATTACTGTTTTTAATGTATTTTTAATCAAATAAATGCAACCTTGTTGAGTTTAATAGACTACACTCTTAAAAACAATTGAATTGAAAATTTACCAGTACATTATAGAGTATCAGTGTATAGACCATTTTATCTCATTATATACTTATTTGTGCAAGAAACTAAACCCCAAATTAAAATAAAGGAGTAAGACTGGCAGGTCTGCCAAAACAGCTTGACATTACTTGATTCTGGAGGTTAAAAGCAAGCCTCAAAAACATAACACATTATAAATCTGACTGATCAGACCCATTTTTAATGCCATACCACAGAAACTTTACCAATTTTTTGATACATTGACCACGCATTATATACAGACAGTCTTGCTCTCTAGCCCTAGCATGCAGTTATGTCTGAGTGCATTGATGAGAGCACCTTCTGTCAGTTAATGTGTGTCAAAGACATTTACCTCTGCCCTTCACAGTTCACTCCCTCATCCATCTGTTTTTCATCTTGTGTCCTAGTGCTAAGGACTGATTATATTCTTTAACAAAGTGAGAGGCACACATAATGCACACTTCAGACTCCCCACTGAGAATCATTATCTGAATCCCCATGATAATGCAAAAGGTCAGACGGATTCCACCAGACTGACACACCGCTCTGGTGGGTCACTAAATCGTCGACATTAATCTTTCTACTTTGTTGTCAGCCATTGAGGCTTCTTTTGTACCGGCGTACAAAAGTGAACGCATTAAAAGCATCTCTCTCTTTTTCTGTCTCTCTGAGACTGTCTTACTGATAGCTAAAAGCATCTCTTTATTTGCAGTCGTAATGGATTCCCTTGAGGGCAAAAAAAAGATATTCCCTATTTTAAATTATCAGAGACTGAAATATACATAAGCATATGAGGTAACTAGCAATGGACAGAAATTTCAGCCGCTAACATTTTTGCACAAAAATACTGTTAATTTTCATTAAAATCTTGGTTAAAAATGTGAACAAAAAAACGTTAACCATTACAGATCATGTTAAATGATCCAAGTTTAATTAAATCTAATGGAAATCAAAATGATGGATGATATATTGACAGAAAAGATGACAAAATCTCGTGTAACACATGAAAGAAGACACATGCTACCTTTTCTTTAGCAATGGAAAATATGCCTTTTGACTTTTGTTGTTCTAAAGTATTTTTACTGGTGAAAGCAACACAAAACAAATCTACACTTAATACCATACTTTGTGTTTTCTTCAATAGTCTTCTACCATCAGGTTTGCCTGTCTCAGAAATGAATGCTTGGTTTTCTTGCCCTTTTTGTGTTGTTGAAAACTGCTAGGCATTAATAGCCAAGTGAAGGCATAAATTGTGTGAGGGAGAGCTCTAAAAACGCATCACCTCTGAAAAGCACAAAACATGGAAAAAATACCATCATAATTGTTGGTTGAGTCTGAGCAGACAGAAAAAAATATAATTGTTTGAAAACATCAATAATAAATTCAGTTCAAGCATTGTAAATAGTTTTTGACTGAATCATCTGTTTTAAAATTGCAGATATTTATGCATTAGATTTAATCGAATTAAAGATTTAAAAGTTCAAATAAAAACTTCAGATTAACCGAAAGCTCCAGTTTTGTACGAATTATCTCTAAAAACATCAAGCGCTAGCATGATCTCCCTTCCAGTTTCCAGATTTTGTTTATGATATATTTGGGTTTTTTTTTTTTTTTATGTTCTCAATTTCATAGTTTCAAAGCAGCCTGTTGTTATCTCTAAGTGAACAGTATGCAAAATTTGATCATATGTATCAGACCGGTAATTTGCAGTTGTCATTGTTGGTATCTTTGTCTTTTCATTTTTTAATAGCTGTTTTTGAGTTTCTTCTCAACAGAAAATGTAATTGTTATAATTGTTTTGGCTTAATTTGCAGCATCTGTTTTCAGTTTATTATAACAAGACAAACAAAGGCATCACCTGCAAAGTAAATCTATAAATACTTACAGCTACAATTTAACCTTTTGCAGCATGGACCTTGAAATAGCACATGGGATTCTCTTACTGTCTAACTTCTCACATAAAGCATTTACTGTACAGTGATACACTGAATCATCTTGGTTTCTACATTATCTATTAACAAGTTCATGCTTTAACTCACAGCTACTTCGTTGTTCACCGTGTACCTCTGTGAATATAGAAAATTGCAATTCTTTAAGAAAATGTTCACTAAAATGAGTAAGAGTCAATAAAACAGGAATGAAAGGATGAGACAAGTGAATGTTAATTTGCAATAATGAAGAATATTATTCAAAGCATCCAGAGCTTAAAATCCTTAATAATTTCAGGACTCTGCTCTCATCTAATTCCATATTGATTTCTCGGCTTTCTCTGTTAAAGAGATAAAAGGCCAGAATGTATAATGAGAGCAGTGTTTCACTGTGTTCAAAGGCGAGCTCTGTTAGCCTCCCAGTAACTTCCTTTAGTTCAGATGACTTAATTGGATTAAATACTATGGCCTAAACGGTGTCATACTATCCTCAACGTGTCACCCCATTTAATTTATGCACTGGTTCCTTTTGCGCTAAATTGCCCTTCAGGTAGTGTTGCCGAAGTATGAAAATTGCAGTAGTCAGTACCAATACCAGTAAAATTTCACAATACAATTTCGATAACACAAGCAAAACTGTTAGAATATATTATTACTTTTTTATAGTTGTACATACACTGCAAGACCTACTACGCAGAACTATTTATGTTTTTTGTCCCACCCGTGGCCATTGTTATCACAATGTCAGACATTTCAGATTCACTTCCGAATTTTAGTATGATTGTTACTCCTGAAATTGTACAGTGTTTATTTACCAACATGAAAAACAACTTTTATTAAAATCATAATTTGGTTATGTAGAGAAAGCAAGCAAAAAGTTACATGCTAAAAACTAAGCAAAGAGTGCTCCCTTTATAATCAAGGTAATGTTCTTTAAAGTCAGCCAAAGCAAAAGCTGAGTAAAAACTCACATAATAATCAGCACAATCTGTTTATGTGACATTTGCAATTGCACTGAGATTTGGGAAAACTCTTGCTTAGTTGCTTAAATATCATAAACAAGAACTTTTTGCTTCATATCTGAAATTTTTAGGCCGTTTTTGTTCATTTTGGTGACATTTTGGCTCCAATTGCCTGTTAATTTCCAACTCCTGTGAGTGTGCAGCATGATGATGTGACACTATACTGTACGATGAATCTCTTATTTACATCCTGTTTTTAATGTGTTCTCAGCACGCAGAGCCCACACTAAACACATTTATACTAACAGGACAGTAGTACCATAATAGAAAATAGAAATTCAGGTTGAAAACAGGTTTGGATTGATCTGGTACTACCAGTGCTGCAAAAAGATTTGATAATGTGGGATTGTGGGAATACGCTCCTTCAGGCAAATGCTCCTTGAGAACTGAATTAGTCTTTCTGATCTCTTAATCAGTTTTGAAAGTTAAGAATACGTAACAGAATTCTACTTTCAGACTCAAAGAAAATAAATCAGGTTGGTTGCCGGCAATTGGTTGTCAGTGAGAACATAAATTTTCTTCTGAGTTTATCAGGTGCACTCTTACACCACATCTATGCTTTTGATCTGCGCTGCCACACAATATGCTCATAACGCAAACTGTAAGATGAATAATCTATAACTTCAGGAGACCTTAATGTGGCAGGTGATCTCGCTCAGCCTGGAGGATTTGTTCACAAGTAGAAATATGTGTGTGGAGGTCTGATGCAAACCCATATAAATCATAACCTAGGGCAGAGTCAGAGCATTTGCATATAGGTAATGGAATATTCAAATGTGCCAGAGCACTCGTAGATGGAGCAGGTGAGTGTGTAATGATGACACAAAGCCCTGCGAGGAGCAGAAGTGATTAATGAGGACTGAACGCAACTCACACCAACCTTACACACACAGGCCTGAAAACTGGGTCAAACTCACAGGTTAACGCTCAGTCAAGCAGCAGAGCAGAGACTTCTGCAGTCGTTACATTCCACAAGTGAGCGACGATAATGACATCAATCGATGCCAACTAAAGGCATAAAAGAAAAAGAAAAAAGAAAGCAGATCAAGAAGAGAAAACTGAGTAGGAACTGTAAAAACAACACTGAAACCTTTGGTCAGTTAACCTAAAAGGCTGAATTTATTTGGTCAAAACTGCCTTTAAGAAATAGTACTATTGTAAAATATTATGTAGCATTTGAACCAATCAGGTGCAAACTATTTGTTACATTTTACAAATAATCTTTAATACCACTTTACCAGCCCAATAGGTAACTCAAACTGCAACTAAGAGGATCTGTGGACCCTTCTCCCGAAAGGCAGGCCTCTGACTCCATGGCAACCAATTGATAATAAGGTTTATTGCTTGAATGTGAACAAAGCAACTCTGACTAGTTCTCCCTTTTGAAAAGACAATGGACTTTTCCCTAAGTTAATTCACAGAAAACCTTTGTTGAGTGAACACGTATCCTTCAGGTCATTGTGCTTGTATATCGTCTTGTGTATGGTCTACTGTTTTATGCATGTTTATGATAAATCACTAGCTAATATCACCTCATAACATTAACACATTTCATGTTTGGTATCTAAAGACTCGTCTTCATACAATCTAATTGAGATTGTATGCTATATGTTGATATCTTTGCTGCATTCAGTGTTTATAGAATCTCTTCTAATTTGTACATCAACCTCCAATCCAGTGCATATGCAAATTACCATGCTTAGAAACAAGGAGCTGTTCTCAGAGCGTGTGCGTAGCAAGGCAGACGAAGAGGCATTCATGGTAAGTAGACATACACTTTACTTTAAACTGTTCACAAGACGTATATCACACACACTCAAAATAACATTGACGATTGATGAACTGGACAGAATACACAGGGCTTAAGTACACAAGGGAAGATGCAAGACAGGTGAGGAACACATGTGGCATGGATAAACTAATCAACTTAACAAGAACAGGGGCCTGTTCCATAAAACAAGTTTACTAAATAAGCCAGGCTTATGGCAGATAGTCTGACTTATTTTAATACAAATGAACTGGCAATAAGTCAGACTAACTGCC
>JAUCMU010000036.1:20367099-20388928 GCA_032275025.1 Enteromius treurensis
AACAATAAAAAGATTGACAGCTAATCAGAATCCACCTGATTTTAAAGAGCTCAAGTAATCATGGTGGCAGGCACCATTAAGACCCTAAAGAATCATATTAGCTTGTGGAAAACTGGGTTTGTATTGACCCTTTAATGGATATTTTTGATCAGGAAGAGCAAAAAAGGATTTTTAGCTCAACACAGTTTTGTTCAGTATTTTTCTTTACGCTATTTCTTTTCCCAAAGCAGCTTTACAGTTAACCTGATTTTGCCATGTGCAACATTGTGATTAACCAATCAGATTTGAAAAAACGGTTTACAGTTTTGGTGAAGTTTACAATCAGTGTTTCTCAGTCTTCTGTTATTTCCTCTGATTTTAAGCATTTCTCATGGGTAAGTTTAGGTTAGGTGTATAGATATGGTCAAGACTATATTTTTGCATTAAATATGTTGACCTAGGGACACATTGAACTTGGCAAAATCAGGATGTGCGCAGCTTTACACAGTAATCAAAGCAGCTTTACAGAGAAAACCAAAGCAGCTTTACAGCGAAAGTGCGAAAATAGAGCAGTTTTACACAGAACTTACAGAAAAGCTAAGCACTCCTTATGCTTTAGAATGAATGCTCACAATATTGAGTGACATGAGGGTGAGTATAATGAAAGAATAATAATTTTCTGTGAAATGTCCCTTTAAGTATTTTACTCAACTTCTGTTCCAAACCAGTATTACATGAACATTTGAGTCTGACCCAGTTTTCTGGCCTGTGTGGTGTGTAAGATTGGTGTGGGTTGTGTTCAGTCCTCATTAATCACTTCTGGTTCTCTTAGGGCTTTGTGTCATCATCACACACTCACCTGCTCCATCCATCCACATTTCAATACGCCATCGCTTGCATGCAAATTTCTGCCCTGTAAAATGATTAATATTGCTCAATATGAACCTGTGCACATTGAGAGATATTACACAGTGATAGCAGCATCTTGAATAAGTTGATATAGTATAAATGGAAAGTTTGCCCAAAAATCCCACTCTAAAAAGTGCTGGGTTATTTCTCTAAACAAATTGTTGGGTTAATTGTACTGGGACAAAATTCTGGGTTATTTGAGGTAACATAAACACAGAGTTGGGTTGTTCGTGCTGAACATAAATATATATATACTTGGGCTTCTCTTGTTTTCTTTCCTAACACATGCTTACTCTCAAGCCCATGTGATAAACACTATAAGTTTTTTTTTTGTTTGTTTGTTTTCAAATTTTATTCGTTTTCATAAGACTTCCAGAAGCTAACTGTATATCCAGAGGCAGGAAGAAAACTTTTCGAAGGCTTTACAATTGCAGACTGAATTCTTGCTGATGACCAGCGAGATGTAAAGGTGCATTTAGAGCAAGGTGACATGACAAGGTAAGCTAGTTATTACATATGTCAAACTATAAAATCAAAATTCAACTGTATTTGGCAAATATCAACTGGTTAACACAATCGTAACACTTTAGTTTAAGAACCAATTCTCACTTCAAATATTTGCTTATTAGCTTGTATATTGGCTGTTAATTCTGCATTACTATATTCTACATCCCTTAACCCTACCACATACCTAAAATCACTAAAACAATGTTGAAACACAAAAGTCCTAGTTAGAAGTGAATATGTGTAATTTAAACATACTAAAGTTTTAACCAAAGCAGATTATTTTACATTCAGGCTCTTTAAAGGAATAAAGACATTTTCCCAGGAAAAAGGGTTTCAGTGTGTCATCATGTAGATTATGAGATCAGTTTTACAGTTTGCATTGTGTTATTCTTATGTTTTAGATGCTAAAGGGAGAGTGCTGCCCACTCTGCTTCCCCCATGAATATACAAGAAAGGTGGAAAGGTCTTCAGCCCTGCAAACACAGAATCCTAGAAGTCATTCACTTGATGTACAACCTGTAAGTTTTATGCTTATGTATGCTTATGTGTTTGAACCCTTGCCTACAGCTATCACTATACAAAAATACACAGCTCATTCAGGTTCACAGTATTAAGAATCAAGGGGATGTAAATTTTTTAACAGAGTTCAAGTCAGCACTAAAAAAATTTAAAACTCTTATTTTGGTCAAATAAATAACATTTGTTTGGTAAAATAATTAACATTGTGCAGATTTTGAAAGGGGAATGACCTTAACTGTACTGTATATGATTATACATAATTTTTCACAAAATATACTAAAATGTGTTTATTTAATTAACAGGAGGGGACAAATATGGCAGAATATTTCCTGCACATTTTCTGCTTGAGGAGACAAGACAGCGACATCCCAGACCTTCACCATTTAACACACCAGCGTGTGTTCTGTCCCATAGTTACCCAGCAGCTGGGTTAAGGTTCGGTTATGTTTTAACCCAGCCTTTTTAGAGTGCAATACAAAAAATACTTTAAATTACCTCACCATCCAAGGTGAATGCATTTGTTTCTTCATCTGAGTGATGTTTTTTATCCAATGTTTGAACTGTCATTCTGACGGCGTCTAGTCACTGCAAAGGATCCATTGGTGAGCAAGTGATGTTAAATTTCTCCATTTTTGTTTTGATGAAGAAACTCATCTACATCTTGGATGGCCTGAGGGTGAGTACAATTCCAGCAAATGTTCACTTTTGGGTGAATTATTCATTTAAGAGAAAGACCAGAATGAGTTTTGTTATTCCAAACATTGTTAGCAAACAGTGCATAACTCAAATACACAACATTTCCAAACTGAACGCTGAAAATTACATTCATACATCATTATGACAAACTCTGAATATTTATCATAATGAATAAGGATGCAAAGTATCCATACACCAGTTTGAAAAACAGGTGAAAAGAATCACATTTTCCCCACAGCTTCTCACAGCCAGCAGCCAAAAGTGATTTATTTCTTACATGCTTGCTAGTTGAAAACTCCAGTGTTTCTTTTTCTTAGCTTTCCAAATCAATTAGTAGATCAAAAGACTAATTCAATCCTTGAGGAGCTGTGCTTAGACAGATATTCCCTAGGAGCCTAGAGGAACTCATCCATAAAACATTGAAGTCAGTTGTGTCATTCACGTCTCCGCTGTTACACACCGGCTAGCCTACGCTAACCATTCTGATCACGTTGCTGCAAGTCAGCCCTCTTAGTGTTTGCTTTTGAGGTAATTAAACTGCATTTGATGGATAACCTTGTTAAAGAGAGAAGTTTAGGTAATGATAATCCAATTAGAAGTATCTACTGGAACTAATACAAATATATTCCAAATTATAGCACAAGCTGCTGGTGTTGATATACCAAGAGAACAAAGCATGTCAAATTTTTTGTGTGATATTTTGACAGATTTCAAAAATGTACCATCATACTGAGGAAGAAATAATACATGTAATAAAAGAAGCCACAATTTCACTACTGACAGGAATTTGACTAAAAACAAGCAAGAATTGACTATTTCAACTATAATGCCATACATAATGTCATTTGGCACAGACAATTTGTTGTTATAATGATGAGCTCCAAGGCTCTGTGTAATAACTTAAGAACAATTGGACAGCATCTGTTGTTATGGAGGAGGCTTATCTCAGAGGCTTGAGAAATCTCTCTGAGACAGTGTGATTTCCCATTATGTTTCGTTGTTTAGCACCAGCGAGGTGCAAACTCTGTTTCACTCCCTTAGACAGACTGACTGCCCTCATGAGGAGCAAAAAGGCAATAGAAATGACTCCGATGGTTCCGAAAATATTTATCTGTCTGAGAAGTTTCAGAATTATTCCCAAAGCACAGCAAAGTTTCATATTCCAGTATAAAAACTTTCAAGAGTCATACTTTTTCAGTATAGTGCTGTGTTTATTTTGGTTCCAATTTGTGTCTTTGCAATTACACTTGTTTCTTGCCTTGATATTAAAATCGAATAACCTTCAAAATAAACATAATTCAGATTTGAACGTTTCCAAAGATTGGAATGTTGCAGATTCACTGTAACGTTTAAATACCTCTCAACATGTCAAACTAGCCCGACTGAATCTTTTGCATCATTTTGCAAAATCTAATGTGTAGCATTAACCTAAAAGCACAAGGAAGACAACTTATCATGGTGGCATTTCGAGAATAATCCCATTTTGAGTTAAACAGCATGCAACAAACACTCAATCTGAGTACGAGCTCCATCTTCACAAACAAAGGTAAAACTCAAGCGTTCAGCACAACAGACACTCTTCTAAAGCCTTTTCTCATCAAAAAGAGCTCTTCGTTCTAGGGTGACCATATCCTCAACTTCCTCATTTCTCCATGAGGATTTCTAAATTGCATAAACAATTGCATTTGTCTTTGTTTTCATATATGATTAAGGTAATGATTAAAAAGTGTGTGGGCATTATAAGTATAGACCAATCGAGAAAAAGTGGGATAGAGCAATGCAAATATGCATACAGTACATATAAAATATGAAAAAGATACAAAGCATGCCAACAGAAAACAAAACCTATCCTGGGAAAATTAGGATGTATGGTCATCCTGTTTAAATATTTGCTCATCTGAAGCATACTGTGAAGTGGAAATTACCTGTCTGGTTTCAAAATTGCTACAATAACACCACTGTAAATTATTCATATTTATGATTCTTCATTAAATGCAATGCATAAAACAAAAGTTGCAACCAAATGTGGTGCACTTGCTAGTAACATGACTCACAAAAACCACAAAGTCTTTTTGATTTGGGGCATATCCTGATTTAATTTCCCCACTCAATTCCCTATTTTCTTGCATATTCCTACTGTGACGCAATTAAGGCATAAAAAGATTGAGAAAGCAACATAAATCTGTTTCTGAGTAAATGTTTGAACACAAAATCTGATTTTTGCTCAGTGTTAAGTTGTTCACAGCAGACGTCCAGTAAAGATACTGGTTAGATGATTTGTTGATGCATTGATTTGTTTTTTCTGCATCCCTGCGCTCCAGGGTATCTGGCAGGTAAGACCTAATCACCACTCTTCAGGACAACTAAAGCATAGGGAAAAGTATTATAAATGCAAATTCCCAGTAAGAGCCCTGAATCTATGTTGAAAGGTCCTCTCCAGGTGATAATTACAGCTTGCTTTGATTACGTTCAGAAGACAAGATTGCAATAAAACTCATAAATAATTCAAAGCCCATCCAGTTTTTTTTTTTAACTTAGGGTAAGGCCATGACTGCTTTCATTCCAGTTGTTATATTTGTTGACATGTACACAAGTCTGTTTGCTTTTTTTCCAGACTTTAGTAGTAAGTACGCTTCTTGACATTCATCTATAATTCATAACACTGTATTTTTTTATGAAGTGTTGTTTAACAATTCTTGGGGTGAAAACCGGTTTTATTCACAGTAAAGCATAATCATCCTGAGAATGTGTAAAATGTTAAATAATGATTATTTTTTTATGAGGTGATTCATGCATGTTTAAATTAGAATTATTAGCATTTTCAAATTAAAACTGTTAAATATATAAAAATATACCATATATCACATATACACCTTCCAGGTCAATACGATTAATACATAGCATGTTGCATAAAGATGATTAAGAACATTATTTAAACTTGTCACAGCAAACCACAAGATAACAATAGGGCAAACAATGGATGATAAAGAACTTACATTAAGCTTTCTGTAAAAATGTGTATTAATTTTGACATAAAAGAAAAGCCCTTTACAAATAAAAAATGCAATATGCAGTTTTAATCTGGCTGAAGCCTAACTAACTGAACAAATATCAACCAAAATGAGCTTTAATATAATGTGCTTTAATAAGAGAAAATAGGACGTTATACATTCTACAAAATAGTTGGAGTAATAAAAAGCTTATTTTCCTCATTGTTCACTGTCAAGGAACATTTAAAATCAAACACAATCTTGCCACTTGCCAAGAGAGTGTATAAATACATAATGCATAACAGCAAAAATGTTTTCAGTGAACAGACAATTTATGAATACAATCTGAAAAATCATCATATGAATAAATCACTTTTATTTTTCAGGTTTATCAAGGGTCTTGTTAAGATGCAAATTTTAGCCTGAATTCACAAGGCTCTATGTTCGGGATTCAGTGTGTACCTCCGTAAAACTGGGGCTCCTGCTGATGAGCTTGTTTGTCTTGTGCGTTCATATTTCTCTAATTGCAGTCATTTGTACCATTTAATAATTGTTAATTATTAACATGATTCATTCTCTCCCCTTTCCTCTGCTTCCACTTGGTTAAACACAACACATCTCGGTCTCTAGTATCTCTCACAACATTAAAAAACATGGTGGGTGGTTCAGCGGTAAATACGCATTCCAGACTATTGATTGGGGTCGTGTGATATGGCCTCTGAGTGTGTCAAGCTCCTTTATCAGTTGTAACTGTCCTTATTGATTCCGATACGAGTGTGTGGGATGCAGCCAATCACAGAGAGAACTTTGCGGAAGTGACCCTTGAAGCAAATGTCTAACTATCAAATCTCTGACCTTTCCCGCATGCATATTTTATGGCAGCCAAATTGTCTTCGGTTAACACGGATCAACCATGCATGGTGGAAAATATGGCAGAGTGCGATGTCATGATATTTTCTCCCGCATAAGTCTGTTCTGAGATTCTCGCGCTAGATATGAAATGTCAAGGGTGTGTTTGGAATATTACCTGATACACTGAAGTTTTCTGTAATGACAAAGAGACATATCTCCACCGTGCATCTGGATATTGCCTGTAAATGTCTCTCTTTTCTCAATGTCTCTTCTGTGCAGAGAGAAGTGCGGATGGCCTTCTTTTCGATTCCATGAACTACCAGGCTGCAGGCTTTGGTGGATCCCTCAGGGCTCTCTCCTCGCATGCATACATACATACTCATTTACAAACCCATCATTCCTTTTGATAATGCCCTCCAAGCTCTATCAAGAAGATGACTTTATTTGAATACAGCAGGATAAATGAATAACAATGCACAATCTTCTGAGAATAACGCTTTAATGATTGAGATGTCATATAGGATGATTTATCGGAATATGAGATGATGCAATTTGCCTGTTTCACTTAATGGGAAATAATGGCAAACAATATTGTGTAAATATTAAAATTCAGACGTCACAGGTTATTATGAGTTGTTGTAGGTCAGGGTCATCGCAAAAATTAGATGTATATCATAAATCTTCTATGCTCTGATTTAATGTCATTTTTCTGCGTGCTTTCAGGTCTGTATTGTGATTGTTGGGAGGCTGATGAGAATTTTGGGGAGGGAGGAAATGCGACAACAAATAGAGCAACAGAAAGTTGTGACACAATGTTCATTTTGTTGTCCCCCATGCATATTTTATGGCAGCCAAATTGTCTTCGGTTAACACGGATCAACCATGCATGGTGGAAAATATGGCAGAGTGCGATGTCATGATATTTTCTCCCGCATACGTCTGTTCTGAGATCCTCGCGCTAGATATGAAATGTCAAGGGTGTGTTTGGAATATTACACTGAAGTTTTCTGTAATTACAAAGAGACATTCTCTCACAACAGATAGAGCAACAGAAAGGTGTGACACGATGTTCATTTTCTTGTTTAGCCTTTAGAAAAATTGTTTTATGGAATGGCATTAATTTTTCCTTTAAAATGTTTTAGGGAAATGTTCAGAGTATTACATATATATAGCAACTCAGTATTAAAAGACTCAGTAACCGTAAATGCCTGGCATGTTGTTTCATTTTGTATATATATTGACTATAAATCATATTGGTGTACTGAAAATGCATTTTAGATATAGTGTAATGCGTGACTATTACAGCTCTTAAAGGGTTACTCCACCCCAAAATAAAGATTTTGTCATTAATCAATAACCCCTATTTCGTTCCAAACCTGTAAAAAGATTCGGTACTGTAATGTCACCTTAGAGCCATTTTGAAAAGCATGTCAACATTTTGTTGACCCTGGAACAACATTTTAATGTTGACCATATCTCTACACCTAAACCTACCCTTACCCATGAGTAATGCCTAAAATCAGAGGAAGGGATAGATGACTGGCACTGCTGTACAAGCATCAAACACTGATTGTAAGCCTAAACTTCACAAAAACTGCAAACTGGTTCTTCAAATCTGATTGGTTAATCACTATGTTGCTCCAGGATCAACAAAGATGTTGACCCAGGGACATGTTGCACTTCTTAAAATCAAGTTAGCGATCCAGGGTACGCACATTATGTACTCAGTTCTTGTCTCAATGGAAAGATGCTGTTTGTGCAAAGCATAAATACATGTATGCAACATATCTTTCTATTGCGTCTTTCACAGAACTGCGTATGCAATGTGCGTCCACCAGATGCTGTCCAAAATGGCACTATGGTGAAGTTATGGTGCCAAATCTTTCAGTAAAGTCATAATTTTTGTTTTCTTTCCATACAGGACAGTCTGGATTATTCGGCAGTCAGTGGGACAGTCGCAAGCCTCTCAGTTTTCATCATAAATTTCTTAAATTGTGTTCCGAAGATGAACAAAGCTTTTACGCGTTTGGAACTTAAAAGGGGTAAGTGATTAATGACAACATTTTCATTTTGGGGTGGAGTAACCCTTATAAAAATATTTTGTGTCCTAATTGGAACAAAAAAAAATCTTGTCTAGATCTGGAGAAATACCCACATGGAAAGAACCTATATGAAGATATATGCGCATATATGAAACCTATATGCACATATATTATAATATGTATGCTGCATATATGCGAATATATGCCACATATAGGCAAAATTGAGGTGCATATATGTGCATATACAGGCCATAGGTCTCTTTGTAGAAAAAGTTGTGGCCTATTGGATAGGGAGTTGGACTTGCAACCCAAAGGTTGGGGGTCCAAGTCCCAGGTCCGGCAGGGATTGTAGGTGATGGAAATGAACAACCAGCTCTCTCTCCAACTTCAATACCATGACTGAGGTGAGGCACTTGGAAGGGTTAAAAGTATTTTTTATATATTTTAATAATTTTACGAATATATAGGTAAACATATATGTGAACTTATAGGTGCATATATGCACACATATATACATTTATATATGTACATATAATATAGGAAAACTGACAATTTTATATATGTCACAGATATGTACGCATATTTTAATAATATATATGTAAACATATAGGTGAACATATATGTGCATATATGTACATATAATATAGGAAAACAGCCAATTTTATATATGTCACATTATATTAAAAACCTATATTAAAACATATATGTTTATATAGGTTTTTTCCATGTGGGTATGCTCAGATGAAACACCATTTACAAGTGGTTAAAAAAATGTCCAAAACAGATCTAAACAAATTGAATTTTAATTTGGATGTTCAACAGGGGGGTGGAATTTTTCACTGGAGGAAGAATTATTATGAATTCTGGATTTAATAAAGTATGAGTTTCATACATTGTTTCTATCAGTTGTTGACGGCACCATTCACTGCAGAGTATCCATTGATGAGCAAGTGACTTGATGCTAAATTTCTCAAAATCTTTTCCAAAGACAATATAAATCTCATCTACATCTTACTTTTTTGGACAAACTGTTCCTTTAAAAATTGTGCAAACTTTTAGTTTGTTCTCAATAAATGTTTTTCAGCTTTCGTCATTGAAGTCACCTCTTGTGGGCTTATTTAGTCTAAAATGAAAAGGGCTCTGTGCAAACTTTAGATGATAAAACGGCTATATTTCCTATTTGTCAGGACACCCAAGCAATTGATGTATGAATAAATACATGATTGAGGTGTTTGTTTCCTCTAATATTTCTTCATTTGTGCCTAGAAAACCTGTTTTTGTTTTTTTGTTTTTTTTAAATGATTAATTAATAACATGCTTTCATGTTGATTTTGATATAACCAATATTTTTGCCAATAGATTAGGGGCATTTTTAATTTGCGGTAGAAAAGGAAATACGACAATGTCTTTATTAAGTTAAATAATATGTATTCGCTATATCTCAGTGGAAAGAATTATGCATTCCGTTGAATAAGGAAAAGACAAAACTGTACAACAGAGCAGGTGCGCAAAAAACATCCCTCGAAAATAACCATACTGCAAAGATTATGTATGTTAATCATTTATCTTTTATGTTGAATATGTCTTAATTGCTTGAAACAGAAGCTTCTGTGAGCTGAAACACTAGGAATGTTTAACTAATCACTGAATCTTATGGCTGGGATCATTCACGTTGTCCCTGAGGCATGGCCCTCCGGCTCTTACAACAATTTGCTGAAGTTGCTGACCTCACAAAGAAAAACACATGTATATAGCTTTAGGGAAAAAAGGAACAGAAAACAAACTGCTTTTTAGTCCCTGCTGTGTGGTTTTATGTGATTGCCTGGATGTCAATTTGCAAAAACGAAGCCGTTTACAAACATGGAAAGCATTACCACATTAGATAGTAAAGGTCCAGGTGATTGCAATTGCAAGGAAGGTAGTCAAAAACACCAAAATAAACCCCCTTGCAGCCACAAACAGGGTAGTTATATGCAATGCTCAAGCCGCGACATGAAATATCAGAATGAGCTGGTGCACAGCATGGCCGGCCCTCAACGGCTCTCTTGCTGCAGATTTATGGGACAACCTCCAATCATTTCCCCCTGGAATCCATTATTTCTGCCTCCTTTCTTCTGTCAAGGTTGTGGGTGTCGAGTTGAAATGACTTTTCAACCCAAGCTTACAGTTAAATTTAGTAACTGTTTGTATTTCACTTTCTGTTGGTTATGTGCACCTGAGCCATAAACAACAGAAACGAAATTGGCAAAAACTAAACTACAGCTGGCATATGTTTTATTCTATTTTTCACTGTCTTCTCCAAATAGACTTTTACAGTCTCAAAGCATTGCGAAAAAAACAAACACACACGACAGTAATTAACTAACATTTATAGATCAAGTCCAGTAGCAGTTTTGGCTTTCTTTGTCTTAGCTGGAGAAATAGTGACTATATGGAAAATGAGCTTTTGATTGCGAAGATTAAAGAAATTCCTTTTAAGGATGTGTGGTGTGTGGCATTTCAAGTTAAAGCATTTCTTTGAAAAATAATGAAGCTCAGAACAGAATGACCCTAAACTGCATATCATCAATTTTGTTGATTAAAATTATAGCTCAAGGGTTCCTTCAGAAGGTTTTATTCCAAAAGATCTGATAGTGGTGAAAATTGCACTTGGTTTGATTGCACAGGTGTATTTGAATAATCATGAATTAAGGTTTTATGTTCTTGCGTTGGTTAAATGCTGTAAAGATCTAGATTATAGGTTGCTGTGAAAGATATTCATATTGTGTATACATATCATTTTGAATGCAGTATCAAAAGCAAACCTTGTATGCGGCAATTATTTAGCTTTGTGTAATCTTAAGCATGGCCCTTAACATTGAGCAAATCAAGGACGTCATAATCTTAAAGAAATTACTCTGTGTTGGAATTACAGTGTCTGAACAGTGTTTTTCATGTGTTATCACAAAGCCTATCAAAAGTTCTGTTCGTCATTTGAATTCTTTGAAGTTCAAAAATGTCCCTTTTTTGTTGAACACAGAGCACTGGCCTTTCATGTGCAAATCTAAAAGGATGATATTTCCAATACAGGATATAAAAGGCCCTGGGATCATTGTGCTTATGCAGAAACTCCCCAAAAAAAAAACAACTTTCCACTGATAAAACAGATTTTTTGTTTCTTGCCAGACTTTCATGTACGTTATGTCTGTAGCGTAAAATAAAGAATCTCCCTTGAACCTCAGACATGAATATTAACACTCCTATGTGTACCAATAAATATATGCCAATTGTATAATAATGCTGAAGGGAGATGAAAGAAATTTCCATTTCCTTGCGTATCCTATATTGGAATATCAGTTGATATGATGAATTTTTCATTTTATTGCTGTACTCTCTAAGGAATCATTTCAATTTATTATTATTTCACGTATCTGAGCAACAACGTATCTGTAATATAGAATATGCATATGAACATTTTAAGGCAACATGAAATCAAAATTGCTTAGTTAATGGTATCACTGCTGATTTATTGATAGATAGAAATTGTGTGCCTTTGCAAACTTGTTCAAAATGTTATGTTTGATAAATGTAATAAATTAAACATTACAACCTCGTTTGGCAGAAATTTGGCAGTTGGCTAACATTAAATGAATAAAAAATTGGCTGAAAAGTTTTATAAATGCTTTACTCCTAAAAGTATGTTTGAAAAACGTTTAATTATTTAAAATGTTTCAGTTATGCATTATGTATGCAAAATCAATTAATCTTGGCCAGCTGCAAATAGCGCATATCTTTGATGATGTTGTGAACCTATAAATGTGTGTGTGTGTGTGTGTGTGTGAGAGAGACAGAGAGAGACAGAGAGAGAGATACAAAAGAAAGCTGTTTAAGCTTAACACATTTTCTCAGTCTCAGGTTTTCAAACAATTATTTATTTTTAATTATCTATTTTTACCCCTATATATTACTACCTAGATTCATCCTTCATGGACTCTCCATTTTAAGTTTGTGTGATCAAGTTAAAACAGGCAAAATTCAACCCTTAGAATTATTCAATTCTAAAACAATTCATCTCCTAATTTGGAGATGAAGCTATCATCAGAAACACATCTTTGAAACACGGCCCTCTGGCTGCCACCCTACCGGTGCTCATTCCCTTTCAGCAGATAAAATCTATGAGCTTGAAGGGTTTTAATGAGGCAGAAGATTCCTGTTAGCGATGGCTTTTTAATTATCACAAGGACCACTTCGCTCGTCTTCAGGAGGGAAGGAAATGATTGGATGCATCACATCTTGTTGAGGTTTTCGACACTATTATGGCAGGACCTGCAAAAATACACCAAGGTTTAGCTTTTTATTTAACCCCAGACGGAGTGTTGGGTAAAAACATGAGGGTCCCCATCAACCAATGTTTCATTTCCTCTTTATGACGGTGAAAGCAGACGGAAGGAGAAGGTTTGTTCAAATAGGCCTATTGGAAATTACCCAAAGAAAACATTCTATGCAAAGATCAGTTGTCAACAAGACCAGCTTTGAAAATTTGAGAAAGCATGTGAAATAGATCTTTGTAGCTGTTGTATGAGTGACTTTCATTTTCAGAGTTCACACACTTTTTGTACACTCACAAAAATGTGCACTCGCACTTGCAAACTCACTGTTAAAGCTCTCTTGCTTCATCCTTATCAAAATTTTATGTCCAAACAAGATACAACAGCTGAACACGTCTCGGTTACGTATGTAACCCTCGTTCCCTGAAGGAGGGAACGGAGACGTTACATAATTGACTGACGTCATGGGATCCCACCTGGAAGACCAATCGACTCTGATCTTTGGAGAAAAAGGCAATGAGAGTGGTTTTGGACAGTGGTTTTTGCATGCCTAGCCACTGCCCCCGTACATACGGGTAAGATGGCGGCGTGCAGACCACCATTAGGGTTTCTGCTAAGGAGCTGATTGCAACCGACTCCCCAGCGCAGTCCTACCTTTTGCCAAGAGGGACGTAACATATGTAACCGAGGGAACACGGTGGGGAAAAAATGTGGGATAAATCGCCAGATCTGAAGAGGGTGAAGGAAGTTTGATCTAGCTGGATTCAACCTTCTCGCACCTATAAGAAATCTGACGATCAGATGGTGTCTTCCCAATGAAAGCCCGTCAACTGTATCATTACAGGCCGTGATAGCAGCAACATAGACTTTCAGAGTGGAAGGGGACAGCCTCCGTTCCAACTTCTTCTTAAGGAAGGAAAGGACCAAACTCCTCTCTGCGAGAGAAGCACCAGTCAGTGAACAGACCCCACTTGAGGGCGTAGGCCTGCCTCGTAGAGGGGGCCCTCACCTGAGTGATGGTATCCACCACGGCCTGGGGAAGGCCAGAGAGGTCTACCGAGTCCTGTCCAGAAGCCAAGCGTGTAGGCTCCATAGATTGGGACGCGGGTGCCAAATTGTGCCCATCCTCCTTCATTCCTCAGGGGAATCTTTCAGGGAGGGGCTGTTGACAGAAGCGTGAGGTCTGGAAACCAGGTTTGGGTGGGCCAGAGGGGCACAACCAACAGAACCTGCTCCTTCCTGATCTTGCAAAAAGTCGGTGCAAGGAGGCTCACTGGGGGAAAGGTGTACTTGCGAAGATCCCGGGGCCAGCTGTGTGCCAGAGCACCCATGCCCGAGGTGGGGTCTCGGTTAGGTAAAAAAACAACTGGCAGATGTGAGGATTCTTGGGGGGCGAACAGATTCACCTTCGCCTCTCTCAATCGACTCAGGATCGCCCCGGTATGGAGTCTCCATTCTCTGTGTAAAGTGAGCAGTCGTGAAAGCGCATCGGCTGCCCGATTTAGGTCCCCCGGAACGTCAATGGCTCTCAGTGATTTCAACCACGAATGACTGACTCAAAGGGAACTCACTTTTTAGTTTCCTCCTCCCAGGCATCACAAGCACATACAGTATGAAGTTATATTTGTATTTGTTGGTCTTTTGTGGGGGTTATTTAATAATTCAGTTCCATTTTACATCATTTTGATGCAATACACTGCAAAACAACCATTCTGTATTTAGAAAAATCCTTATTGGAAAGAACTTGTTTTGCTTTCACAACATTATATCAAATTAATTTCTCCCTAGGCAAACAAAAAAAGGGGCAGAGACCATTTATGTTACGCTGAATGCATTTTCCTATATAAGTGCTTGAGTTAGCACAACTGAAAACAAATAAGGTGTATTTAGTTTACATCATTACTTCTAAATCATGTCGCTGTTGAAGGACAAAACAGCAGTGGGACGTAAACAAGAAATCAAGTGGCTGTTACCAAAGCAAATTTATTTTTGTCACTGTGTGTATCCTTCATAGTTCAATGGGCCTGCAGTACAAACACAATGCAAAGTCATACTACGAGGGACACCCGAGAGACTAGATTTGACTTTGAACATTATTGCATCAGGGACCTTATGAACATATTGTTTTAAACTAGAGGTAATATGCAAGAATCTCCATGTTCCCATGATGAATGCACATTCTTTGATTGTGTGGAAATGATCTCTTCAGAGAAAGGCCGTGCCAATTTCAAGTTGTTTATGGTATGTTTGGTGCCGGCTTATGGGCCTTTGAAATAATGATTAAAGAATTTGCATTCTCAGGAATGAGAGCAGGGCAAATTATAAAGAAACAGCAAGGGAATGCAGTGCACCGTGAGAGATGAGTGTACTCTATGGGACAGCTTAACATTTTCACACTGTATTAGAGTTCACACTTGCACAAACAGTTGTTTACAGACATTACGAACAGTGGTTGTGTCTAGGATTTTAGGTTGCTGAAATCAAGCCTTTGAGAATATTATGGATTTGATGCTAATAGTTTGATATCCTTTCTCCATTTAGGGGAGTTTAAAGAGGGGCTCAGCCCTTCAGTCGATGGCTGAGCTCAAGGCTGAAACTCTCTCAGCATCTTCGCTCATCTGTGTGCCCGAAAGCCTGCCTGCCTGTATAGAACAACGAACTTTGATACTAAAGACTGAGTATCCTTCTTGCACTAATATACTTACCCCCTCTGCCTTGTGAACTGCTTCCATACCTGCAATGATAGCACCTATGCCACATGTGCTGCTGACCTGCGTCACTGACCTGTGATGCTTACATGCCATGAAATCCTCAGCTTTGAGAAACTCCTCTTTACCTCTCATCTCTGCTGGTTACTGAGACTGACAAGGAGATCTAGTCTGCATTGTATTAGATAAATTAACTATTTTAATGATTTGTATTTTACCTGAGGTCAAAATAAAATAAGTAATATTAATGTGCAAGAATTTTAGGCATTGGACTTAAACTTGGATTCAATTTCAATGCATATTTACAGTATGACTATTATCACTTATACAATATAAATGTATGCCATATGAGTGTTTGACTCTGTTTGCAGTTAAACGTTAAGACCAGGTGGATTACATAAATGTATACAGTTAATGGAAGAAACTATTAGCTTACAGTAAAAAAAAACAGAAAAAAAAAAACGTACAAGTATAAAATAAAATTGAAAGCGTCATACGACTATTCATTCAAGGCTGATTTATATAACCTACAGTTTAATTATTAAAGTTTTATAAGTGAAAATGAACTATTCATAGATCAGCTTTTGAAACAACTGTATTTTCTTAAGGATATTTATTTACAAGGTATCTACTGCCATTTAGTGGCTAAAGTTAGAAGTGCAGTTTAATCGTGTACATATCATGTTAATAGAACCTTTGATGGGACATTAGGAGAACGATTTTATTCGTTTGATTGTGACACAAAAACTTAGGACCACAAACGGGAAAATAAAATAAAAAAAGGAAAATGTTTCTCTTAAAATATAGACATTTTACTTTCAAATGCTCCTTTGACCTCCAACACACTCACATTGAGTGAAACAAAAATATGTATTTTACATTTATTTATTTATAATATTGTTTGTAAAAGCTCTACAATTCAGCTAAGAAACCAATTTAATTTCATGCCAAAATGCTTTGATTTTATGCTTTTTGATTTTCGATGACTTCATTGTGAGGTTATAGAATTTTTCTGTATTAAATAATACACATCTCTACTGTATTTTATTATCTACAATGCATTCACAAAGTACAGTATGAAGGAGCATACTAACTATGATGCCTCTTTTCATTTCATATTTCCTACAGAAATGATAGCTTGTGTGCATTTCACCATTCTTAAGCATGTGACCATGTTATTAGTTCCACTCAGTGTCTTATGAAATTCCAAAAAGCAATTCCTTTTTAGTGTGATGAAAAGATGTAATTGCTGCTCTTGATCCAACTATTCCATCAGAGTCAGGGTATTTGCACCTCCCTTTGTTGCCCATAACAAGCCTGTGGGCAATTCTGTCTAAAGCGCACATGATCAGACACACTTGGTCCACTGTTTCTTATCTTCAGGTTTTCAGTCACACTTTGTGATACAAGCCTCCCTGTCCTTGCTTGATGCTGCTGGCCTTGTTCTCTTGAATTCAATACACTCACCTACTCAAACCCAATTCCCTTTTCTCTCATCTGCAGTCAAAACTTGCACAGTTACTAATGTCAAATTCTTACTCACTTTTGGAGACGTTTATTCAGAACTCCTTTTCTAGTCTTTCTTAAAGGAACCGCTTACAGTTAGTGTAAATACCTGCCCTTTGAATTCCGATAACGCAATATGTTTATCTGTTTCTAAATAGTGAGAAGAGAAAATAGCCTAACATGTTTCTCGTGCTTCAGTCACCCTGTCCCTCACTGTGCTTGCCTTGAAGAAACTAGAAATCTAAAATGAAAATGAGTTATGTTCAATTAAACCTGCTGCGTTTCCAAGGCATGAGAACAACTTCCTAATTTAACAATCTTTCACAAGATTCTGAGAATATTTCAACATGAACCTTTCATCATTTTTGTGGCATGCTCAGGAAACATTGCACTTTGCTCTGCGATAATAACTTCACAAAACAGCAATAGAATGGAACAATGCAAAACTATCTACATACACCCCAGTTTCACAGACAAGGCTTAAACTAGTCCCAGACTAAATTGCATGTTTGAGCTGTCTCAAAATGAAAAAATCTTGCTCCGACATATCTTAAAACATGTCAGTGTCATTGTTCTGTGTTCAGATGCACACCTGTAATATTTTCTTAAAAGGCATTTTTGTTAAAGTTGCTTAAATATCTAACTAATGCCTAGTCCTGGCTTTGTTTGTGAAACCGGGCCATAATAGACTTATCAAATTTGTAGCAGAACGTTTAAATAACTCAAACAGGTCCTCTAACAATATCTATCCATGATGCTGCATGAAACTACTGCCATATGGAGGTGTAGACTAGCCTGCCGTGAATTGATTGATTGATTGTCTATCATTCATTTTGTGCTTCACAGATTTGTAACAAGTAACCCCAATGACTAGCGTAGGTTTATGTATTTATTTATTTTCAAAGTTCATCAGAGGACATCAAACAAGACTTACAGGGCCCAAAACACATAATATTCTGACTGAGCTACAATCCCTGACGCCTACGTTAACATCCATATTGACTGGAAGCACTGGATGCAGCGTCATTGTCCAGATATTTCATGATCAACCGTTTTGTTTATCATCAAATGTATGATTCTACAATTATTTTTAAAAAATAATAAAAAAAACTGTAGGGGACGTTTTCAAAATGTCCGCAGCTAATGCGGTTCTTCTCATAAAAACGGAAAATTACTATCAAACAAAAAGTCCTGAGTCCTGACAAATACAAATCAAGTTCCTGTGTGACGTCAAGCAGTCAACCAGGAGGAGGCTCGCGCACACATTTCTCACACACACATTGAGCTGCTATCGCGTCTGACCGGTTACCGTTTCAGTACTCTCAAAAACATATCTATTTTTTTATATCTATCCCTTTTCTCTTTTAGAAGAACAAAACCAAAATCAAAACTGAGGTTGCCTTAGTAAAGGTAGGGTTTTTTTTGGCGTTTAACGTAAGATAAGATGGCTGCTGTTGTGAGTGCGTGAATGTAGAAAATGGCGTCGTTATAGAACAAACACCTGAGAGTGTTTCTGATTGCTTTGCTGTTTTTATAAAACATCGATATACGTGTCAGTATGTACGTAAATTAATATGTATGACTATGTTATTCTCTCTGTGTCCAGAAGCGTGGAAAATATTACATGAGCAAAACCGCATGCTTGCTGACTGTTACGCAGAAGCTAGTATAGTACGTTAGTGGAAATGTTGGGCTATATCTGTTTACGTTATTGTTATTAGGTGATTCGGTTGTCTATTAGGCTTCCAAGATTATGAAAACTGAGAGACGTTACGGTATAACGTTACAGCGGTTGCTCGTTTTTCTTTGTTAGCCTTGTTACTGTGTTAGCAAGCTAAAGGTTTGGCCTCTTTTGTTAGGAAAGGGGATACATCATTTCAATCCGACCTAATATATTGGCGCTATTAACTATTTTTGATCACGTTTGATATCAATCTCTGATGTAGGCCTTTTTACCTCAAGAGGAAGTGGAAATTGTTAAATCTGATCAGACTTGTACGTCCAGTGTGTGTAACGTTACGTTAACACGCAGCCATTTCTGAGCATGCCAGTTTTCTCATGTTTCCTTGACTCTCTTTTGTTCTTTCTTTCTAATACAGTTCGGATTTTCCCACCCCGCCCTTTGATTATAATTCTTTTGAAGATTCTTCGTTGTCAAGCCGCCAAAGTGGAGAGTGTGATTGCAGAAGGGGGTGCTTCTCGTTTCAGGTAAGATCAAAGATCATACATGGGCCAGGATTTGGCTACCAGATATTCTTAACTTGTTATCCATCAATAGCAAACGACCATAGCTCAGCTGTACCCTAAATTATAAAGACAATTTGCCTGTTTACATCATTGTTTGTTCAGCAATGTCTTCATTTTGAGGCACCCAAATTATATTGGATTTCCCAATGTTGATTTTTTTTTTGTACATCAAGATTGTCTGTGTATAGGCTTACTCTCAAATTGAAACACCATAAACATTGTGTATTGACTGGCATTTCTCTCTATTGCACGCTGGTTCAGTTGCGTTTTAGACCCGATCATCTGCGTTGACGCCACACCAGTCACCTTGAGCAAGTGGACAGTTCAGTCGATTTAACTTAACTCATGACAGAGGGGTAAAGCATTTGCCTGAATTTTTAAAAGGATTTTTGAATTGAAGATTGAGAATTGATCGAGATGGGTGGAACTCTTTTGGATGGGTGTCTTAAAATGAAGTCACTCGGATATTGGGGTACTTGCCACGTTAAAGCTAAAAAGTCATAAGGTGTTTTTAACTGATCCACCAGTACTGTTTTCTGCTGCTTTTCTTTTAAAATGGTTTTCACAACTCCTGTTATATGTTGTCTTGTGGTTGTTGTGCAAATGTGTTTTTTAATGTTCTAGTTGTCTAATCTAGTATTGCATTTATTTAAATTTTAGTGCTTCTTCGGGCGGAGGAGGAGGTAGGGGTGCACCTCAGCACTATCCCAAGACTGTCGGTAACAGGTATGGTTTGTTAAAGTCAAGAACGGTCCAGATTGGTGAAATATGTTTTGAAGACTCTAATCGCTTTGTTTCCCTTTAGCGAGTACCTGGGGAAAACCCCAGGGCCTAGCGTTCAGAGATGGGTTCCTTCACGAAGCACTAGACGAGATGTCAACTCCTCCAATGAAAAAGAACATCACGATGCAATATTTAGGAAAGTGAGAGGGTGAGTGTCTTTAAGGAGAGTAAATGCTCACTTCAGCAGAGATGGGAGTTTTAAAGAAGCCTCTTTTGTTCATTGTGCCCTGAGCCTTGTGAGCATGTTTTTGTGGTTGGGTCAGTTGATGCTCTCAAGCTCAGATAAGCACAAATTATATGTGGTAAACAGAAGTCTTTGTTTTAACTGGTTCAAGATGTTTATTCTTTGCTCTTGCTTCTCTCTTCTAGCATACTTAATAAACTGACCCCTGAAAAGTTTGACAAGCTATGCCTTGAGCTTCTCAATGTGGGCGTAGACTCTAAACTTGTCCTCAAAGGAGTCATCTTGCTGGTAAGATGGTTATTGGCTTTATTTTTTATTTTATTTTTTTTTAGACATATCACCAGGTTTTATAGTGAATTTCAATGAACAATTAAAATTGAAGAAACCAGGTAGACATGTTACATAGAATGGCCAAAAAGAAAATAAAAATGCACTGCTGTTAATGCGTTTGACAAGTGTCTAATGCTATTGATTGAAAATACACAAAAAAACAATAATGAAGTATTTAGAGTTTTAACTTTTTAAAAATGTATTCCTGTAATGGCAAAGATGCATTTACTCCACTTGTTGGTGTTACATGATTCTTCAGAAATCATTCTAATAAACTGGTTTGGTGCTTTTTATTATTAATGTTAAAAACAGTTGTCCTGCAGTTTTTTGTTTTGTTTTGTTTTTACTGTAGGTTTTTCCAGAATTTCAGTAAAACAATTTTTTTTTAAGTGTAATTTATGGCATTCTCCTTGAATACATTTTCTTCTTAAAAACAAAAACAAAATAGTCTATCTAAAAATCTTACTAGTTGAAAATATGACAGTGTAGGTAAGGGTTGGGTGATGTCGACCAATTCGGCATCGTACAATGTCTAATGTGAAACATCGCGATGGATGTTGGCATCGTCGCAGTCGTAGGCGGCGGGTGGGGGTGGTTAGTTGTAACTAAAACACCAAGCCCTGCCCCACGACTGACAAAACAGTGTTCGCGCGAGCAGGCGAGTGCTTGAATTGCGCGCGGATGACACATGAGGGTTTGATATGAGCTCGCGGCCCCGTTTGTTCCCATGTACATTTGTTTTCCTCTCGCGGAAATGATTTACCGCGCTCGCCAGCATCAGTGGTGCGCTCACTTAAACTATGGCGGCAAATATATGCCATTAATAAGTGTTTTTCGCGAGCTGGTGCTGCGGCTGGGCAGAGCATCGTGATGACGGTGTTTTACTCTGGAAATTACCATAAAATAAATAATTAGAATATATCTTACAAACCTAACCAAAACTAAATATTAGTTAAATATTATAAGTTACTTTGCCACTCCAAAAAAATGATTATTCTGACCTTTAAAGCAACAACAGTGCATTTCATATTTGAAACACGAACAATTTAAGTCATACCAGACATTTTAGGATAATATATTTTAGGGATGCAACGGTACAGTGAGCCCACGGTTCGGTTTGTATCACGGTTTTCTGGCCACAGTAACGGATCAGTTTCGATACATCAGTATTACTGTACAGTACTGTATGTGAGCTCTAACATAGCGGGAGGTCATTTACCCTTTCTATTTCAAGTTATCAAGGTACAGAGACAATATTAAATGTAAAAAA
>JAUCMU010000036.1:20389028-20411312 GCA_032275025.1 Enteromius treurensis
GGGCATTTTTTCCCCTTACCTAAGCTACATACCTTCTATGTACATATCAGAGAACAATTTAAAATATTCTCTCAAATAATTCTATGGCACCTTTAATATTTAAATAAAAGTGTAAATTAAAAAAAAAGTAGACTAATAAGTAAATAAATGATCTTATAAATAAGCAAACAAATACATAAATAATCAAAAACTTGCCCCTCCCCCGATACTATCGTGTTTCGGTGATCTTACAGGCTGACGATAGGACGAATCAGTGATATTGTTTCAAATTGAGAAACAGGTTTGGGTTGTCTGATAATATTAATAATAGAAATGCACATTTGACATTGTTCGTTATCAAAATCACATTTTTACATGGTTACATTTATGCTGACCAAGTATTATTATTTATTTTTTTATTAAGTATTGGTCTCCCATAGAAGCATACATTTAAATCATGATAAACACTTACAACCACACAGCACCTCAATACTATGATAAAAATACAAACATAAAAACATATGATTTTTAAGGTAGCCTATTAGTATAAAAAAAAAAGATTGTTAGTCTAAAAAAACACAGTATAAATGCACACATGCAATAGCTTAATCACAAATATATAATATACCCTCACTCCTGTAATAAAATACAATGTGAATATTGACAGCGAATTGTTTGTGTTGGCACTGTTAGCGCTCGCGTGAACGAGGACGGCACTATGAACTGTGATCCGAGCGGATAACCGCTCCTTTCCGCGCGATTCCAAAAAAACATATCGAACATTTATCAAACTCTTCATATCGTTTTATCGTGGTGATTATTGTTATCGGATTATCGCCCAGTCCTGGTTAAATGTGAAGCCTGGCATATAGTAATCAAACACTCATTGAAACTGATGCCTTTGTTTGATAGTTTGTTCTTACAGCGGTGTTCTCAGTTAAGCAGGGGTTTTGTAGTCCGGCCATCTGTCATTGTGCTCAGCAGTGAGTAATAAAATGGACTGCAAACATTCATTCCTGTACTACTGGATTAACCAGCGCAGAGAAAGAGAATATTGTGTAAAGAATGTAAATCTCTCGTACCTACATATTTTTTCATTCGTTTGATTTTGAATGAATAAATACACTAACGATCTGTGTGTAGTTTTGTGGTGTTATATTGTATCTATGGTTCTTTCTCAGGAGGGAGATTTCACAGGCTTCAGAGTGGACGGTCAGTGGTCCTCGTGTTCTGGACAAGGCTCATCAAGTGAGTGTTCAGCTGTTTCCATGTTTAAAGTCTTCCTATTATGGATTATGAAAGCTTCATATTTTGCTTTTAGGACTCCCCAACAACATGTTGAGATGCATGCAAGGTCAAAAACACTTTTCTTATAATATGCATTTATTTTTACCTTATTTGTTCAGTGAATCCCAATTGATTTGCTCAACAACTAGTTTTTCCTCCAGTGAGTGGTGGATTTAATTTAAAGCACTGAGCTTTTACAGCTCCAAAATCGGCACCTAGTGGTGAAGAATGAATTCACATTTTCATTCAGACCAACCCGAAAAGACCAACAAGTTTGCTGGAAAGATTTATGTTTAATTTCGACTTCAAAATAAAAATGACTCTATTTTAATGATTAAGAGACAACTCTTTGTTTTGAGCGACAATACGTTTTTATATGGTGCACTTCCAGATTTAAAAGAGATTCTGAAGAGCTTGATTTTCTGGATCAGCTGTGTTTGATGAGAGTTGGAGCTCCAAACAAGAATTGCGTTTGAGACCAGTGGTGTAAACTATAACAGTAATTTGCTCTCAGCTGGGTTTTTATAATAAACTTGGTCATTCAAGTAAAAATGTATCTACTTAAGAAAAGATTTCTGGTATTTTCTATATGTATGTGAGCTCTAACATAGCGGGAGGTCATTAAATGTAAAAAAGGTACAGATTAGGTCATAACACAACATTTATTTTTAAGGGCAAAAAAATGGACAATGTAAAAAGTGAAGTATAAAGTGATCATTATTCAAATAAATATTGACAGCAAGAAGAATGGGCATTTACTTAAGTTTTCTAAATACACCATCAGAACAAACAACAATAACAAAATGTATCACTAAGTGGTGGACAATTGTCCATTTCAATAATTGGTGAGGTAGCATCACAATGTGCAGTATCAAACAGATAAGAGAACACTTTAAGCTTACACTGAACATTTACCATACCACTGGGTTAAATAAACCATCTAACCTTAACACTTTAAACTAATTCAAATACTCTGTGTTTCATTATTATTAAAAAATCTCAAATGTAAACATGGAAAAAGTGCACCATCCAGTCAGGATAAGTGTGTGACGCACACACTTCAGGGATACCTGACTTAACCTATTATAACAGGTCATTTAAAATGTAAACATAAACGGGGGGCTTGTCTCAAGTCTATTTCAGCTTCACTCTTACTCGTGTCGTAAAGTTCTGGAATAATTTTGCTGCTGAAATGTTAACCTATGCAGCCTGAGGCGGAAACGGAATTGATTCGTTCGTCTCTCAAGTCTCCGACTTTTTCGAGTTGTTCGTTCATCACTTGACAGCCCCATAAGCTTAACCTACGCAGCCTGAGCCGTGTGCGACTGAACAAATCACTCCCACGAGATGACTCATTCTTCCCGAGTCACATTAAAGATTAGTTCAAAATGAACGAATCGTTCAAGAACGACCTGTCACTAGTCTTGAGAAGTTCTTACTATCGCCTGATTGTCTATACACAGAAAATGGCCATTTTAATTCAAATGAAAGTTTAATGCCTCAAATATGATGCTGAAATATCGCGGTTCACGTGGGTGTGCAGAACCAAACAGGGCGAACCAAACGGTTCGATAAACCCCCGAAAAAAGTTGCATCCCTAATATCTTTGAATAATCATCAATTTTATGCATTACAGAATTACTATTACTATGACATACTAATTCTGTCATCTATCCTTTAGATCGTAGACAAAGCCCTAGAAGAGCCCAAATACAGCTCGCTCTATGCTCAGCTATGTCTGCGTTTGGCAGAGGATGCACCAAACTTTGATGGCCCTACACCTGAAATCCAGTCATCACAAAAGCAGAGCACAGTGAGTACCTAAATGCCATTAAAAATTGAATGGCATAACTGCATTTTTTTAAAGGTCGTTGAATCTGATAGAGCTACAAGTAATTACCAAAGTACCAAAGTAATTGCCCATGTAGTTTCATTTTTCTAATAGTGCACCATACTGTGTATTTGCCTGCAGACTTTCAGAAGACTTTTAATTTCCAAGCTTCAAGATGAATTTGAAAACCGCACCAAAAATGTTGACAGTAAGTCTCCCTCCTACAATGTCCTAAGTGTTTTTGGGGGTTTTTTGTAAGAAAAGGATTAGTGCGGCTGTGTTGCAGTTTAACATTTAACTATGTCTCTTTATATAGTCTACGACAAACAAGATAACCCTCTCACATCTGAGGAGGAGGAGCAGCGTGCCATTGCCAAGATCAAGATGCTTGGCAATATCAAATTCATTGGAGAACTCGGCAAACTTGACCTCATTCATGAATCTATCCTTCATAAGTGCATCAAAACAGTGTGTATCCCACTCGACATTTCAGTCTATTAGTTCCACTTCATTATGTGCTTTGGTTTGTGGCGTTTCATTGATTTTGGTGACTCATGCTCCCTACACTATCTGTAGCTTTTGGAGAAAAAAAAGAGGGTCCAGCTCAAGGACATGGGGGAGGATCTGGAGTGTCTCTGTCAGATAATGAGGACTGTGGGGCCCAGACTCGACCATGAAAAAGCCAAGGTACTACTTGACCCAAGGACCATTAAGGGTCACATTAAATTATAAATATTTAAACACCAATTTGTCTTACACATTTTATTTTTAATAACTTTTTGACCAGGAACAATAAGTTCAAATTAATGTTTTTACAAGGAAATATGATTGTAATGCACATTTATAAGTGTTGAGTTGATTAGTGGTTTGAGTTTCAACTCTGAAGCAGTTGTCTGCAGCTTGTGCTCTTTCTGAAATTGAGCCTTGAATTATGTACTTTTCCACCTTGTCTCCAAAATTGGTCAATTTGCTAGAAATTGGCTTTGTATTTGTACGAACAAGACATGCCTGATTGGTATAATGTCATGTTGGCTTTTTGGAAAGTACCATAGTGCCTTTTAAGTCTTATTTTTGTAAAAAAAAAAAAAAAAAAATTGTCTTCCTTCTCTTGTGGAGCAGTTTTAAGAGGATGATAGAGACATTAATGGCGCTTTTCCACTGAGTGGTACGACTCGGCATGGCTCGATTTGCGTTTGCACTGCAGTTTAGTATTGCTTCAGAGTGGGCGGGATTATTCACGTGTTTCGTTATAGTTGCGCCGCCTCTACTGCCATAGAGAATGAATGAAAAACTTTTTCATTCTGCGTCGCCCCATCAAGCTCTCGCTGGATCCGCTCCTCGGCTATCAATAAGAGGAACGTCTGTACTTCCTCAATAGACCACGAAACAGCCATTTTTGGTTGATACAAAAAGGTGCATTTCTTCAAACAAAAAAGTTGCGTCCGATCCTTCGCTGGCTGTGCTGATTTAAAATCTTGTGGGTCTGTTGTGTCTCGTGTCGCAAGTTAAATAACGCAGTAATGACAATTTTCTCCGGCCAATCAGTGACCAACAGAGTTCACACGTCACATTTTTGTAACCGTTAGGCTCGCTTGGAACTTCGGCTGAGGTGGTACTTAAAAAAGGACCGGGTACTGTTCCCAGTGGAAAACCCCCCAAAAGTGAGCTGTACTGAACCGTGTCGTGCCGTACTGTGCAGTGGAAAAGCGCCATAAGTGTAATTTGTCGTCATGATCTCTCATCCATTGTTTCCTTTTTTCCCCCACAGTCTTTAATGGATCAGTACTTCGGCCGTATGCGATCCTTAATGAACAACAAGGATTTGCCTGCGAGGATTCGTTTCCTACTGCAGGACACCGTGGAGCTGAGAGAGAACAACTGGGTTCCTCGCAAAGCTTTCATCGACAATGGACCAAAGACGATTAACCAGATTCGTCAAGATGCTGTGAAGGTGAAGAAGTTTGTACTTTTGTTGCATTGACAAAAACTGCAATGCAAAGTGAGTTACATAATAAAAGTCTGTCATTCCCACTCTGAAGGATTTGGGTGTTTTTATTCCACCCATGAATCAGGGAATGAGAATGGACTTCTTCCTAGAAGGCGCCTTCATGCCGAACAGGATAAAACTGGATAGAGAAACTCTCGGGGGTTTGGCCGATATGTTTGGTCAGATGCCAGGTAAGTTTATAACCAATTAATTGTATTTGTTTGTCGAGAAATGTGCCCTGTCTTCATCTTAACCTGTAATTATTTTTGTAGGTAGTGGCATAGGGACTGGTCCAGGTGTGATCCAGGACAGATTTTCTCCAACCTTAGGACGTCATCGCACAAATCCTCTTTTCAATGGCCACAGTGGACACATGGCTTCCCAACCACAGTCACAGTTTGACTTGGGTATGAAGCCTTTCATCAAGTCTAACCAGGTAAGCATACATGTTTTTGCTGCTCTTACAACATTGTTAAAAAACACACACACATTATGAGATTTCTAAACAACTACATATTCTTAGGGACAGAATCAGCATTTTCACAACCAAAACCAGAACCATTCGAACCAGCAGCAAGCTCAATCTAAGGACATGCCTCCACGCTTCAAGAAAGGGCAGCTCAATGCAGACGAGGTACACAAGACACTAAGTGTTGAGTCAAACCAAAACATCTTCCACCCAGTGATTATAAAAAGACGCGTTATTCTGAGGGACTCCACTGGAAGGCAGTTTTCATACTTTGTCTGTTCTTTGTTTCGTTCTGTTTATTTCTCTCCCTTTGTATGCTTCTCTTCTATCCCTCACTCTTAAACTGCCAACCAGTCCGCTGACTGCAATTATGAGATATGAGGGTGTGAATTGTCAAAATAGTATCCAGAATTTAATCTTTGTAACTACCCTAACAAATGTTCTGTATGTTTTCCCATGATCTATGCTTGCAGATCAGCCTTAGACCTGCTCAGTCGTACCTCATGAATAAAAACCAAGTGCCAAAACTGCAGCCCCAGATTCCCACCATGATTCCTCCCAGTGCTCAACCTCCACGTACACAGACTCCACCACTAGGACAGGTAGAAAATCCTCACAGCTTTGCCGGAGTTAATATTTCATGTCAATAAATTTAGATTCCATGGTATGACTTTGCATTAAAACAATTTTTAAAAATGCCTTTTTAGCCTCCTCAACTCGGTCTGAAAACCAACCCGCCTCTGATTCAGGAGAAACCTCAGAAGACTACTAAGAAACCAGCACCTACTAAGGAGGAACTGCTGAGAATGACTGTGCGTGCCTTTTGTTTGTTGGTTTAGCTTTTTTCTGTTCGAAGCATTCTCATCATCGGCTGTCAAGAGTCTTTCTAATGGTTTACTGAATTTGTTTACAACAGGAGAACATTGTGACTGAATATCTGAATAGTAAGAACATGGAGGATGCCGTTAGTGGTGTGAAAGAGATGAAAGCTCCCAAGCACTTTCTGGCAGAGATGTTGAGTAAGATCATCATGTGTTCTCTGGAGAGGACTGATGAAGACCGGGAACAGGTTAGCACTCTTATCCATACGCTGCGTACTGAGGGCTTCATCACTGGGGAAAACTTCATGCAGGTAGGGTTTTATTAGTTTATTTATTTTTTCAAAATATTTGTATTTTGTGTTGCATTATCTAATTCTCATAATTATTTTTGTCATCAGGCTTTGCTGAATGTCTTAGATCAGTGCCCTAAGATTGAGCTGGACATTCCTCTGGTGAAATCATACGTAGCACAGTTTGCAGCACGGGCCATCATTGCTGAATTAGTCAGTGTGGCAGAACTGGCTCATCCACTGGAGAATGGCAACCACTTTCCTCTTTTCTTGCTATGCTTGCAGCAAGCTTCCAAGCTTATGGACCGCGAGTGGCTCACAGATCTCTTCCAGCAGAGCAAGGTCAACATGCAGAAGATGCTTCCTGGTATGTCTTATTCATACACACAACTGTTGTTTTTTTTTTCGATATTGACATTTTGCTACTAAATAGGATTGATTTTGATTATGTGCTGCATTTAACTAGTGTTTTTTTCCCTCAGAAATTGACCAGAATAAAGACCGCATGCTGGAGGTTCTTGAGGGGAAAGGTTTAAGTTTCCTTTTCCCCTTGCTGAAACTGGAGAAGGAACTGCTGAAGCAGATCAAGGCAGACCCCTCCCCTCAGTCCATCTACAAGTGGATCAAAGACAACATTTCTCTCAAACTTCACACCGACAAGGGCTTCATCAACATACTTATGACCAGGTGCAGCCCATTGAATGTGAAATGCATTCATGAAAGGAGATATGTGAGAGGGAGACTGATGTAATTGTTTTTTTTTTTCTGTTTAACAGCTTCTTGCAGTATATTTTTGCTGAGCTTGGCGTGGAAGAAGGTGATGAGCAACTGGCCTCCCCTTCTAAAGAGCAGCTTGACCAGGAGAAGCAACTACTTTTCTCCTTCAAGCCAGTCATGCAGAAGTTCCTCCACGATCACATTGATCTGCAGGTCAGCGCCCTGTGTGCCCTGCAGGTGCACTGTAATGCCAACGCTTTCCCAAAAGGTACAGGAACTACTTTTTGTTACCTTTTAGTGTCCGTTGAGATTTTCTAAATCAATAAAACCTTGACTTTTGTGTCTTGTCATTTAGGCATGTTGCTTCGCTACTTTGTCAACTTTTATGACATGGAGATAATTGAGGAGGAAGGTTTCCTTGCATGGAAAGAAGACATTTCCCAAGAATTTCCTGGAAAAGGAAAAGCTTTATTCCAGGTAAGTTTAAGCACCATGTTTTTAAATGGACATGTTTTTACCCTTTTGAGTACATGTAGATTGACGGGTCTTTTAAACCTTCTTTTTTTTTTTTTTTTTTTTTTTTTAGGTTAACCAGTGGCTGAATTGGCTTGAGACGGCTGAGGAAGAGGAGTCTGAGGAGGAAGCTGATTGAAGGACTGACCAGTCTTCTAGTACACATCAATTTCCTGCTACATGACTTGATGTCTTCTCTTTGGTTCCTGCACTCTTTGCAGTAGCTCCCATTCAGCCAACTACAGTACACTGCTGCTAGGCTCATGAATTAAATGAAAGACGTAGTAATACCATTATCGTAACGTCTCTAATGTATTTTCTCTTATCATAACCAATGTCAGGCTTGTTATCTGCTTTAGTTTCAGAACAACTATGCTTTTTCAGTAGAAAAAGTGGTAGCCAAATGTTCCTTTTCACAAGACACAGGACAGAAAACCTTTCAGCGTCTCAGCAGAAGTGAAACTTGTTTATATAGAACCAATGATTTGTTTACGGTCTGTCTTGGGGATTGATTAAATTGAATCATGAGATCCTGGGTGAATGGCCTTTGTAGGTTATGCTGTAGACGCTTTTATTAGTGTTATTCTGGGTTGGTTGCAATATCCTACACCCCTCGTGCATGATTTTAAACATCCGTAAAACTGTAATCACTGTAACATGTTAGCAGTTTCTATTTCTACCTCCTACTGAATGAGCGTTATTTAGTGTAGGCTTCTGATGTCTAAAGTTTTAGTTTTGAGTTAAGATCCAGAACATCTGCGTAGTTTGATTTTGCACAACACACTACCTAAGAAGTATCTCCGCTTGCAGTAGGTCAAGTGCTTTCCATTGAAGATGCAGAACTCAAGCTACTAGTGTCAACTTAATGCCTCTGCTGCCCAGCCTTACTTCATTGAGGTAACTGAAATGTGTTCTTTGTTAATGGCAGTAGTAATGTTGCCCTTCAGGTCCCAATGATTTGCTGCAAATTATTCCATTCTTAAACATCGAAGTGATGGATTATTTTAACCTGCCTTTTAATGGGTCACAAAATGTCAAAGAAAATGGGGGGGAAATTCAGAAAGAAACAAGGTGAAAGGCTTTGCCCTTGTCAATGCGGGTTTCTCTGCAAACCTTTTATTGACAGGTGTTTTAACTGTTTTTGACAAAGTTAATCTTGTACACTTGTGTTTGCCAACATGTTAACTGCAATCCAGTTGTCAGAAAGGAAATGGCTTATGATCATGTCATTGTAAGGCTGTTTAGTGCTGTATTCATCACCACTATTGCTGAATTCACAATAAAGGAAAAACCCGATAAGCTAAAGTGTTTCAGTTGACATTTTTTGGAAGAATTTTACATTTCAATAGCTTTCGTTGTTAAATTTCTTGTAAGGGTTGGAATTATTTTGCTAGAATCTATTCCACAAGGATGCAGTACCATATGTTTTGGTTTTGTGCAACATTTAAAATAAAATTAATTTTAGGCATATTAAATCTCGTTTACTACAAATATTTTGTGTAGACAATATATCTAAAACTAGACGTTTACATTCATTCCTCATCAGTGGGGATCCAGAAATATTCCACTTTCCTGTTTCTCCTTGAAAATCCTGATTCATGGCTGTCCGCCATTGGTGACAGCTCGCTGAAGTGGCCTGGGCCGGTGTCCCGTCCAACTCGAGGTGCAGCCACCCTAAACATCGTCCTGCTAAGAAGATGAGAGAAATTAAGTCAATACATTTTCTAATGAAAGATTAGCATTTGATCAATAAAACACACCTCCCTGAAGTTCTCTCGGATTCCTCACTGTTGAGGTCAGGCGTAGAGATATACACAGGGTCTCCTTCCTGTTTTGTGCATGTTAAAAAATGGATGTTTACATTTGTTTATTTTGTCAATGTGTTGTACAGACAAGAAACCTTACCGTGAAGTTCCTTGGGGTGCCATCTTGATTTTTCAGGATCTTTACCCTCTGGTTGCTTTCAGTCATACACAGGAAGTAGCTCTTAATATTAGCTTGACACTGAAGTGAGATACAAGTATGCGTTATTGTGCCATCAACTTAATTATGATAATTAAAAATAAATATGTTTAATTTATATTTTAAATATTAATATTTTAAAATATTTCCATGCATATAGGACTGCTCGAAATTTGAACAGTTTAAGAATTTTGCTTAGAATTTTGGTTCAGCAAGATGTTTTTTAAAAAGAAAAAGAATCTTACGTTCACCAAATGTAACATAAGTAGAAATATTTTGTAAATGTCTTTAATGTCACAATTGTATGCATCCTTGCCTGCTAAAATATAACTTTAATTTAATAAATTAATAAATACAATAGTGTTATATTACATTTTACAAGTGGGTGCAAAATTCTGTGTCTTTATTCAAGATGGACACAAAAGGAAAGGTGGACATACTGCTTTGGTCTGTCTCAGGGACTTAAGTTCTTCCTGGGCTCTGATGACTTCTGTCAGAACCTGGTGTTTCTCTCTCCAGCTGAGACACTCCCTGGTGCGATCTTCCCTCTCCCGCTCGGCTAAATGTCTTTCCTTTTCAGATTCCTGCTGGGCTTTATTAGCCCTTTCTCTCTGCTCTTCAGCAACCAGAGCTCTGCGTCTGGAGTTCACCTCCCTACAGAGAGAGGATGACATTGACAGACAGCATCATGAACCAGACTGTTCCAATTGAGCTTTTATTGCATTATAATGGCCTGAATGCTGGCACGTCAGGATCCATTCATAATGCTTGTATTACCAAAGATAAATGGCATTACTGAAGGCTTTCGAGCTTACTTTTCCATTATCTTTACATTCTCCTCAGTCAGCTCCTTCAGTTTGTGTCGTAACGTGTTCCTCTCATCCTCCAGTATTTTGTTCTCCTCATTCAGAGCATGCTTTTCTCCTGACACCCTGTCTAGTTTTAGCTTGGTCTCAAAGTAATTCTTTTCAGCTTGTGCTAAAAGGAGCTGGACATCATTGTGCTATGGATTACAGTATGCAAAAGAATTCAGTGGAGCCATGTAGAATTATTTTGCATTTATGTGTTTGATGATGTATCTGTACCTCTTTTTTCAGCAGATGTAGTTCTTCACTGAGCCGTGTTTTGTCAGCTACTGCGAAATCTTTTTCTTGCCTGCTGTCTATTGCCCGAGCCTCAGCTAGAGCCCTGGTCTTGTCCGCCTCTGCTCGTCCTCTGTCAGCATCCTCAGCTGCCCTGGAGCACAGTGTAGCCCTTTGCTGGCTGAGATGCAGCTTTTGTTTTAACTGATTATTACAAAGGAAAAAAGAGTCAAACGTGCTCTGCAACGACTAATTTCAAAGTCGCTTAAAAAGACAAGTTGACTCCTCTAAAAGTAAGAAAACCTCAGAATACAGTCAAAAACGTTGTGTGTAATATGCAGTCCACTTTTAAATACTTTATGAACAATCACTCTTAGACCTTAGGTGGCGCATTTGTACCAGCAGAAACATGTGGGTTTTAAGCGTTGCCATTGTAAACAAAACAGCTTTGAGCTGATACACACTATGCTATTAGGCATTTTAACGAGATCGCATTAAAAATATTAACATAATCTTTCCGGAGAATTTTCTGTTCCCTTTCATACATAATGTTTTCCCCTTTAAACCAGTAAATAAGCCCCCACACCTAGGTCTATTTTTCCATTTTAGAACATTTCTCAGAGGCACTCAGTGAAACACAGGACATGTAGCCTATATATGCAAGGTCTGGGAGCAGAGCTGAAATAAGTTTGTTATCCACTCCAGATATCCGCTTCTTGACTATAGTTGACTATAGTATTTCGATGTTGACTAGCAGCAGTTCTGCTTTTCTTGTGCACACCTCTTTAACTTGGGCCTGGAGTTCCTGGTTGAAATTGCGCAGGTTTCTCATGGTGAGCTCACTCTCAGTCCTCATCATGATCCTTTCCATGTGAATTTCGTTAGACAGATACTTGTTCTCCTTCTTTAGGTCTTCACATTCCTGAACAACACAAATACAGTGAAAATGAGGGACTATCCTGCTGAAAAAAAACAGCATATGCTGGTTATGTTTTAATGCTGAGATGCTGGTTTATGCTTGTCCTTTGCTGGTTTGAGCTGGTCTTTTTGCTGGTTTATGCTGGTCATGTGCTGGCAAAGGACCATCACAAACCAGCAAAAAACCAGTAAGACACTAAATATATTTTGGAGAATGTTTCAGCTTTCCCAGCTTGCTGAAAATTCAATAATTTTGATTTTTTCTTTTTTTCTTTAATTGAGCTACTATTATCATTTACATCAGTTTGTTTTTGTATATTTTCTCAATTTAGTTTTAGTCTTATTTTTTATTTATTTATTTTTTTTTTTTATTTAGTAGTTTTTGTATACACACACAATATTTTATGTATTTTTTTATTTATTTTAACTTGCACTGAAAACTACTAATTTACTAATTATCTTTCACATGTACATGTCAATCAGAATATTTGAGAAAGACCTTAAATACAGAATTCTGCAATTAATGTGTGTGATCTGTTAAAGTACACCCTTGTTCTGAATGTGCCCATGCAGAGGACATTGCCCTAATGTTCTGTATCATGTCAGCACCTACCTTCCTCTTCCTCACTAGTTCTCCCTGCAGGTGGTTGATCTGCAGGAAGGAGCCGCTGGCACTCAGAGCACTCACGGGTCGGACTGCCCGTATAGGTCTTCGAGGAGGGTGGGTGGGTTTCGAAACTCCTTTAATCTCCTCTATGCTTTCGAATCGGCCACTCATGTTGTTGCTGCTGTGAGAAAGAGACTTAAAAGTACCACTGTCTGAAGCAGGGGTCTTCAGTGAAGTCAGAGCCTGGAGCTCTGCATGAGAGCTGGCCCTTAAGTTCATGGCTCTGACTGGATGCTGAAACCAGGTGCAAACTTAAAATTTTGAGCCGCTGTGAAATGTGTTTTCCTATTGTTGACCCAACGTCCCTGAAGACGTGAATGCAATGGGAACTAAGGAGACTCACCAACATGCAGCCTAGTTCAATAATTTATGAGGAAATGTTATACCAACTCAAAGGGAGCAGAAACCCTACGCTACCACAAGGGATCAAACACAACTCATCTCATCCTTGACTAATTGCACCATAGTGCCTCTCAACATCCTGAAATGAGCTGGTCACCATATTGGTAATGATGCCTGAGTAGATTTAACTTTTTATTTTAAAAGAAAAACTGACTGATTTTTACCAAGAAAAACAGTGTTATGGTTGGTTGTCTGTGATTTTCTGATCATTACATATGACTCAGTTATTATCAGTCTCTTGGAAATTGTATTATTTATTTTATTATTCTTTAGGCAAAAATGTTGAACCCATCTTACATCTCAAATATGGATTGTAGTAAAAAATTACCTCAGAGGATTTCGGTATTATAACAGCAATTGGTATGGTCTTTGACTTCTGGGGACCTTAAGAAAAACTTTGTCAGGGTGCCTGTCATGTTGATTCATATTAAAGGTTCTAAAGTTATTCAGAGAATAGCAGTGAATGTTGGTCTAATTTTCTTTTGTTGTTTGAATAAAGACAGAGACGGCAGAATGTTCATTAGACTGCTGTCACGTTAAGACTGAATGCACAAATCTAATATACTGACAAGTTGACTGACTTTTGATTTTGTGTGTGTGTGTGTGTATAGGTTTCTGTTTTTTGCAAACCAGAAACCCCAAGTAGTCTGTATGTCTCACTCCATCTTGGATCACAGGCACAGAAAGCCTTCTGGGGATCTATTTCTGAAAGGAGATGTTATGTAGGAAGGGCAACAGTGCACCACTTTTATTGGATTTTCATAGTCACTAGAAGCCAAAAAAAAAAAACAAAAAAAAAAGAAAAAAATTTTTATTAATCGCACTAACCTAATTATTAATTCATATTTGAGAGCAAGAGAACAACTTGCATCTTTGTGTATAGAGAGAATAGCACAGGCTGCAATGACATTGCCATTTTCATCTGTTGCTTAGCTGCTTGTAAGGGGCTGAACACAATTTCACATTCAACTGTGCTGCTTTTTTTTTGTTTCTCTATGTAAACAGGCACTAACCCCTTATGAGGCTGTTCACACAGAATGTGATTTTGCTTTTGTCTGTGCTGGATTTCCATTGTTTCCATGTGAAAACACAAACATGCACTAGACGGACATGTTTGACTGTTACGATTAACTAACAGACTGCATCTCACAAAATGCAGCCATGTGTGAGTGGTTCCTAATGAACTTTCTTCTAAGAGTAAGCATAAGACAATAAACAATAATTGACTTCATATAGTAATTTATTTTGCCATCACTCATTGTCACAAGTGAATAACACAGTACAACATTTAAATAGCATACTAAAATTATTATTCTGGATTTTTCTGAATTATATCCCTAATAATAGTCTAACACCAGATTCTTTACCAGTATACAAGATTGATTCCCTTGACTTTACAGAGAAAGGAAATTCAACCCCCTCTATTGTAAATGTATTATTCAGGCAGAGTGAAGCAGCACAAAAAGTTCCACTGGCCCAGATATCTCTGTTTGTGGTTTTGCTATAACCATTAACTGCATAACAACTAAACAAAAACAGATGTATTATTTATTTCAACTTTTTGTGATTCAAACTAGTTTAGCGATATAAAAGAAGCAGAGTACACAAACTTTTAATACATGAATAATATTGAAAACGATGACCTTTCGTCGTGGTGGTTTATTTTATCTGCTCTCAGAAAATTAAGGGGAAATGTGTTTATGTTCTGATTCCGGAATTTCGAAATATGATAATGTTATGACTGCAAAAAGGGTACAGGATGCTTTGAATAACTTCCTGTAATTTTCTCCGCCGCCCCTGTGGGGTTAATTCAGAGGAAATGCTTTCTATGTTTCCCTGCATGCTTGACAAGTCATCACTAGCCTGTACTTCACTGTTCTCAGTCCCAGAGCCTCCCGCAATAGCATGCAACTTGGCTGGTTGATTTGAAAGTGACGTGGTAATGAGCCTTCTGTTTATTTAGCCTTCAGAATCAAAGACAGCCCTGGAAAGAATGACCTGCAGAAGGAAGCAGGGTCAGCAGTCTTCTCCTAACATCACAAATGCTACACATCAGTCTTATAAAATCTTCACTTGTCCAAGGACACATTGAAAGTAGATATTTTTTCAGTTGGAAAATAAATCATCAAGGACATTATTAATGTTAGCAAAGTCAACATTTGCAATGAATTTAACTTTAATTTTAGCTTTATTTACATACTTTACAGAGTCACAACATCTTCCAACAATGTCTATATATGCATGATTTATCAAATTATTTAAGATATAGTTAACATAACTGTACACAACCACAGGAAATGACCGTTTTTTATTTGTCCATTTGTCCTTTGGTCTAGCTTTAAATGCCCTTATTGTGAAGGTCATCTTACAGATCATCCTCAACCTCCTGTTTCCTATTTTCTTTCTGCAGCATCATCAGAATGATTGTGTTCAAACTTCTGAACATATTGTGGCATGGTGGCATGTTCTGCAGTCATGGCTAGAGTCCGGTTACAATTATGTATACTGCTCTTCTTATTTACAAGCACACTCTGTCTGGATGTGAATCAAATTACAGGTTGGTTTATCTCTTTCTTGTTCTGTTGATTTAAATGCAATTTTATAATTTTATGAATCTACACTTTTTAAAAAAAAATTTTGTTGGTTGCCTTTAGTTCCTACAAATGATGGAATTTCTGGAGTCTTGTTAATCCAAACCAAAAGCAATATTTACAGTTTTAATGCCACCACAGCCAAAGAAGCATGTGAGGCTATTAAAATGAGAATTGCTTCAAAGGCTGAAGTGGAAACAGCACACAAAAATGGCTTTCAGACATGCAGGTAAATCATTATTAAATGAGATTTATTTATTTAATGTCAAATCTAAAATATGATTGTACATACATGATATTGATCTGCTCTTTTAGGAAATGTGATTCTTGTTTTTAAATAATATTTAAAACCCTGGAATATGGACATGAATGTCTAGGACACAGACCTACAAATACTCTAGATACCCAAATGTAATGAATTTTGTTAGATGTATTGTCAGAATAGAAATGTGTGTGTGTGTAATGTTTAGAAGGTATATTTGAACTATACAGGTCCTGTTTCTTCTAAAAGAGATTGCACTCTTAGAAAATTTCTTGTTTTCACACAGGTTTGGTTGGGTTGAGGAGCAAATCGCAGTAATTCCCCGAATCGAGAAAAGCGAAAAATGTGGTAAAGGCCAGTTAGGCGTTGCTGTATGGTGGGCTGACATCAGCAGAATGTTTGACGTTTACTGTTTTAAGCCAGCAGGTAATTATATATAGGTTATAATATGTTTCTGAAAATACATTCATAATAATCAGTGTTCTAAAATTCAGAACAATAATGTTTAAAATGTTATTTTAAAAAAATATGATGACATCTGGAATTAGTTTTTTTTTTGTAGTTGTTGTTTTTTTAACTACAGTAAGATGTAATTTTAAACTTAAAATCAGTGAATAAATCTACTAGGATTGTCAGTAAATTATCTCTCTAAATGCCCCTTAGGTCCTGATGGTTCATTTGAAACAACATCAAACAGGCCTCAATCTACAACAGGAGAGAGAACACCATCAAACAACCATTATTCCACTGAAACAACCCATCCATCATCCATTAAGTCATCCTCTTCTTCTGCCTACACATCAAGATCCCTTCCTCCACATACATCCACCCCATCCATTTCCTTTACTTTCAACACTTCCTCCTCAACATTTGTAACACTTAATCTTTCTAACATCAGTGACACTTCCCAGACAACAACAAGCTCTCCGTCTTTTTTATCTTCAACTTCACCCAAATTTTTAACCTCATCTTCCTCTCATTTTCTACTTCAGCATAGTTCAACTCCAACAGGTCATCCCGCATTGTCCCAAACCACTACGCCAGGCAAACCATCCAATAGAGGTTGGGTTTTTGAAACTTACGTCACCTCTTTAATCATTTAATTCCTTTGCACATATATTTTTATCACTCTCTTTTGTCTTTTTTGTAATTAAGCAGATGCCATCATCATTTCCATTGTGTTACTGTTATTGCTGGCGGCGGCAGGAGTAGCTTTGTATTTCAAAATGTAAGTGTTTAATCCACTGTTATGAGAAAACAGTTTCATGCATACTATTCACTGACTAGTGTGGTTTGCTTTAGTAAAAGAGGACAGTTGTTTACATCCTGGACCAGAATGAGCCCAGAAGAGAATACTGAAACCGAGATGTGGAAGAGAATAAGAGAGAGGCATTGTATGCCAGAACAGACCAGCAGAGACAACAACAATAGGAAATACAACATCATCCTTCAAATAGAAGAGGAACCAAACTTATCCTAAAAAACAATGCATTTTTGTAAAAACACTGCAAAAAAAAAAAAAAAAAAAAATGTTTTAAAGAGCAAAGGAATTCATATGGACTCTGGAACATCTTTTGTTGTTGGTGGTGGAGGAAAAAGTCTTCACATGCTAGGCTACTTTTTCAGTTTACTCTTCTTAATAGTTCTGTATGATAAGATTATATAATCTAATCAATGATAGTAATTGGTATCTTTAAATTCCTTAGTTGTAGGCTACTTGTTGTCTGTAAGTATCAAGGTTCAATCGATTTCACCACTGAGCGTGCTCGTGACATCATCAACCAGCGTCAATGTTTTCTTGTTATCATCCGACTTGTCATCTCGAATATTTGCTTGGATAAAACAAATGTCAGCAGGTTTGTAGTCATTTATTTCCGTCTCTCTGGTTTCACGTACGTTTGTAGCTAATACTGAGTGTTGAGCGTGTTTCCGTTACGGTCTTTATGTATTGTTTTGGCTAGCCGAGCTAACACTAGTAGCTAAGTTACAGTAAATGTTTTATATCAGCCTCGTCTGTATTTAAACCTGCCTTTTCACAATATGAAACAAATGTATATGGTTCACTTGTCTGCTTAGTTGTTACGTCTTTTGAACGACGTTTAACTGTTATTGGTAAGTAATAGGGTAGGTAAGAAGATAAATAAACACTTGTTCAGTTCGTAAGTATTGGTGTATATATTATGAAATACATGCTTCGTCATTAATGTCACTAACAACATGAGACCTTAGTCGGTATCTATGATGTAACATGAGTAATGAGACGAGTCATTTAATACCAGCAGTTTAATATGATTTATTTGTAGCACATCACGTTCACATTGTGTCTCTGTGGGTAACTTGCTGACTAATATCATAAGCATGAATTTAATTTTGATCAATGTTTTAAGGTGGAAAAAAATGGAAAGTGGGGTCCATGTTTCATTTTGCATTTCTCTGCAATTAAGATTAAATCCCTTTGATTTGAGAATGATTCAAAACAAATCAAGTAGCCTATATTTTGAGCTAGAAAGTTTATATGATTAGTGTCACAAAATCACATTTATTAAAAAATTATCTACATATTTCAATAAAATTTAACCCAAAACTCTATTACGATTCCTAGTTTTTCGGTGTGGTCTCAGAGTTTTGGACCCCACCATCTATGACCCTATAACGAAATATAAAAATTCTGTGATGGAGCGCCACAATTTCTTTTAACACTTTTGAGCACATAGTGTTTTGAACTTCAGACTGCATGATGTGTCATGTCAACATTCTCTTATCTAGAGCCTCCAGCGGTGAATGAGGTCTAGAGTTGTTTTGGAGCAGCCCTCCATCTGGAGCCAAGATGGGCCAGCAGTTTTCTGGCCAGGCAGTGACCAGACTCCCTGAGAAACTGATCAAACATGTGGGGATAGTGCGTGACAGTGGCTACCTTACCTATGATGAGTTCTTGGGTCGTGTGGCAGAGCTCAATGATGTGTAAGTGAGATGTTAGGAAATATTCAAACTTCAGTACAAAATTGGGTTACGGCACTTTCAATGTGCAAAATTTAAATTAGCCACAAAATTTAAACGGTGTGCTTTATAGCATGATTTTGGTGAGACACAAATCTCTTAGTAACCTGTTCTGTTTAAAGTTGTAACGAATTTTACAATGACAATGCAATAAACTCTAAAACCCTAAATCAATTATTTTATGTTAATTAAATCATATTAAGATAAAAATATGAAGAGTTTTTAATAATTAATAATTGCATGATTTTATTAGAAAAATAAATAAATAAATATAAGAAAAGTGATAAAAACACTACGAGGCGGTTTCCTAGACAGGTATTATATTAAGCCAGGACTAGGACATTTTAAGTAGTTTTTAGAAACAGGTCTTACAAAAAGCATTACCTGGAAGCAATTTTAAGACCAAACGATGGCAGTAATGTGTTTTAAGGTACCTCAGTGCAAGCTTTTTCCATTTTAGACAGCTCTAACAGTTATTTTAATCTAGGACTAGTCTTAAACCCTGTTTGGGAAACTGCCCTATATTTCCTGTTTACTTTTAGGTTTGGAGTTTAGACTGGAAACATGGACATCATCCGGTTTGATGTGATGTAATAGGTAATATGATTGAATTTGTGTTATACACAGAACTGCTAAACTAGCCTCTGGCCAAAAGAAACATCTTTTGTTTGAAGTACAGCCAGGATCTGATGCAACAGCATTATGGAAAGTTGCCGTGAGAATAGTGTGCACAAAGGTGAGATTATTCTGGATTTATAGGTAAAATATATTAAAATGAAAATAAAAAATTAAGTAATTTTCTCTGTACTGCAAATTTGAAGTGTGTGATTGATGTTTGTCTAGGTTGGGAGGGAAATTTGTTACTGCTCTCTCTGTGTGCTTGTAGATAAACAAGGAGGACGGAATGGTAGAGGCGTCCCGTATTATGAATCTGTACCAGTTTATCCAGCTCTACAGAGACATCACCAGTCAGGCAGCTGAAGTATTTTGTTCAGAGGCTGCAGCAGAGGGATCCTCTGGACCGCTGTCATCAGAAGACACCTGCCAGGCCAGCATGTGGATGGGCAGGTACTTTACAGAAAGCATTGTGTTCTGTTTACCAAATCTGCACCTGATGTCATGATGCATATTAGATGACTCATTGTCTCATCAAGCATAATTTGCTGTGTAATAGGGTCAAACAGTTGACTGATGAGGAAGAATGCTGTATCTGCATGGATGGGAAAGCAGACCTTATTCTGCCCTGTGCACACAGCTTCTGTCAAAAGTGTATTGACAAGTGGTAAGAATCTGTGATTCATTAACATGATTTATGAATGGATTACAGCCAAATAATGCATTGTTGTACCAAATGCAATGTTGTACCAAACCCAATGGTTCCTACTGGCTATAGACAAAAAATACAATGGAAGTCAATGGGAACACAAAATGCTTTATTTTGTGTTCATTACAAGTCATACAGGTTTACAACAATACAAGGATGAGTAAATAATGAGTACATTTTTAAATTTGGGTGGACTATCTCTTTAATGGATCAGTTTAAGTAAGTAATTCATTTAAGTCGTCATTTACTCACCCTTATATTGTCATTTCCAGAGCTGTAAACTGAATCCAAGGTTTGCCAAACCAAATTTGAAAACCTTTTAAGACCAAAACAAATACGAATACCATATGTCTGTACAGAACAAAGCCATAAAATCTCAAAATCTAGAAGCCGTGAAAATCTTGAAATAATAATAAGGAATTTTCCTTAATTAAACTGGCTGAACGTATAAAGAAAAATGCCTAATGCAACATTATGACCTTTTAGAAGAAAAAAAAAATTTTAATCATCAATGACAAACCCAGCCCTGTTGTGTTTTTGTGTGTGCCTCGTATAGGAGCGGTCAGAGCCGAAACTGTCCTGTCTGCCGGATTCAGGTGACTGCCGCTAATGAATCATGGGTCATGTCAGATGCTCCCACGGAGGCAGATATAGCTGGGTACATTCTCAATCTAGCGGATGAAGCCGGGCACCCACATAGACCTTAAAACAAAGCACTGTACCACTCTCATACTCGCTGTCTCCCCATAACAGATGACCTTCTTTAAACAGTTATTTCATAGGGCGACTGTGAGTATTTGTTGCACTATATAGTGTCACTCACTGGAGGCAATAACGGCTGAGTTTTTTGACTTTTTAATATACTATATTTTTAGGTTAACGCATCATATTATAACACCTGACCAATTCATACATAGACATGTGACTGTAAACTGTATGTAGGTAAATCCTAGACAAGATGTAGCTGTAAAACGACTCCATTTCCTTGTTGCACTTGCGGTTTTATCTTGTTTGTGAAGTAACAGCACTTAATAGCATTTGTTCCGTAAAGGCCTTGTAATACCTGAATAAGCGTCACAGTATCAGCATGTGCAACAGTTTAATAGTATTGATGCTGTAATTTAGACGTGACGTTAACTGTACATGATGTGCATTTATATATTTGGGTTTAATAGAATAACTATAGTGATCTGTTTGACATGAACTCCTTATCTATGTGTAAGTTGGATCAAATGTTAATTATAGGGCATGACTCATAAGATTCGTTATGAAACATAATTAGGAAGGATTAATATTGGAGACAGTTTGCTTGTTTTCTTTAGTTTCAAATGAAAGTTTTTTTTATTATGGTATCGCTGATGCTTTTTTCATATTTTTTTCCTGGTTTGAAATCCTATCCTTTTCATTCTGCATTTTTGTGTATATGAGAGAGACTGTGAATTTGTGGGATTAGGGAATTTACTTGTGTTATAAATGATATGTATAGATCAAACTTTATATGCAAGTCTAAATATGTGTGGCAGTTTATTAAGATTTGATTAGTTTATCCAGATCTGCTAATCTAGTTATAAAAAAGGTGTAATATTCTGACAGATTTATAGATACGAGAATGAATGGTAGTAGTTTTATTGGAGAAAATGATACTAGTTGCCGTTTTCTTTTGTGAGCGTGTTCTTTCGAAGGAGTTATTTTAAATATGGACTGAACTGGGACTTTTCTTGTGTAAATCTCGAATAATAAAGTGAATTCAATATTTTGTTCAAGCTACTGTAGTTCTTGTTTTAAGGCTGTAGCAGTTCCCTTCTCTTCCACTGGGATACAGTGTTGTGCAAATAAAGGATCATTTTCTACTTATCTGGAATATTAAATCACACAATGAAAGGCTCTTTTTGACACCACCTTATTTATTTTACTTTGAAAGCAATAATTAAATACTGCTGAACATATTCAGGCATTTTTCCTATCAAAACAGCTTGACCATGTCTGTTGATGTACAAAATGTGCAAGTTCGAGTACACAATCTTTGTGACAAAGAATAACACCCCACCCCATAGGTTGCCTGAGAGAACAACAACCCAAAAATCTCAGGTTGCGAAAAAAAAAAAAGGTTATCAAGCCTATTTATATATATATATATATATATATATATATATATATTTTTTTTTTTTTTTTTTTTTTTTTTTTT
>JAUCMU010000036.1:20425080-20437663 GCA_032275025.1 Enteromius treurensis
TAAAACTTCACATATTTAATTGAGACCCTTTATTTTTTCCATATTTGCAGGAAGTGCACTAAAACATCAGTCAGTAATGTTTTAAGAGCTTTATAAATTAAAAAAAAATTATGGTCACTATTGTGAGCGGTGGGATTAAAACTGTAATTTCAGTTTATCATGTTAGATGGCATCATCACAACACACAAGTTTTAAAAATGCATTCCGTCCACTTGATATTTTATTATTAGTTTTTCTTTCAAGGTAAAGTACCGACAGCTGCCATGGAAATAATGAAAATAACACAGACAAATTTTCCTTACTCTCTCTTGCTGGAGTTTAATAGGTTATTAACATGTCACATTATTTAATGATTCATTTGGGGGGGGGGGGAAAACTTCTCATTATAAAGATACAAACTTATAGGATAAACATCTTATATCAAAATAAACTATAGATGCCCTTTTTCTTATACAATAGTTTCTTAAGAATACACGTACAGTATGTAGATATAAATATGAACTTTTAAGATACGGTATTTTCATAATATACATCTTTGTACACAATAATAATAGACTACATAATATTAAAGTGAAATATTGCACAGCTCCCACAGTATATATAAATCAGTCTTCAAGTATGTGGATGTCCTTGAGGACAACACAATAATTTCTTCCATAAAGAGTCCTCTTTCTATTTCTCTCTCTTCGTTCTTCATCATTGGTCCTCCAAGGTAAGTAGCTTTAAGTCATAATAGTTATTTCCTTTGCCCTCGTCTTGCTTTTCTCTCCCCGTCCTTTTCAATGTAAGTTTGGGCTGGCCAGAGTTCTAGGCTGTTTCTTCCTTGCTCCAGCAGAGAGCGCATCAGTGCTGCAGAAGAGACAGAGAGTCAAGTCCCAAAGCTCCATTTGAATGACAAGAATGCTAAACACATGCACAGAGCATTGACCGCTGTGTTGTATTGCCTTAGACCCACACATTTTTTTTCTTTTCTTTTGTGTGTGTGTGTGTGTAATTTTTCCCCCCAACTGATAGCATTCCTATTTTCCACAACCACTTTAAGTGACCTGAATCCTTCTCAGTCATCAGGCAGAGGATGGGAGAGAAGGATGCTCCAGTTTCTCCTTTGTGCCTGAAGAAAGTACACTAATGTTCAGCAAAGGTAGTATCAGAAGTATCTCAGTAAACCGAGCCAATAGAAAGAAAAGGCTCAGGACAAACCGCATAGGAGTTCCCGGGTTGTTCTTTGATGGAGAGATTGAACCCATGCCAGCTTTAGACGGCCTTCGTGGAAAGTTAGCACCGGGGTGGGGGGTTTGGGGGGGGTTTGATGGAGCTAGCGTCTCCGCCTCCGTCCATAGCCCTTTGAGCCGAGCTTATCAAGAGGGGCGTTGTTCGTCTTTGTATTGATTATATTCAACAGGTGGGCCAGTTCGTGCACCGAGCAGGTAGACAGGACACAGCCCGCTCTTTCCACTCTTTTGACTGAGTAAGCAGGCTCTGTACGCTTTACCCTCACACTCCTGGAGAGAAACAGAAAGCAGTTAGTTCTCCTGCTAGATCCTGTCTTTAATAGTTAGTAACAGTAACATTCAAAAGTAACATTCCCAAGAGATAAACTGGAATGTTTCCTTTTAATGATAATCATTAGTCAGTTTGACCTTCACGTGTGTCTATTTAATCAAAGAACGTGACATACCTGTGCTGTGGTACAAATGACTTAGTAGCGCCATTCCTCTGAGTCAGCAAAGCTGCTGAGTCGCTCTCGCTCTTCTCGGACAAGCTGTGGACTTCTCTCCTCACCCTACCCTGAAGGCAAATGCTGAGCCTTGCCGATGACAAGAGAAAACCATTAGATTTGATTCAAAATCAGGGCATTTTGAATGAGATGGGCGGTTCGGTCTTGAACGTACCTTCTCAAACCATCCGTATTCAGAGGCTTTGCACTCGTGATACTTGGCAGAAGAGCTGTCAGCACACACCAAAGGAAAGCCTTCTGAAGCACTGAGTTCATTGTGAATGGAAACTGTGGAAGAACATGCAGAAATGTAATTAGTCATATCGAAAGCATGCTAATTTTCTGTCCTCACACCTTATGAGTACTGAACGTCCAAATGGTGTGATCTTTCAGTTCCTGGTTGACTCAACACTAGTCATTCATTTATTTTCAATGTTAAACAGAGGTAAAGTTTTGCCCAACCATGTCATTTCTCAGTATTAAATCTTATGCATGTCTGTGGAGTCAAGTGCACCTTAGTAGCATTGACAATGTCTAGCCATAAAGAAATGTTTTTGACCTTTGAGGTCACCAAGAAAACATACCTGACAATTTCAGTCGGTCTCTAGAACTGATTCGAAAAGTGGTGATGGTGAAGTCCGTATTATTGTGTATTTCCAAGTAGCATCCAGAGCTTGGTTGGCTGGGGATGAGTACTCAGCTGTGACACTGCTAATGGTCTGAGTTTCACAGAAAAACCTAAGTGCTTTATATACTTTACAGGGGGTGGGAAGGGGCGGGAGTTTTGAGTGATAGCAGCCACATCCCTGTTCTAAACTAGCCAACAACTTTACATGCCCTGTCTTAAAAGGATGGAATACAACCCCTGAGAGAAATCATTACTTCAGCATTCCTGTAATATTGTTTTTAATTAGATGACACCATTTGTTTTGGTTCCGAATTATTTTCATATCTCCTGCTTGTCTGTATTCACAGGGTCAGACTCGGAGAGGTTTTGAATTGAAGATGGACAGACAGAATTGTAGATGGAAAGATTAATTTACCAGACAAATATGCTTCAGAATCAGCCTTGTAAACATCTGATGATTAACTTCCTGCGAAGCATCTGGAATGCACGTCTAATTGGTGATCCAGTTTATTTCAAATGATGTGACTGGGAGATGTTGTCCTTGGGATAATGACTCCGTACAAGCCCTCACACATTCCAGCCACCTACACATTTTGTTAACAAGTTAGGAATGTGGAATTAATGATTTCTGTATCGACTACAGCTAATATGACACCTGATGCTTTGCCAACATCATTTGTGAATAGAACATGCCCTAATTTGTAACTGAAGAGAAGAAGTGTATATTATAATTATTCCTGCTCAAAATTTTTGCTCATCCCAAAAAATGTGATCTGGTTGTTCTCTCTTTGAATTGTTAAATTTTCCTTCCATATATATTATGCATAAAGCTGATCATTGTTTCATCAATATAACAGCAAGATAACAATATTGTAAAATAATGTTAAAATATGTTTTAATATCATTACTTCTTCATCCTCAGTGTCAAAAGTTCCTACAAAAACATGCTAATATATTGATTTGCAAAAGAAATATTTAATAATACTGATAATACTGATAGTTTTATTAATGTTAAAATAAGTTGGGCTGCCATAACAAGTGGTACTGTTGTACACAGTTGTGTCTGGTTTTTAAAAGCTCAATTTCAGCACATTAGACACAATAGAATTGCAAATAGGCTGCGTGACTATGGTAACATTATGTTAAGTGTCTCATAAGGTTTGCTGGAAATGTTTTCCGCCAAGTGAAGACATGCTCAGGAAAGACAACTCTACTCTTACCAGTTTCCATTAAGTTCAACTACACCCAATTCTATATTTAAGCCAGAGCAAAGCCTCTCCCTCTCGACTTTTTATCTGAACCAAGTAGAAACACAGTGTCATTTTTTTTTTTAAAAGGTACCGAGTGTTCTGGAACGATAAAGCACAATCTGCTGTGCTCTTGCTCAGATGTTTCTGGTGTCTTCCACAGTCTTACAGCCTTTGTGTAAGTGACAAACTGACAGTCTGGATCCATCTGTGGTTTTCTATCATGCTGCAGAAAAACAACGGATGTAGTGAAGGATTGATAAAGTGTGGTGATTAGATTTAAAAATAATACAGTCTCAGGACGAAGGCTAGAATAAACCAGAATTGAATTCTAACAGCATCAAAGTATGACATCCATAGTGAACTTCTTCAGGGGTCACAGGTTTAACGTAAGCATAACAGCTCAGCTGTGATGTGTTTCCTTTTTTCAGGAATAGAGTGATTACATATATGTTAGCCCTCCCCTCTGTGTACATTACCAGCTGTTAAATGTGGTTGAAGCAGGTTGAAACCAGACTTTGGTTATTTGAGTGCTCAACTCCAAAAAAAAAAAATTGAGGGTGTATTCCAAGCAGATGGGGCAAGTCCCCTAGAGGCCTTGTTATTGCAACATCATCAAGACAATGAATACAGACAGCCACAAATTATTTTAAGCCTCAGGAAGAGAATCTCCTCCATGAAAATGACACATCTCATCACATCCCCATGTCATGACATACATGCTCTCCTGTTTACACTTGCCAAGTAATGCATCGCAAAACCGCCGTGACATTTTATGCAAAATCCATTCTGTCCTCAGCATGTTATCTGCTTGGAAATTTTTTTTTATTACTATCAGGTGTCCTGTATATATTGTATTATGTAAGTGTAAGTTAAAGTAATGACATTCTCGGACAGCACATGTTATTTATTTGTTAATAACCTGTGCATCAAAATGAATATAACTCCTCACAGGCTGATTTTATAACCAGCCCCTGGTGGAGATCCAGTGGATTTGATTCAAAACAAGTGGGTCGTATCTTTTTTTTACTATCAGTCTTTGCATGGTGTGAACTCTGTTTTCGTGCTCAAAGAGAAATCACTAACAGATTTAGAAGTGTGGTTATTTCAACTCCGTTTCGTGGAAGCGTTTATGTGGCCTGCCGGTTACCACAGTAGGTCTGTTCGATTTTTGAGTTTTTTCTGCTCTGAGCAAAATTATGCTCTGATTTGATTAGATGAGACAACAATACTTGTATTAAAACAATACATTTATTTATCCCATTGTTTTATCTCTGAATCCAAGTCTTTGATTTGCTTTTAAAGTAAATGTATATTGTTATTAACAATGTACAGAGTAAAATATGTATTCAGTAGTTAACGCCTTGACAGGGGCGGAGTGAGGCACTGAAATTCACCAGGAAAATTCTGATTGTGCTGCCCATCCCCTTTTAATAAGTCGCTCCCCTACACATCGCTCTCCATGATGGTAACAGTTACACTTTTTTATAACAGGGCTGCAAACACACCCAAACTAACTTGTACATAAACACACATATCATCATTAATACAAAAACCCAACTGTCTTGCTTAAATGACACAAAAATAAGTAAACTCTAAAGAAAAACCCACAATGCACCCAGCACTGACTGATAATTCTGATAAGCTCGGACCGGTCGCGTTCGCCTCGCGGCCACTTAATTTGTGATCCATTATGTAAATCTTTAGGTTGGCACCGATTGACACTTAAAAACCAACATAGTTGTGACTTTTTTTCTGTTTTAACCACTCGTCAGTTTTAATAGTTGTGGCAGATTTTAGACTCGGAAGTTAACGTCCACTGCTATGATTGGATAACAGCTGTGTTTGTTTGACAGTCTAACGTACATCATTCACAAATAGACGCTCCAGTGATTTAGGTTGAAAAATGCATGAATACTTACAGTATAAAACAAACTGTGATAACAGACAAAACAGTAGAGACTACATAATAAAAACAGTTACTCACACTTGAGTGGTGTGATATCAGATCCAGTCAGCACAGCATCTTTTAGTTTCAGTCTTTCTGAAAATCCTTGATCGAATTGTGTCACGTTAAAATTAAGTTAACTAAGGACCAAGATCTTACTGACGTAGACTGGCACTTCATTAAGTTTATCATTTGAATTCCGACTAACAAGAACGTTTTGAGTTTTGAGAAACTTACAGAACGTTTTGACAGCACAATAACCGTCATATATCAAAAGGTCAAGGGAATTTTGATCATGATCCCTTTAAGGCCCAGTCCTTAGCACTAGCTCTTCTGGGTCCTTCTTTGCATAGACTATCGCTAGTATACATTTAGTTGGCTTTATTAGTCTCACAAATAAAAATATAACCATTGAGTTATAGATAAAATGTGACATTTAAGATGCAAGACAATCTAAATTGAACTCTGTGTGAGTTGTTCGGTTTTAGCTGACTTTGCATTGTCAAGGATGCATAAGTTGCTTAACCAAAACCTGAATGTTTTGGCATACATAAATGACTTCTAGCAGCAAAAAGTCCCAAACTTTCTTGGGAAAACTACCTTTTCCGAAATGTATATCTTTAAAACAACAGGCTAACAGGAACTGTGGATGATTCAAACCCTTTATTTCAGTTGTTTCAGGTAATTAACTGGCAGCTTTCTGGGAAGCATCACCTGAAAGCGAGGTGAATGACTTTTCGAAGAATTAATCTCTTAACGCGCTTCGTAAACTATAATGTATATACATGTTACAGTCATTTTTGAGTTTTGGCTGGTCTTGCGCTTAATAAAGCTTGTCTATTCTTTGTTTTGTGTTTGAGTCACATCATCACTTCAATTCGAAGGCATTTTTGCTCTCTGGAACCACTTACATGTAATCTTCCGTGGCATTTTTCTAGCTATTATTGTCTGGATTTTTATTACTCACAGTTGCTGGTATTGCACACTTTTGATTGGTCAGTCATTGTGCCTAATCTGATTGTAAAGACGCTGTGGATCACTTATGTGAAGTGAAGTATTAGGCTTTAAGAATAAATACCTAAAGTAATGATTCTTGGAAACGTAAACGTAAACATGATCCCCTGATGGTCAACCATCCGTCATCATCAGAATCATTTTCTGCTGTGCTGGTGCTCATGTTCTATCATGCATAGCTGTTTTAGCGCTCATCTGGTGCCTTGTGTGACATTATATCTGTGCCATGCAGTTTATAATCATGCATTTTGTCTTTTACGAGAATGGACTTTTATGTGGGACAGGATGTTGTTATGAATTATGAATTGAACTGAATCTTTTCCAACATATTTCCTGGATTAGGATGCTCAGAGAACTGCTAAGAGAACTGTATAGGTATAATGCCCTTAGCTTTTCTTTGGTCTGCTTGAATTGAGCCTGCACAATTCAAACGATTTAAACAACAAATAAATGTTCTCATTGTTTTTTATATGCCAGCATTCTCCTGTTCCAGAGGTCCACCTTTTAGCGTTTAGCTGATTAATAATTGACAGACACACGCCTGTAATGTATGCCAACAGAGTTGTGCAGCGGAATAACCAACATGGAAAAATGCACTGTAAATTAATGTCCTGTGTCCTGAGTTAGGACTAGAGGACACTTTTGAAAAAAAAAATGGGCCCATTCTTTTTCTAAAAAGTACATGCATTCAGGAATGGGTTCTTCTGGCTTCAGCCATTAGATAAAGTGCTCTTATGCCCACCAAGAACATTTGTGTGCTATGTGACCACATAGCAATAACCTAGCAACAAGTCAAACTCAGCTTGAGTTGATGGTGTACTGTGACTTACAAAGTCACACTCAATCTGTTCAGGGTGTGTTTATTAGAACACTTGCCATTTACCAGCATGTCATATGACATGCTCTGAAAGTCCAATAAAATATTTTCCACTGCATTTTTACAAACTTAGTGAATGATTAGATGAGTGATGACACATGCTCCTCTTTTTGTAATCTTTATATTGTAGCCAGACTATGTATCAGTAATCATCAGGACACAACAATTCATAGATTTTTCCTTGGGTATGAGCAACGCACATACAAATTTAGCTTTTGGGACTTCTTGTTAGTTATGTCGAGTTTTATTTCTTTGGTTCTTGGCTTGTCATCTTTTTTTGTGGTGATATTAGCAGAAGTCAATGAGTTGCACTATTTAATCCTTATGTAATCTTTCTTATAAAGAATCTTTACAGATGGATTTAATGAAACTGTTCTAATTCATCTTGTACAACAGGAATCTTTTCATTTCCATCCTGCTTTCATTGAGGTCCATTGTAAGGTTTGCAACACATGCTAATTGTATCTTATTACCATCAGTACACATTCAAGAGGAAGTTACAACAGGATTCTGTCAAAATCAGATATGTTTTTTATTTCACTTAATTTACTTGGAATATTTTTAAGATAAATGGTTAAATCTTGTAACAATGCGTGTTCAGGAAGCAATGTGAGACAGCATTCTTATTTAGGGTTATTTTGGGGTTACTTTTCCAGTCTACACAACCGTAATGACCCAAGACTGACCACTAATACTAATATTAATGTTTCAATATTACAAATCGTTTTCAATTAATTTATTATTATTTTTATTTATCTGAATCATCAGAAGGACTTATGTTTCGAAAAAAAAGGCCTTTTGGTAACTAATTATAAAAAAGGGTCTGATAGATTCGCTGATGTTACACGTGACGGGATACCAGTTATCTGTGTTTCTGCTTGTAGTTTAAACTTCCTGAGAACATAGAGAGCTGCACACACACACACACACACACACATGTCTAATGTTTAAACAAGTGTTACATGTTCCCTGGAGCTACACCTGGTTCGTCAGACGTTCAGTCAAATACAGTGACATTGCGATAAACTTCCTAACCCAAAAATCTAAATTAGCTAAGAAAACTTACCAAGATTTGTTTCTTCATTTGAACTGATTTGAAAAAAAAATTATCATTACATCTCATTACATCTCACAAATGGAAGTGAATGGATGTCATCAGATGAAGAGTTCAATTGGCTGAAAAAAAAAAAATCACATTAATTCTTAAGCAATCCACATGACTCTAGCCCATCAGTTAACTTCTCGTGAAGCAAAAGGCTTCATCTGAATCAGGAGAGAAATATCCACATTTGTTTTTTTTACAGACTTGAAACTTCACAAGATGTTAATCGATAGACTGGAGCGTGTAGATTACTTGAGGATAATTGATGTTTTTATCAGCTTTTTAGATTCACATTCTGACAGCACCCATTCACTCCAGAGGATCCATGGTGGGCAAGTAAATTAAGATTACATTTCACCAAATCTGTTCTGATGAAGAAACAAAATCATCAATATCTTGGATGATCTGAGGGTGAGTAAATTGTAATTTTAACAATTCCTTTATGAAATTTCAGCAACCTGTTTAGAATGCAACGTCATTCTTGCATGATTAGTATTGCAGCGAATTTAGCCAAAAAATAAATAAAAATAATCAGAATGCAAAATATTTAGGCATTTCTGATCAGCCATAGAAATCTGTGTTCATACATTCCTAACTTCTGACCATGAAATGAATTAGGCTCCATAGAGAACACCTGAACATCCATCTGCATAGGGGCCACGCTGGACATGCCGCACGGTCCAGGGACAACTTCATCAGAGCTTCTCACAGAACAGATGGAGAAGTTTCAAAAACCCAATTTCATTCTTTCTGACACCTTACATTGTTTGGAGAAAAAAAAAACTTTGCTCCGATCTGTTGCGCTTGTCAATCCAAGAAAGAGCTGATCAGATAATATCCCAGGCTTATATTATGAATTTATGATTACACATGAATTTGTCCATAAATTGTTGAATTAAAATATGTGCGGCCTGCTGCCAATAGATTCTTGTTTGTTGAAAACATAAATGATTGATGCTTCGCTTGGCCTGGGTTAGGCACCAGGGGGTGGTTTCGAACTCCGTGAAGATGAGACGGGTTTGTGCATATGAATTATTTTTAGCACTTACTTCATAATCTGCTTTGTGTTAACTGTCCCTTTACTATTCATTCTTAATCTGTGACCACATTCTCTGTTCACATCTTGATTTAATCCAATTCTGCCCTTTATTTATGATCCGTGACTGAATTCGCTCCTCCAGATGAATTTTGACTCAGCACTTCAGAATTTCTGCGTGTTTATTTAGCGCATGTAAACCACGGTCACTCTGGGATTAAGTTTGTTTTTTAGTGTCAAAAGGTCAGGCTGTTTACTTGTCTGCAAAATAAAATGTCAGAAATATTCAGAACAGGTTTTTTAAATTACCTCCTTTTTCGTTACGTTTTTTTGGTGTAACTAGATTTGTACACAAACTGCATTAAAGAATACTCAAATGAAGCTTGATGTTGTGCAAACATTAGATCATGTTGCATTGCTGGAAAGCTTCACCGTACATAAAACAAATGATCACAGCTGCAAAAGGAGTTTTCAATTTTTATTAGGAAAGAACATTTGAATGTTCTTTTTTTTTTACCTGTCCAGAATTTACTTAATTAGCACTATAAGCCTAAAATAAAGTAAAAAATAATTAAAAATAAAAATCTCGGAGTGGAGGGTCAATTTCGATTAAAAAAAAATTGTCATCTTTAAGTTATTCCAAAATGCTATACTTCAAGTTGAAGTTGCTTTATTGGCATGGCATTTGGAATACAGAATAAAATACATGTATACAAGTTTAACTTTAATTTCTATAAAGCACAAGAGAAAATAAACAAACTTTCTTGTATTGATAAATAAATAAAATCTGAAATACTTTTGTGTTCCGCAGAAGAAAGTTAAATTCACACAGGTTTGCAATGACATGAGTAAATGATGATAGATTATTTATTTTTTCATTGAAGCATTGTTGAAGCATCTTGATACAAAAAATGTGTTTTTGAGACAGCATGTATACATTATGTATTATAATATAACATGAATATAGCATGCATTTTAAACTCTTATTGTAACACTCATACTATATTGTATAAAACACTTGCACCACTGTATAAAATATGATATTTAAATGGAAAACATTTGAGGTTCTCCCATCATCCATCGTCAATTTCGACTGCCTTTGAAACCCCAGCTTGAAGTTTATAAAGTCAGGTGGGGTCATCTTGTAATTAAAAAGCTGCATTGCACATGTACGTTTGAAATGCAAAACATGTGCTTAGTGGCTATTTTTCAGTCATTACGCTAATATGCTATGATTGCTTTGAAATGCAACATAGCTGTAGATGCATCTTGTTTATCCCCCAGATATGATTTGGCTGCAATGAGACAGCAGATACTGTTAGAACATGTGGTTCCAATCAAAATGACCTCATGAGCAAGGAATGTGTGGCATTTATAGTGACTCTGGTGTCAGAAGTCAAATGAATGGCAAGCTGCAGCACAGAATGTATTTAACTCTTAAAGGACTCTTTCTAGTTGTTTTGTACAGCAGTCATTTCTGGATGCATACATTTTGTGTTCAATGCAAGTTTAACTTAATTGACAGCACTTAATGCTCACACACAATAAACCCTAAAATGATAGAAAAGTTGATGGGAGCAACTTTACAGCTCTAACAATGAACTATGAATTAACTACAAGTATTTCTTTAATGTATAAATATTAATATAAACATAAATGTTTGCTTGTTTTATACTTTATAGTTGTTGTTTTTTTTTTTTAGAAAAGCAGCATTGACCATGATTTCTTTCCGTGCTGAAAATCTTTGTTGACTTAACACTTTGTACTGTTTTGTTGCTGTGAATACAAGACATCCATCAGTGTGGCTAGTGGTTGATCTGCAGAGTATAAGTGAGAGCAGCCTATAGCCTGCAGCAGAGAGACTGTTTCCTTATGAGTTCCTTGTGGATAAAGGGGGGTCTGTAGGCTTGTGCCATTTTCTGACACCGTCCCGGAGATAAGCATTGCTTATTGGAGTAATAGCAGAGAGACGCTGGACCTCATAACTACTTCAGCCACACTGGCTCCAGCCAAGCAAATTGTGACTATACGTTGTCGCTACATCATCTATGAAGCACCTGTGTTTTTGGATTAAATGGAGGTTTAAAAATCGTTCAGATGTGCACAACGTTCTGAGTTCTGAGTATAGGTGTGCTAGGAATAATACTTGGGTGCCCTAAATAATGCTATCTGTATATAACTTTACTGAATCGTGGGACATGAAAGATCCCTAAAATCTCTAAAAAATGTCTTTCAGTGTATGGACACTTTTCAAAATATATTTGTTGTCCACAATAGAAAGAAAATTTTAAACAACTTGAGTTTGAGTAAATGCTGATTGAATTTGAAGCTTTTAAAATAATGTTCACTTTAATTGCTATAGTTTGACACCCTTATTGAAAAAAATAAATAAATAAATTATACTTGCAATAGTTCCACTTTAGTACAATCAAATATACTTCAGGTTTTTTTTGGTTGGACTTAGTTACAAAATTAGTAACTTGTACCAAAATGAGCAGTTTGTATCCCAAAAGTACAATTGGAGGGTTTTTTAAGTACATAAATATGTAAATATATTTGAAACATATAGAGTGGGTACGAAAAGTATTCAGACCCCCCTAAATGTTTCACTCTTTGTTATATTGCAGCCACTTGCTAAAATCATTTAAGTTCTTTTTTTCCCACATTAATGTACACACATCACCCCATATTGAAGGAAAAACAAAGAATTGTTGCATCATTTTTAATTTTTTATTAAAAAAAAGAAAAAGATTTATTAAAAAAGAAAAACTGAAATATCACATAGTCCTAAGTATTCAGATCCTTTGCTGTGACACTCATATTTTTTAACTCAGGTGCTGTCCATTTCTTCTGATCATCCTTAAGACGGCACTACACCTTCATTTGAGTACAGCTTTGTTTGATTATAGTGACTGGACTTGATTAGGAAGTCCAAAAACCTGTCTATATAAGACCTTACAGCTCACAATGCATGTCAGAGCAAATGAGAATCATGAGGTCAAAGGAACTGCCTG
>JAUCMU010000036.1:20437763-20449037 GCA_032275025.1 Enteromius treurensis
AGTTTTTCTTTTTTAATAAATCTGCAAAAATGTCAACAATTTTGTGTTTTTCTGTCAATATGGGGTGCTGTGTGTACATTAATGAGAAAAAAATTTACTTAAAGGATTTTAGCAAATGGCTGCAATATAACAAAGAGTGAAAAATTTAATTGGGTATGAATACTTTCTGTACCCACTGTACATAGAAAGAAATAAATGTATTTCAAATTCATTTTAATATACTCTGAATAAATGTGAAATTCCAAATTAGAAAAACTAAAATAGTGATTTCTTGTAATAAATAAAAAAAGAATGTATCTGTTGTTGTGGATTCATGCATATAAATAAATAAATCCTTAAATAAAGTACTGTGACTAATAAAAAACATGAATCAAAGTCAATTACTATAAATCCGAGTGTGTTTGTGTAGACCCCCTTATTTGAACTGAACTGAGAGTCATATAATTTTTTTTTTGTTTTTTGTTTAAAATTGAGCAAACAGGGTGTGATCGAAGCATTTCAATTGCATGGGCTCCCATTTTAGTTTCCATGGTTACACCCTAACACAGGCACAGACAAACAGTGTCGGGAACGCAAGCTGTAACCGAAACACCTGCACACCCTAATCCCAAAACTGGAGTCATCTGTATTTGTACGTATCACATTACCCGTGTTTTCTAGATCTGGGCTGCAACATAATACAAATATCTGTGTGTTCTCCATGTAGCAACAGCAACAATAAAAACACCCTGACAAACAATATCAGCACTAACAACTGGCTCATCTGCTGATGAATCACAATGTTAATGGCGTAAATATACTAACAGCTGTAATCATTCCGTATTTTATAGGGCTCAACTAGAAAATGAGGATACAGCTGTGAACGACAACAGACAGACTTGGGACAGTTGAAACGTCTGACACCCCAATAGGATACTATCTCTGGTTTGAATTAGACATTCATTCCACTGGGTCTAAAGGGTATAGTAAAAAGACTATTTATTTTTTGCCAGAAATATGTTATCTGTCTCTGGAAGCGTCATATTGTAGTAATGATTAAAAGCACTGTCGTCTTCAATTGGGGAATTTTTTACGGTCATGCGGTTGGATTTGGAGTAAATATGTAGGATTTCAGGTGGTTGATTTTTCCTGAGGCCTCTGGTGTATTTTGGAATGTTTTTAACGATGAGTCAAAAGTCATGTGAGATAAAGTGATAAATCATGCATATTATTTATCTAAGGGTTGAGACTGTTCCCATTTGGTATCTGAAAAGCCATTCAGATATTGCAAAAGAGTATCAGTCACATTAGAGCACATGGCAGACCGGTTTAGAGCTGTCAGTATAGGTAGCAGGTTTCTGAAGATACTTTGAGCACTAATAAGAAGCCACAAGGTTTATGTTAGAGAACGGGAGAGATGCTAGTGGGAAAAGATAAATGTTAAGTTAGTAAGGGTGCCAATCATATGCCATGCTTAGTAAGATGGAGCGGTTGTCACCCTTCTAATGTTTGTTAAACATTCTCCAAGCCAGCTAATTTAATTCACAACAGTCTTCTGTAATCACAAAAATAATTACTTTGCCCCCCATGGCCTGCGAGATAATTGCATTTGATTTACGTTCCCTTTAAATGGAATATAAAAAACAAAATTGGAATCTTAGAACAACCGCTGTTCCTGAATAGTTTTTCTATCACATAAGGGTCAACAAAATAGACCAGGAAATAAACAAAGTAGAGAGGTTTGAATAAAAGACATAAATTTAAGAGGAAATATTTAAGATTCAACTTTTTACAGAAGCACAAGATGCTCTTTGGATCATCTTAAAGTATGCTGGAGAACATGATCATCTGCTTGAGCACTGCTGTAAGCAAAGCAAACTGAGTACATATTAAAACTAATACTTAAATTTAATACTGAAACTTTTTTACTTTCTTCAAATCAAATTTTATACTAACTATGACTGCATTATTTGACCAAAAACACAGAAAAAAACAACAATATTGTAAAATGTTACAATTTGAAATGCTTTTTCAGCGGGTGTTATTTTAGTGTATGACCCTGCAGAAATCCTTTTATGCTGATTTGGTGCCCAAGAAACATTTCTTATGCTTATAAATGCTTATTTTTGTGGAAACCATTTTTTCAGGATTTTTCGATAATTAGTCAGAATTAATGGAGCACGATAGAATAAATAGAAAGTATATCTGCTAGTTGCTATGAGATTAACATCATTATATAGTCAAGAGTTTCTGCCCTGAGACCTGTCAGATTCAAACGTGTTTCAACAAGAATAGCAATGATGTCAGCGCTGATGAATCAAAGATGCTGTTTGTGGCTGAGGGGGGTGTGAATGAATGCTTTAACATGATGCACCATTATGACTAAAAACATTGGAAGAAATAAATAACAAACAAAAAAAAACAAAAAAAATAGATACGTTGTTGGTGGCTTGATACATTCGATGGTTCATACAGGGCAGGCCATCCACTTGCTTTGCCTCTGACCCCTGCAGATATTTCCCCAAATCATTCCAAGCTTCATTGCAACATGGAAAATAAAAGAATAAATCACATTGCCAAACTCTTTGAACCTGTGAGGCCGTAGACACATTTTTCTTATTTAGAGTCTCTCTCGAAGTCTCTCTGCATCCACGGCACAGCATCTATTCCAAGAGTGAGCACACGCCAGTGTTGCATGTTGACTGCAAGAACTGCGCTCTGTTGTGTTCCTTTCTGTTTCCTCCCATCAGGCTTTTTTTCCCCTCATTTGATTAATGCTGAGTTAATGACCCCCCATAGACCAGAGGACCAGGCAAAAAATGTTAAGCATCTTAAACCGTTGCAGCTTGTTTGCTCAAACTGTTTATGGGGCACAAGGACATGCTATAAACATAGAATAAAGAGCAAGCAATGGAAAAGATTTTGTGCGCTGTGGAATGTACCAAACTCTTTCACTTTGTTTTAAAAGAGTTGTTTCATATGTAGCTGAATGCACCCCAGGATGATATGGATGATATGGATGCAGTGGATGCGTTTTTCTTTGCTGATACTCTGAACACTAGAATTAAATTGAGTTGAACTGAACAAGCATGTACTGTATAAGTTTTGTTTAAATGTATAATACTGTATGTATCTGATTATACTGAGAGTGTGAGTTGATCAATGTTGTATACATTATTAATATGAAATCAAGCCAAATCTCTGAAATACGGGAAAAAAGTTGGGTAAGATATGTCAGTGGTTAAACTGTCGCATCAATCATGGATACATTTATGCACAAAATGATTTATCAGAGGCATAGAGTGCCAATTATATACAACTACTGTATCTGAGATGTGATGTTTTACATGCCATTTTTTTCTATAACAGTTATTACTTTTTAAAAAATCTGAATCACATGTTGGTGAATTGCCAGTAGCCTATATAAAACCTCATAAATTATTTGGTTAATGATTAGTCATGAATTATTAAGTGCATTTTCCCCCGAAATGGTTGCAAAGGGGTAAAGTGTATGCTTTAGTTAGGACTGTAAAATCAATTTATTTATTTATATATATATATATATATATATATATATATATATATATAGGAAATATGTAATATATTTATATATTATTATTTATATCATATGTAAATGTATATATCACATATATTTCTTGAATATATAAATGTACAGTATTTGTGCGTTTTTATAAAAATATTATATAAACACAAACCTTTATATAAATAAATAAATAACATTTTGTTTGTTTGACTGCTTTTAAATATTCTGAATATTAAAATGTTTCATTCTTTGTTATGTAAATATTCATAATATCACTTTTATATTAATACATATCTCAATTATCTATTATTTTTGTTTTTTGTATTTTCTATTTTATCTTTATTTTGTAGCCCTGATGTTAGTAAGTTGGATGGAAATGCTTGGTCCTGTATTTCGATGTCAATATATAATTTCAGTTGATATCAGGCATTCTGAAATTATTTCAGGTTTATTCATTTTTGACCTCATTGACAAGGTTTATTTTACCCAACAGAATCTGGATAAAACTCGTACTATCATTGCATTTAGATGAAGTTGAGTCATATAGTAAATGTTACGATCAACCGAAACCACTTGAATATTGACAACTTTACAATGACAATATATGTCAAGTGTTTAATTGTGTGTCTAAGATACTGTACAAACATGCCCTTATAATAGAACTCTGGTTCTTAAGGACTCGCTGAAGATGGCACGTACACTGAGCCGTGCTGAAAGACAACATTAAGGTTGAGGTTGTAAGGATATGTTTGATCATGTCTGACTGAATGCTGACATTAAAGTGTGTGTCTCTGTCTGTGTGTGTGTGTGTGTGTGTGTGTGTGAGGGGGAGAGACAAAAAAAAGTAAACTAAAGGTTCATATTCAAGGTCATTTAAAAAGAACCATACGTTTTTTAACCTAAGGCATTGTTCTGTATTTCAAATTAAGTTAAACTGACTTTGTCTCTGCCTGTTGACCACTTGTTTCCACCAAGAATCTGGGTTTTTTTCTCTCTAAGACCTCTGCTGCATTGACTCTTGTCATCTTGTAAAGTAGCAGCACGTCATGTGTTTAACCGGTGCTGTTTGTCGCTGCAGGGCTGGATCTTTTCACTGTTTATTAGGGGCGACTGAGAGTGTGTTCTCAAGCAACGTTTCATGGAAACACTGCTGCTCAGGGGCAAAACATGAACAAAGAGCAAGAGAGGGCAGGTTAATTTGTAGATCAGTAATAAGAGATGAGCAGAGTCTGAGTCGACTCAGAGAGGAGGAGAGGAAGCACTTGTATGTGGGTGGCGATCGCTGCAGCTTCTGTGAAGAAGGGAGGAGGGGAGCAGTGAACAGCTGACAGGCTCAAGGTGAAGTTCAGAAAAAAACAGGTGCCCCTTCACCTGATTATGAGAATAGCATGCCTATATTTACTGAGACAAACCAAAAACAATTTATCACACACGTTTTTCCATCATTTATAGTAGGTTGAGGCTCGGTAAGGTTTTTTTTTTAAGTCTGCATTTAGCTGTGCAGTAAAAGTGTAGAATATCGATATAACTATTTGAATTTATCTTGAAATGTACTGTGAATTTTCAGCAGTCATTACTACTACAGTCTTTAGGATCGCATGAATCCTGTAAAAAGAAGCCTATTAATTTCTTTACAAATAAAATTAAATAAAATAAAAACTTACTAACCTCCAAATTCTTCTTGAGCCCAAATTTCTGAACGGTTCTGTAGCTATGTATTATTTCTGATTCAGTTTTCAGTCACTCCTTCTGCAGGCTACATTGTTATCCCAGTAGCTACCAGTCTTTATGAGTCATTGAATCACTTGCTCAAAGAATTTGTTCGCAAACACTTAATTCTGAAACGAAGTGACAATGATAGGTTATAGGTTATAATTACCAGCTTTCCGTTTCTAATCATTTAATTCTAATGTTGCTCATCATCGAACCTTGTTGCTGATATTAGCTGAAATTTCCTCCACCCTGATTTCTAGAATTGTTGTTCTGTTTGATGACAGTAAGCTGTCAACCGGAGCAGGTGTTTTAACGCGCAAGCTGAGTCTCTGAGAGACATCTTACCCTAGTGAAATATACAGTAATGACCCCTCAAAGACTAAATGCTGACTACTCCTCTCCACTCCCTTTCTTTCCATGTCATAATTCATAGAATTCATCCTCCTAGACTCTGTTTTCTGCCCCCAGCAAACCAAACCACAACAGAGAATCCCAACTCTCTTTTACAAGCATCCAAATTACCAGGAATAAAAGTAAAGAAGTAAATGTTAGTCAGGAATGCAGAGCTTTCGTTTGGTTTACATTGTTTGCGGCATTGCACGTTGAAATGTTTCTCCCCTTCACACAGAGAAACAGGGACTTGGCCATGTGTTTCCAATATAATTTTGTCCATGTGTGAGTAACAAAGGAACTTACTCAACTTTCTGAATAAAAGATACTGGATATAGATGGAATTTTGAAAGACTAAACCAATTATCAGCTCATCCCTCATCGTCCTATTCCGTCGTAAGGATGTTTTGCATTCTCCTCATATTAATCATGTGCTGAACTTCAACCCTCTCTCATATAATTACACTTCTAGTAATTGCCCCCAGCCATCACCCTCTGCCCCCATGTGTACCACTCAGAGTCCACCACCTCCCCATCGCTTTCTAAAAATACACTTGCTTAAGGCGAAACACATGTGTACCATAGCAGAAGAGCGCAAACAGTGCAATTGAAAGCCTGATGGATTTGGGGCAGAGGTTTGAGAGGTTTGAGAATGCGCCAATCGTCAGTCATCATGTGAAGAGTTCTGGGTCTGGAACATCAGGGTTGACTCATTAATAATCAGGCCGATGTGATAAACATCCTTAAAAACGAAACCCTTCTGTGTCTCGGAAGCATGCAGGTTCTGACTGATGCAGTTTCAGTGTCCAGTGTTAAAAAGGTCTTTAATTGTTCACAGATAAATCAGAACAGATTGTCTGGCCTCTGGCACAGTCTGTTCAGTTTTTTTATTGATTTATGTAACCGGAATCCACATATGTTTGCCTCGCTCAGAATATATATGAGAACACAGTAAAAATAGTACATGTGCACTAGTGGACTGTATATTGTTTAGAACGCATGTTGTAAAATCATCTAAAAGATAAGTGCAGATGAATTATTAAAGCAGATCATGTGCTGTTGAACTGCATTTTGTAATTTGCTCCATTTAAAAATCATTATATTAAGCACAATAAATTATTTTAATCTGTGGCTAGCATTATTAAAATGTTTCCAAGATTTCTACTCTGTTATGTAATGATACACTCTTGAATGCATGATATACAGATGTTGCAATGAATGGTGTTTCTATATTTACAAACGGATCTGACAGAGCTCTTTAAAGTTTTGACATTTATTTTGTGTCCAAATGTGCTTTACATCACCAGCAATCTGTTATTTATAGAGCAGTGTCACATACGTGACCCTGGACCACAAAACCAAGTCTTAAGTCGCTGGGGTATATTTGTAGCAATAGCCAAAAATACATTGTATGGGTCAAAATTATAGATTTTTTATTTTTTTTTTGCCAAAAATCCTTAGGATAGTAAGTAAAGATCATGTTCCATGAAGATATTTAGTCAATTTCGTACCGAAAATATATTCAAACTTAATTTTAGATTAGTAATATGCAACTTTAAAGGTGATTTTCTCAGCATTTAGATTTTTCTGTACCCTCAGATATCATATAGTTGTATCTCTGTCAAATATTGCCCCAAATCATACATCAATGGGAAGCTTATTTATTCAGCTTTCAGATCATGTATAAATCTTAAATGAACACTTACGACTGGTTTTGTTGTCCAGGGTCACATATACTTATTTGAATAATATATGTACCAGGACCATATCTACATTAATCCCACTATTCATTTTATTGTTTATCATTTGTTTATCAATATAAGAAATATGTGCGGTAATGATATTGTCTATTCAGAGCAAGGCATAGTTATGATGTCTCTTTGTTTTGCTTTGCCATATTCGCCAACAGTTTAATTCACTCTTGCACATTCCTTATAATGTATAAAATGTGTCAGAGCATGATGGTTAACTCTAACTTCATTCTAGGTATTGAAGGTCCCGCTGTGGATGGCATAGTTTTTACAATTTTATTATAAAAAAGGAGCTGCTGCTTTATGGGTTTAAGAAATATTGTATTTGTCAACTGATTAAAATTGTTCGAATTATTTGAGGTTTAGTGAAAGGAAAAATAACTTAATCTGACCTAAATCTTCTAGATCGCAACTGTCATCATTAGAATTTGTTATGTAACCCACAGCGTGATTTCCCTTGATTCATCACTGTGTCCGCAATCTCATAAGCTGTGTAATTAGACACAGAAGAGGAGGTTTAATTGGAGGTTGCTGTCTGCAACTATAGAGAATAGGATTAGTAGTTTTTCCAGACACATTAGTGACATTTATGAAAGCATGCAAGGATTGTTGTTGATGGTGATATGGCACGTAGCTTTTCTGAGTTGGAACTAGTGCCAAACCTCTGCGAATTCATGCAGGCCCTAGAGATGGCATGCAAAAGGAAGCGATCATCGTTACATAATGATGCAGATGAAACCAAACGTAGGCTTCAGAGAACGTTTTCCTAGAAATTCTTATGATGGAATGTTCTCTATGCTGACCTGTTGATGCGATATATCTTTAACATGCCACTTTTGAGATGCTAATACATGCTTGTGTCACTCACAGCAGATGAAGAAGTGTTAACCCATCACAAAGGAACAGTTTTCCAGCCATTTCAAACGAAACACTGTTTGAAATGCATCTTGCTATTAAATGTTGTTCTCATAGTTTCCATTACAATATATATATATATATATATATATATATAAAATAACTGTTAAACATTAAGAATAAAAATATGTTCCTTGGTTAGCAAATCAACATATTAGAATGACTTGGAGTAATGTAGTAAAATCCAGCTTTGCCATCACAGGAATAAATAACTAAGGGTACAGTTTTACTGGATTGCTGTTTATCTGCTAAGCTACTTCTGCAGCACAAATATCCATAGAATCACAGTTATTACTGACAAACATGTCCATATATAGGGAAAAATGACCAAAAATGATTTTGAGGTCTACAAATAAAGTAGGCTAAGTGATATGCAATTGGATTATTTAGAGTCTGTGTGTGTGATACACCAATAGAAATTCTTCCGTCTCATTAAAATGGTTAGCTTTGACCACAGAGCACATTTTCCGAGATAACTGTCCCACAATATACAGATAAAGGATTTCAGCTAAAAGTCTGATTTAGTGAGACATAGAGCCCAGATATTTATTTGTGATCGCTCGTTGTCATGTTTTCCAAAAAGGTTAAAATAATCTTTGATATGTGTTGGACCTCTTTTTCAGAAGCAATCAAGTGAAAGTCCTCACTGGAAGCAGTCGTAAAGAAAAACCAACAGAGTGAAAAATATCCATCGTCTGCTTTACACATGACTTCCTATACTGACACAGTTCATTAATGCTGTTTAGAGTTACACTTGTTTTTCTTGAAAGATTATACTGATCTGAAATAAAATATGGTGCTTGGAGTGTGCTGATCGATGGGAAGGATCATAATGCTTTCTTTCCAAACAAAGATGGCTGTTATGGCGTACCCCAGATGACCCTAGAGCACTACACACTGAGAGGTGATAATTCACAGAGAAAGCCTTGAATGGACTGTCTTCTATTAATTGTTCCTGTCTTTGTCTGTTTGCTTTCTGCTTAATCCACAGTGACTGCTTGAGCAATTTAAAAGTAGTCAGCTCCCTCAAATCCTTTAGGTTATCTTAACCAAAGGATTGGGATTAGGAGTTCCAGAGCTGTCGGTTTTAGTTGTAGGCCATATATTTCTAACTTCAGACTTTCCAAAAATACAGCAGACTGGCTTTTCAACACCCACCGTGTCCCTGCTGAACACTTTAGATTGAGTTTCAGTCCAGAGGTCAACTGGGGTTAATTTGGCTCTTGGGACTCTTCCATTTACAAGTGAAGTTATGAATAAGTAGATACATTTTATAAAAAATAGCTTTGTAGGCCAATCAATGAAGTCGTCATATTCAGAGTCTGTTTAATGACCCAGTTGTGCTCCAATGCCATTTGAATGATGTGAAAATCCCTAGGCAAACATACATAGCCATTTAGATTGGGCTGGAATAACTGGAATTTAACGCATATGTATATACAGACAGAAAAACACAGCTTGCAGTCATATTTCACCCTAAAACCACCTTATTCTTTGTCCTTGTGCAGTGTTGCTTATACTGTGCTGAGCTTCTAAGATCTTCAGGTTCTCTTTGTGACCCTTTTATGTTCTCTATGTGGTAATTTAGGAAGATTTTGCATGACTCATTTGCTGTAGGCTATTCCTCTTTGGTTATGTTTTCATTGACATCAGAGAATAACAGAGGCACCGGTTCAAGACCTGCAACATAAATTTAGGTAAGAGACTGAATCACCTGTTATCTGATATGCAGTATTCAACTGCTGTTAAACCGATGTTATGCGAAAGCAAAATATTCTAAAACAGCTTCACCCCAAGTGACATACACCAATAAAACACATTGATATATACGTAAAAACTATAATTTATCTACAAGTCTATCACATCTCTTTGGATCACTCAGTGTTCAATTTCACGCCATCCAGTGGTCAGATATTATGTAATTATCTTTTGATTCATATAAACGCAACTCGTGTCATCTTGCATCTCTGTTATCGATTGGTGTGAATATGATCTGATAAGAGAATTTATTAATATTACTTTAATACTGTTGCAGGTTTTGTGTTGTTGCTTGGCTAAGGGTTTTATACACTGTAAATTACTATTTTAGCTCCTGATTTAAGATAATATAACCTATACAGTACAGTTAATATTATTAAATAACCTAAAATTAAAATCAATATTTCATGCCCATGTATTAAATTGTGGGTCGCAGTGTAATAAGCTTTACAATGTACAAGCAACTGATCATTATCGCCAGGGAGGGATTATGGTCTGCGTGGGCCCCTACTGTACGCAAAACGTTCAGACAACGTTGGCACCTCCCCCTGAGCAAAATCCTCTGACAATGTTCACACTACGTTTGCGTCTCCCCTGAGCAAAACCTTGCCACAACGTTCGTGTGGGCTCCTGGGCCAGGCAGTGAAAAATGCTCTTGGGCTAGGGGCCCCCTACACCCCAAGGGTCCCTGGGCAGCGGCCCCACTGGCCCGGTCCATAATCCGTCCCTGATTATCGCTAAATAAAAACTAATTCTAAATTAGTGCTTTATCTAGTGCTGTCAAACGATTAATTGTGATTAATCACATCCAAAATATTACATAATATACTTTTTCTACAGTAGGTATATTTATTATGTATATCCAAATTCAAACACATGCATATATATATTTAAGAAAAATATCTTATACTTGTATATTATATATTATATAACATATAATAATACAAACATATAAATGTGTATGCATGTAAATATTTGCCTTACTGTATGTGTGTTTGTATATATACACATAAACACAGTACACATACATAAACAAGAGCTTTTATTTTGGATGTAATTAATCATGATTAATCATTTGACAGCATTAATTTGTTTTTTGGTTTTAAATCATTCAATGAAACAAATCTGAAATTAAATACTAAAAAATGTCTAGGTTACTAAACGTAACCCACGTTCCCTGAAGGAGGGAACGGAGACGTTACATATGGGAACTCGCCAGAGAGA
>JAUCMU010000036.1:20449137-20461616 GCA_032275025.1 Enteromius treurensis
AAAGCTCAAAGGCAAATAGGTCTCTCTGGCGAGTTCCCATATGTAACGTCGAAGTGATTCGACTGAAAGGGTAACTTACATTTTTATTTTCTTATGTAAATTAAAAATGTCGCCTTAATAATTAAATGAAATAAGTCTAATGTACTGAAATTAATAAATGTAAAATTGTATAATCTGAAATGTAAATCTTTATTTAAACTAAATAGTAATAAAAATGACAGAAGCACATGATTAAATTACTAAAACTATAATATTACTAATGCTATATTAAGGGAATAGTTCACCCCAAATGAAAATTCTGTTATCATTTGCTCACTCTCAAGTAGAGCCAAATCTGTATTAATTTCTTTGTTCTGCTGAACACAAAGATATTTTGAAAAAAGTTTGTAACCAGGCTGTTTTGGGTCTCCATTGACTTCCATAGTAGGAGAAAAGATTATCTATGTATTTTCATTTTTGGGTGAACTATTTCTTTAAACACTTCAACAGTTTGATTTTATTTTTTGTAATAATTGCATGTTATATTTTATATACGATATGCTGGGGGTGAAAGTGCAGATTTAACACATCAGATCACATGATCACAGGCTGTTCTCTTGGTGTTTCCCATTCTCATCTCATCTAAAAACAGTTTATGGCATTTTAATTTCTTTTATAAGCCTTACGATTGAGACCTCACTGCTCAGATTGTTGGCAGAATTTGCACGGTTTAACTCATTGGATGATGACGTGCTTGGAAAGGACCTACCAAACCTTGCTTTATTGTTGATATCCATCATGACAATGTCATAGCTTGCATATGAACCGGACTCCAAGACATATTGGCTTTCCTCCATTGAAAGAATGTAAACTATTGTTTAAAGCCAGTGCAGCCATTCAAGCATGAAAACTCACCAAGTCAGTCTAAGCATCACTTTTGGTTCACAGCTTTTAATCTACTCATGTTTTGGTAATTTGCACGCAAGTTCCTGTTCACTGGTGATTGCTTTATCGACAACCAAAAACTGTCAGATTCTGCCTACAGCAAACAATTAGACTTCTCTCTTGTTGTGCAACACTGGTTAAAATAAATGCAGTTTCTCTCGACAAACAAACACCCTACTTCAACTTTGACAAAAGTGTTTCTAGCACTTCCCGTTGGGGTTGTTTACAGATTTATTCCAGAGTAAATATTTGCATTTATTTATTTAGTTTTTTTTTTTTAACCTTTTTTGAATTAGTTTTTTCTCTCAGAACTGTAGTTTTTTAAGCACATCCAGTTCTTAAATGCAGCAGACTGTCTGGGCCAGCTGGCAGCAGACACAGAGACAGGTCAGAGGTGCCTGTATTAAGTTTCTCTATTAGTCTCTCTTCCTTCGTCCAATAACCGCAGGCAACTAGAGACCATGACATCAGACACTATATGCTACAACTGTAGTATTTTGTGGGTTCGGAGTGGCAGATTTGGTTTATGTTACTATTAATAGAATCATTGTGATACAGATGTAATTGTTCATTTAAAGCCATTTCACTTTATTGAGATGGAAACTAAAAGAAATAGTTCAGCCAAAAATGAAATTCTTTATTTGTTTTGGCTTTAGAATACATGAAATACAATGAAATTCATATTGTTCATGTTGACCGTAGCTACAAAACATCATACGTTTTGGCTATTTTTAGAACGTGCCAGAAAAATAACAAAGAACTGTTAAATAGAAAAGAATTTTGAAAACCTGAATGCTTTGAAGGACATGTTAAATTGATAAAAGTGATAGGAAAAACATATTGTTTGAAGACTGGAGTAATGGTTGATTAAAAAATTCAGCTGTGCATCACAGGAGTAAATTATAGTTTAAAGTACAATAGATTTTTTTTTATAATATTTCATTTAATATTACTGTTTTTCTCTCTATTTTGGATCAATTAAATGCAGCCTTGATGAACAAAACATAGTCTTGCTGATTATAAACCTTCGTACGGCAGTGTCATTTTAAAAATGGGATTTCTAGATCTGGAGAAGTCATGTAAATTAATACTAAATTATAAATATTCATTTTTATAAAAATGCATTTTCCTAGTTATGAGACATATTTACTGGAAATCCTTATCTGGTAAATGACTAAAAACTTAAAAAGTTCAATATTGTTGTGGACAGTTGAGAATAGATTCTATTGACTCTGTAATCAGTTGTATATGTTATGCACAATCTGGAATTGGCTAAACAATCACAAGCAAAGCATTCTGTAGTATTACCATATTCCAGTCACCACCTACGTCCTCATTTCATTGTTTAGGCTCCTGTCACTTATTAAATGAATAAGCCAGTGAGTGAATCCTTATTTGTTTGGGGTCTGTTTGTTTTTCTCCCTTTGCTGTGTCCCTCTACAAGGGCGACAGGCAGTACAAACGTGTCCTGTCCGACATTTTCCAGATATTGGGTCATGATGCTCAGCTCCAGTCTCCAGCCAAGAAGGATGGATCTGTCTGCTACCGGTCATTAAGACTGATCCAAAAATAACAAGCTGTGCATAGTACTTCTATACTGATCAAAATCTGGCTAGTCTATTTTTTTTTTGTGCCAAAAGCCATTTGTGCAACCCATAGTAAACCCTTTTAACCACCATTTCTGAGCAATTATTAGATACTGTAATGTATTTTACAATATGTAAAAAAAATTACATGTACGTTTTCTGAGCTGCAACAATCCTATACGTTTATGCATATGTATTTTTTTTATTTACCACCTTATGTAATAATTGTTGCACATAATGGTGCAACTGTTACTCTCTGCTAAGTTTAAAGTCTTTCCTTATCCGTAAAAAACAAATATTCATGGCAATAAGAAAACACTGACTCACTCATAATTGTCTAATAATGCTGTACTCCAGTGCTATTAATATAACACTGACAAATTTGTAGTCCCTACGTGCCTCTGTCTTTCTTCGTTTATAGTATGTTCAAGGTAAATTTTGGCATAAGGATGCTGGTAAACAATATGTTGGTTAAACTCCAGTCTCCTGAACCAGGCCAGACATCTCAAAGCCAGAGGAATTATAAGGAGACACAGATTGTGAGGAGTTGGCGGGAAAGGGGTTAGATCCATGGGGGGTGGTTTGCATTTTTTGCGGAGGCACTGATGTTTTATATTTGCTCATTTCCGCACATTCCTCCGTGTTGGAAGAAGAAGAAGAATTGGGATGAGGAAGGACTGTGTCTAAAAAATAAATAAAAAATCCCCCCCCCCCACCCAACATATTGGCACATCCAGCATTTCAAACAGATTCACAAGTCCACTCTGCCCTACTCACGCCATGCTCCCAGAGGACCCCAAGAGGGAAAGAGAGAGAGAAAAATGAATCAGAGTTGTGGTGCAGACTTTTTGTCTGTCATTATGAAACTTGTTCTGGGTTGTTTGAGTCTCCATTCTATATAAACGGCTTCACAAAGGTCGAGGTGGTCAGTGAGTGTATTTATAACCGGAGAGAACAATTGAAAGGGAGGGGTCCAATATACCCGGTTTCCTGTAAAAATGATCCAGGTTTGTATTAAAATTATTTGAGGCTCGTTCTTTACCTTAGCCCACTACCTCAGGAAGAGGTCAAGAAACTGGAGAAAATGAGCAAAGGATATGACTGAATGATTTTTATTACAGTATCTAATCATTGCTCAGCACATTAAATGTATTTTGCAAAGTGCAAAAAATAAACAGTCTTTGTATTTAATATTGTCTTAATATAAATTGTTCTTTCTCAAAATTACACTATATGCCATCCAAACGTTTGGAGTCTGTGAGAGGTTTTGAATGTTTTTTTTTTTGTTTGTTTTTTTAATGATTTAAAATCTTTTTAAATTTGCTATAAAGTCAAATATTTTTAACATTGTAAAATGTAATTAATTTATTTAAAAGCAGTCATAACTTAAATCTTCAGTGTAACATGATCCTTCAGAAATCATTCTAATAGGCTATTTTACATTTTTTATTATTTATTTATTGCAGTTGTGCTGCAGTACATTTTGGGGGGAAAGCATGGCAAATTTATCAGGAATCTTTCACGAATAAGCAAGTTTAACATTATTAATGTATCCACTACGAAAATAATAAATCATAGAAATACACATTAGAAAATATGCCATAGAAAATATGGATAAATTGTCATTTGAATGAAAAAAAGTTAAAATGCATCAAATTTGTATACATTACACTAATAAGACATCATGGGAATTATATTATTTATTATTACGTTTGTATAACTTAATAATAATAATGTAATTATTTTTTTTAAATATGTAAAAATAATGTAAATTGTATATAATTTATAACTATGTTTGTATGTATAAATAATAATAATAATAATAATGTAATTATAAATAATATATGTCCAAATAATGTAAATAATATAAATTCATTATGTGTATATACAGTGTGTATATATATATATATATATCATTATTTTATTTTACATTATTTTATTAAATATCTTTGACCATAACATTTTATCTGATAGTATAGTAGTCCGATTTATAGTAGTACTTTGAGTTGAATAATCTTGACCCATCGTTATGACAGCATTTATAAACATTATAGACCAGAGCAAGAACCAGTGCTGGCAGAGGGGGATTGGGGCGGTCAGAGCTTGTTTAGACCGGACCTACACTGGAAATGTCATCAGCTCAACAGGTCATATCAGACAGTTTCTTCACTGCAGTGCATGTACAGTATGTGCGCAGTGCTGGGGGTCATTCACTCGTGCCCTGTAAAGCTTTGATTTGATTGTCATATTATCATCTTATAAAAATCTTTTTGGATTTTTCATCCTTTTTTTTTCATAGATTAAACAAATGCCTGCAGGCCATCAATGCAGAACAAGCCACTAATCAGTTCCATAGATAGCTGTGACTTTTACAGCACTCATACATTCCAGAGACTCAAAGAATTAAACTGAACACATGGCTCCCCAGAGGTGCTAGCAGCTTCGCGCAGCGCAGATGTAAAAATGCCTTTCCGCGGACAGCCCAGAGCCCCTTTTTACAGTATCTACTGAGGGGCCACGGACAGGCATAACACAGCGATGTATTCCAGATCAGGAATTTGATGCATTTCTGTTTCACATCATTTCTTTGGAATGTTGCGCTAGCGCAGAAGGCCCCAAACCGGAGCTGATGGATTCAAGGAAGTTTGAAAAGAGGAATGATGGGATACAGGCGCTGCTGGGGAGCGGGGCGCATCCGGAGCACCGCCTCGTGAGCACCGCCGTTAATGAGCCTCAGTCTCGTTGCGTAAAGCCTTCGCTCGGCCGGAACGCTGTGCATCTGGACTGCACATTTTACCCCTAGCTTGCTTCTTGCTCTCCATCACTCACGTAGTATGCAGATATTTGCACAATCATTAGATTTTTCTTTTAATACATAAATAACTTTGAAGGTCACTGAAAAGATATTTCATCAACTCAGGCTTTTCCAAGTGTCGAGGGGTGAGACGCGAAGTCCGTGACGGAACTGCAAATGATGATGGATGCGTAAGTGTGGGCCGCGATATTGCAAATGATTCTGTTGTTGTGCTGTTTTTTAATAAACGCAGCGCTTTTTTTCTGGATGCACATCAGATAGCTTTGGAGGAATGCAGAGAATCGGCCATTTACATCATTAATGACGTCTTTCGCCAGAGCCAATCGATCAGCCGGGGGGGACGCAGTTGAAGTAAATATTGCTTTTATCATCAAATATCTGATCGCATGTGAGAACGCACGCGAGGACCGGGTTACGTTAATGAGCCAAAATATTTCGGCAGAAATTGACTGCAAAATTTGGAGGTTGTTGGACGGGCCTGGGGGTCAGTAGGTCGCTCTCAGCTGTAAATACAGCTTTAAGTGGTATTGTCAGTTAGACCGCTAATGACAAGCACAGCTGGACAGGTTACATAAGATATTAATGCGGTGCACCTTTTGCCCTCAGTGTTTGCGTGGTATAGCTATTGCAATAATTCATCTGACTAAACCAGAGCAGAGAAAAAAAGCATTCCTCTCCACCACAGTTTCCTACTATAAAACATCTAGACACAAACAACCACCATGCAAATAGGGCAGACGTTTGAGTTTTCAGGGAAAATAAATAAATAAACAAAAATGTGTGTGTGTGTGTGTGTGTGTGTGTGTGTGTATATATATATATAAAATTACATCGACATAAAATATATATATATTTTGTTTTTATAATTTTTTGTAGTTAAAAAAAATATTAATTTCAACATTTACTAATACAGTTTTGAAATAAGGTAAATTTGATAAAAGTTTAATAAGTTTTTTTGTTTTGTGACATGCAGTGCTGTAATAAAAAAATTGTTTTAAATATATTTTAAAACTTTTTTATGCTATTAGAATTATTATATATTATTTTTTAAATACCTGTTTGTTTATTTTTTTTGTATATAATTGAAGCACCGGTTGAGCTTTTTTATATTAACAATGCAAACATGTTTTTTTTTCATCTTATCATTACCCATTTATGACACACAGCACTCAATACAAGCACATGTAAATAAATCATTTCTAAATATATGTCAAGTTTTATTAAATCTTAAATTACAGATTTTAGAGTATTTCATATTTATTTGTTTATTAACATATAAAAGTGTCTTTTTATATTAAATAATTTAGACCTCTAGGGGTAAAACTTTATTAATAATAAACATGTGTGTGTGTTTATTTTATTTTATAGAGGTTTTACTATTTAAAATTATCTATATATGACACTTAGCAATCGTGTAAACAAACCAGAAATGAATATCTGGCAAGACGTTGTTAAAATTTAACAAGATGAGTTCATGGAAAACAAATGGACCCTTGTGTCTAATAACACAAATCTGACACTTCCGAACAAGAATGGCAGCAATACAAATTTAGTGTGTACAAGTGTTGATATGTCTTCCTCTTAGGTAAGAGCAGCATTAACCTCTAGTCCAACTCAATTATACAGCTTAAAATAATCACAATTCCAATCTCATTTTAATCATTCCATCCTGTTCATGAGCATGCTAAATAAGAAATTCAATTTCCTCCCTGTTATCAGAATACATGGCTCCCCATTGAGAAATTAAGCTGACAATACATCTTCATTTCACCAAGTCAAAGTTAAGTTTGTGCTTTGATTGTTTAGACTACGAGTGATTTTCAATTACTTATACAGAAATAGTTTATGGAAACTGTGAGTGCATCAGGAATCCAATTATCATATCCTTGGAGAATGATGGTGGCCTGAAAGGTGGCCAATCTTTTTAATAGCCTTGCGTCACGCTTGATCAGTAACACATTTACGCACACGCCAGTTAAAGCAATCTTCTGCCCCTCTCATTCACAATTTGCCTAAGATACATCATCTTTCATTATTTGTCCCATGTAATACATCTCAATAACAGAATTTTGAATATGTTTTAATATCGTGAAAGTCCACTATAAAAGACTACTTGGTTGTAAATTTTAATGATAAATTCTGAATACATAACACTTACAGATACATCTTAACATTTCAAGTAATAGCCATGTCCCATTTAAACCTATGTCAAGCTTCTTTTACACCTAATATTTCAACTATTTCTACAAGCAGCAGTAAAAAGATAGTGATCTATCGACCTCTAGTGGCCTTAAAAACCACCATTACTTTCTAAGCACTAATACTCTGACAACCAATCATTGTACAACTATTAAATAATGCCTTTATTGAATGACAAACAATACAGTCTCAGGTCTCAGGCTTAAATCTGGACATTAGTTTAAGGCAAACAACAGTTTGGCACGGTTTTGTACAAAACTGAATAATCCCAAAACACACATGTATTGCAGTAAAAACACAATTGTGTTAATAACTTGAGCAAACAAAATGGTTAATACTGCAGTCACATCTCCTTGAATGAGATTGCCTTTACAGTATGTTAACAACTTCTTTATTCATTGCAGCTATGTCAATTGTTCTAGCACAAGTATTAACAACAAAATGTTTTATTAGTCCATTTTGCATGCTTTATTACTATTTAATTTAGACACTTTTGATACTTTTTTTGAAAACTAAATTAGAGATAACAATGCAGTGCAAGCACAATTACACTTTTTTTTTTTTTTTTACAATATTTACTTGGTCAGTTCGGTTATTCGTTATTTTTTATTTAAAAAAAAAAAAAAAGTCTAAAACTCATGAACTATGGGGAAGAAAAATCTACCATTACTTTGGTGGAAATGCACCAAAATGAACACATTCACAAGATGTAGAAATACATACAAAAAAAAATGTATAAAATCACTTCAAAGCAAAGGACAAAATGACACTGGAATGTTACAGTAGAGATTGGAATGGTGTGACAATTCTTCAGACGAAGCTGAGAAGGCTCAGCTTTACAAAGTCAAGTGGCTTACAGTTTTAGTGTGGTCCGAGGCTAACCCCACAGAGGCAGTATTTATATATACTTGACTAGTGATTCTATCTACAGTAACGTGTATCAACAGCACAGCAGATCTACAGGCTGGACTTACTACTCGGGTGTAGGAGGCCTGTTTTTCTTTTCCTGCCAGTCTTTCTCTCTCAGACTCAACTCTGCCTCTGTGAAAGCTGCAGGTCCCCAGTTCGTGATTTTCTGAGGGTACTTGGGACCTGAAAAGACAAAACATACAAGTTGCATAAGGTATGGGTATTAATTCATTCAATAGACACTGTTATCCAAACAGTCACGAAATTAGAATAATATAAGCATATGTAATCATTCATTCATTCAGTTAATGATTAATTATTATTAATGCTGCTGCATGTTCAGTAAAAGATGCTAATAATGTTTTTGTTATTTTGTTGTATTAAAAAATGAAGATTTGGTGTACATGGGTTCTTAGAGATCCATCGTTTCATTTTGTTATATTTTATTATGAATAATGTAAATAAAGCTTAACCTATAAATGGCAGTCATTTGTAAAAAAGATTAGATGCTGGTAAATAAATATGACAAACAAAAACAAATCTGCATTCTTGAAAGTTAATTGAAGAGTAGAGAAGAGTAGGTCACCTGGCTGAACGAGCCGTATGAGTCCTTCATGTTGAGCCACCTTATCCTTCCAGCTCTTTGTGTTGTTAGCAGCATCTGCTAGTTTCTTCATCACCTCCTGTTCACATAAAACATCCAATCTCACCATCAGAGGTGGCGATAAATAAGACTGCGTTCATTGCTCTATTTAGCCACTAGATGGCGATCTACACAGAGCAACAAAGATCTCAACTTCAGCATAACTAGCCTCCAGCTATGTTATTCTAGCGTCTTACCTCGTATTGCTCCAGTGCGCCCCGTCTGTCAGACTCCAGCTGCTGCAGCTGCTGCATGGCAGACTGTAAAGCGTTCTCCTTCGCCAGCCGCTCTCGTTCCAGCTCCTGTTTCTCCGCCTGTGTCTGGGAAATGGTCTGCTGTTGATACAGGTGTATCTGCTCCAGCTCTGAACGCTTGGATACCTCCTCCTCCAGCAGCCTGCAGCAGACGCAGATGCACATGCTCACATTAAAAAAAAAAACCCACTGTCAAATAATATTACATGTACTTTTTTATGAGCTTTTTAATTCTTTATTGGACAGACAGTAGAAAGATAAGAAGAACAGAAAAGTAGCAGGAGGAAATGGGAAATGTTTTATGTCACAAGCTCTTGCGTTACACTAGGTGCCTCAAAAAAAAAAAAAGAAGCAGCATGAACTGTGTGGATGAGCTAATAACGCAAGTACCAGGATTATGCCTTAGATTTAAGGTACTTTTAACCTTGTATAAAAACATTTCACTAATATTGGCACTCTCATCTTCATGGTTTAGTTTAGGAGAATACCTGATAAGAGAAAAGAGACCATTCCTTCATCCAGAATCACTCCAGACCCTTTAGATTACCAGCTCCATGTTGGTTCTTTTCTTTAGTTCACCTCACTCATGGTTCAGGTCAGAGGACTGGGACAGCCATGTCAAAAGCGCCATTTTGTGCTCAGTGACTAATTCTTGTGTTTATTTTGATGTTTGTGTTTGGATTATTGTCCCAGTGGAAGATCCAACCACGGCCCGTTACAAGATTTCTAACAGATTCAGTCAGTTTTAGATTTTGTTATCTGGTTATCTGGTATTTGATAGAATCCATGATGCCATGTGTCTAAACAAGATGTCCCGGACCTCCAGATGAAATATAGACCCACAACATCAAAAACACAGCAGTATACTTCATTGTACACATGAAGTACTTTTTCATCAAACCCATCTTGAGTGATTGCTGCTAAAAAGCAATTTTTTTAGTTTCATCTGATCGTAGAAGCCAGTCCCATGTGTAGTTCCTGCTCATGCTGGAGATTGTTTTTGGATGAGCGAGGAGAATTTTTCTTAAACCCTCCTGAACAACACGTGCTGAAGTGACTATGTACAATGACTATGTATTTTTTTAAAGGTTTTTTTGACCCTGAGACTCAACTATTTTCTGCAACTCTCCAGCTGGGGAGACTCCTCGCCATATATTAGAATGATATAGACACACGTGCTCTTCCAAGCAGCTTCATAACATTTTATGTTGATTGGAATTTCTTCAATATTTCCCTGATGGTGGAAATGGAAATTTTCCCTGCTCTAGCTCTCTTCTTAAAGACACTTCACTAATTGGTGAAGCTCAATTATATTTTGCATGGGATCATAAATATATTCTTTGTTTTTTCTTGTCGTGTTGATGATTAAGGGATTTTGAGCTTTGTTTTCCCTCCTATATATTTCTGTGAAACAGGAAGCCAGGGCTGGATATTTTCATGTTCATCACCCTGGAGTGCTCAAAATTGTGAATATGATTGGGAATATACAGAGATATTTGGTGCCAATAATTGTGGTCAACATGTATTGGAGAAAAACATTTATTTCATCACAAGAATTTCTCCCTATTTGTGTGATGATTTGTTCTTTCTTTTTTTTTTTTTTTTTTTGAATGAATGAAGGATCAAAAGGATAAACAATGCAGATTTATTATCGCAGCCACCTTTGATCAGATTTACCAAGGGTGCCAATATTAGTGGAGGGCACTGTGTACGTACATACTATGTATATAGTTAAAATAGTAATATTGTGATTCAAAATAAATAATTCAAATAAAAAATTTTTAAAAAAAGTCTTAAGTGTCACTTAAACTTAACTCCCCCAAACTTTTGAAAAATACAGGTGCATCTAAATATGAAACTTTTGTTTTTAGGTTTGTTACATGTAAAGTAAAGTAAATCTAATATATCAACATGTCACAGTATTTATGTTTGAGTTGAATTAAATGACCATCTCTAAAAAATAAATTCTGGGTGTCTCTTGTTCATTGAGACCACAATAGTGGAGAAGACTGCTGACTTGGCAATGGTCCAGAAGACAATTGTTGACTCTACACAAAGAGGAAAAGTCACAGAAGTTCATTACTGAAAGGAGTGGCTGTTTACAGGAGTGCTGTATCAAAGCATATTAAATGCATATTAAGTTGACCGGAAGGAAGAAATTGGGTAGGAAAAGGTGTTCCAGCGACAGGGATGACCGCAAGTTTGAGAATATTGTCAAGCAAAGCCGATTCAGACAGTTGGGAGAGCTTCACTAGAAGTGGGCTGAAGCTGAAGTCCGTGCATCAAGACTCTCCATGGTCAGATGTCTTCAGATTTCCACCATTATGAAACTGAAACAACATTAGCATTGAAGAAAAAGAACTGGACTGGTGCTCAATGGTCCAAGGTCCTCTTTTCAGATAAAAGTACATTTTGCATTTTATTTGGAAATCAAAGTCTAGAGTCTGGAAGAAGACTGAAGAGGCACAGAATCCAAACTTCTTGAAATCCATTGTGAGATTTCAGAAGTCAGTGATGGTTTGGGTGCTGTGACATCTGCTGATGTCTGTCCATTGTGTTTCATCAAGTCCAAAGTCAATACAGCCTTCTTTCAGGTGGTTTTGGAGCACGTTATGCTTTCGTCTAATAACAAGCTTTATGGAGATGCTTATTTCCTTTTCCAGCAGGACTTTAGTACCTGCCCAAGTGGTTTGCTGACCATGGTATTACTGTGCTTGATTGGCCAGCCAACATGCCTGATCTGAACCACATGTTGAGTCTGTGGTATATTTTCAAGAGAAAGACAAGAAACAGTCTTTCTCACTGATGCTGGAGGTCTTGAAGTATAGAGTGCATAAATTAACATATTTTAAAGAACTTAAACTTTTCTGCTTTGATACTTTTTTAATTGATCTTAGGAAATATTAGAATATTTTCAGATATTTTGAGATACTGTAAGCTCTAATAATTAAAATGAAAACAAAGAACTTTTGAAATGTTTTATTTGACATGTAATTAATCTAAAATATGATGTATATGTATTATTTTAAACAATTCTTAAACCAGAAAATGAATAGATAAATTTGTGATTGCAAAATCAAACAAAATGTGACAGTTCTTTTGTTTGACCTTCAGAACAACCTGCTGAATATGGTGTGCTGCTCCCTTGT
>JAUCMU010000036.1:20512233-20523702 GCA_032275025.1 Enteromius treurensis
CTGAATACTTAGGACCATGTGATATTTCAGTTTTTCTTTTTTAATAAATCTGCAAAAATGTCAACATCTGTGTTTTTCTGTCAATATGGGGTGTTGTGTGTCCATTAATGAGAAAAATGAACTTGATTTTTTTAGCAAATGGCTGCACTATAACAAAGAGTGAAAAAATTTAAGGGGCTCTGAAAAATTTCCGTACCCACTGTATAAACACACAGACAACATTTGAAGTGGACCATAAAAGATCATCAAACACAAGATTAGGTATTGTTTTTGGCTTGATGAAATGTCTTGATCCACTTTAAATGTAGACTACTGTATATATATCTACAAAAGGTAGCAATAATTTTGATGCATAAAGACTGGAAACACAACGTTAATCTGCTTCCTGGTAGGTTTAATTTAAGACCAAAATTTAGTCCTGAAGTAGTTCTAGTCTTTAGAAATCAGCTTATTAAAATCTGGACTACACTTGAGAAAGCAGATTTCTTTTAATTTGGTTTAAATGGCCATTTCAATCTAGGACTAGCCTTAATCTCAGTCCGGGAAACCGCCCCATAAGGGTTAAAGGTTAAAAATAAAAAAGACAAACCAAGACAGCAATATTAATTAAACTACATTCTTTAAATAGATTTTTTAAATATGAACATGGATATTAACTATTCATTTTAGTACATTATGAGCACGCATATTAACATTAACAACAACGTGAAAGAGGACTCGAAAAGAAAATGAAAGCAGAAGTCACAGCTGTACTAACGTTAACGTAACGTCTACAGACTTCCGTGAACACAAGTATACTGACGTACAATGCACGTACGTCTCCAGCTCTCAGGAAAACTTTGCCTGGTTTCCTGGTAAGTTTTGTTGTTTATTCTCTGTTAAATTCATAAGAGGTCACACTGCTTTTACATTAATTCAGTAGACTTTGTGTGCTCCGATTAATGAATACGAACCATGAAATGTGTGTTTTGTTTTCAAATTTGCGGTAAGATGAACTAACGTTAACAGACGTGATCCGTGACGTCGTGAAATTGAAACTGTAACGTTTGCTGCACATCTCTACAAACGGAAACAGTGCAGTAACAGTCTTTTTTTAGATATAAAATGTTAATAAGTCAAGACCATTTGTTTTTTTACGGATGTGAAATATAGCATAAAACATGTAACGTCCTGTTTCTTTACCTGATCTGCAGAAGCTAACGTTAGTGGTTGTTTCACACGATGGAAGGTCACTCACCTTTAATAACTAGTGATGAATATCGATTGATTGAAATATACTGCCAAAAGAAGAGGAAGCCAAGCGCAAAACCGAGGCAAAGTGCCTACATGTTCAGCATAGGCGCTCAAAGAGGCCAGTATAAATACTGTATTTAAGATCTGTGACTCTTTCTAAGATGATTGTAACATTTTATTTTCATTTTAATGTCATGTTTGTTGAAAACAGGTTATGATCAGTTTGATAGTGTCGCAGAAAAACTGGCCCAGATTGCAAACAACGAACTTATCGATGAAGGACTAGAGCCAGACAGTCCTGGTAAAGTGTAAAGTCTGTTATACCCAACACAATTACTAGATAAGAAGTTAAAGTCATTGAAATATTATCTTCTTTAACACTATTGATTATGCAGGTTGCATTTCTGGTCTGTCCTAGTTGCAAAAGAGGCTAATTCAGATGTCATACTGAGACTTGTCGACTTGCTGAAGAAATCGGGGGACGAATTAAATGAAACGGTAACTAGTCACGATCTCTTTACAGTATGTAGTGTTGCTAAATGCTAATGGATTAGTTTTAGTTTAGTGTGTAGTTCTGGATAATCCACTTAATTAAATACAAATGCACTTATTTTGATGCATGTAAGGCTTTAGTTAAAAACTGTGGCAAATTTATAAAAAATTATGAAAAACAAATCTCATTAAAGAGTAACATGATTATAAAAATCAAATATAAAAGATTGTAAGCTTTCATTCAAGAGTCACCATCAAAAGTGTTAAAAAACGTTGTCTGATGTAGTCATAAAAGCTTTTCCTGCTCTTAATGTCCCCTCTGCCTTCTCAGATTTGCAGCAACCAAGACCTTTTAAGACAGCTGCAGCAAACTTTGTCTTACGACTTGTTTAAAAAAGTGACTCAAACCTTCATCAAGAGTAGTGTACCAGAATTGTTTAAAAAACGTGAGCATATAGCCCTGACCCTTGAGGTCACCAGCAGACTCAACGCCCTGGACCTGCACCCCATGAACAGGGTCATGGGATACGGAGCTCAGTACCTGCAGGAGAACTTCACTCCCTGGGTTAAACAGCACGGTGGTTGGGTAAGAGTTTATGCACCAGTTAAATTTAGTAAAAAAAAGACTGCTTCAAATAAATAATTTTACTACAAGTTAATTACAATAATGCTCAACACACTAATTCTGTAATCTCTGACACACTATAGGAGAAAGCCATGGATGATGATGAAGAGGTCCATTAACAAGATACTGTGAAATGAATGATTGTTAGTGATCAAAGTGATGTTGATGAAATATTGATATTATCTAGTATAATAGATTTATAAAATCTTTTTTTTTTTTTTTTTTTTTTTACATATATAATATAAAGTATTTAAATGTTGTGTTTCTAATGAAGTCAATAAACTCAATGCTGCACACATAAAAAAACAGGCCAAAATGTAATGCTAAAATATAATGCTTTATTGACCAAGAAGTTGACTTTTCTGCAACAAATAAGCAACACAAACATAGTCTTTACAAATGCCACTGGAATTAGAATTTGTTTAATAATATATTATTGTACATATCCACTGTCTTACGCACAACATTAGGCACAAAGACGCAAAGACTAGATAGATACTTAATCTTTTCTTTTGCTTTGTTCCTAATAATATCAATATTTCATCTGTATCAGTTTAATACATTGTAATGATGACTGAATGCTTGAATGCCATATGATGACTATGGTTGCAATATTTCACACCTTAATTTGTGTGGCATAATCCTCATAACAAGGCAGGACTAATGAACATTTGTGCCAGATAATCAACATCACTGCATGTGTTACAGTAATGAATCATGTAAAACAGCTGCAGTTTCATTCAACAATAAAACACTGATGATTTTGATTAGCTAGATGCCGAGGTATGTGTTCATTTTTCCCAGGGCGTCACAGACAGTGGTTAGGTCACTGCGTAGATCTTGAACCACGTTCTCTATGCTCCTGGTGTCCTTCAGTAAATCGATGCTCTGGGTGTACGGGTTGTAGTAGACAGAAAAAGGCCTTTTTATGGTTTTAGCAAATTCTCTGTTTAAAAGGAACAACATTAATAGACATTATGTAGCCGAGTTGTGGATCAGTGTCTAATTTTACATCAGACTGAATGGATAGATTTACCTCATTTTCTCTTTTGCCTCTTCAAAACTCTCAGAGACAAAATAAACATCTTGAAATGTTGTTATGAGGCACTCCTGGTAGCATGTGGTTTTGGGATCAAACGTCTTCACTGTTGCTTTCTCAGACAACGCATGCTGCATAATCAAAAAAGATTATTTATTCACTTATAAACTTACCTTTTTAATACTTGAGGTGCTAACATATAATTAACAAAAGGCTTCATACTCTCAACTCCCCAATAGAAGAAAGAAGACCCGCTCCATAGGCTCTCAACTGCCCATCTTGTTTGCAAAGTCCAAATTCAATTGTGAAGAAATAGCACTGGGGGTGGGGGGGAAGCACAGTGATTTATTGCATAAATTGCTAAGGTTTAGAAGCAAGATTATCTACAAGAAGTGTCTTCAAGCTCTTATGAGGCATACCCTCTCCTATTGAGACCACCAAAAAACCTTTACACCCAGATCTGATTGTCTCTCAGTGATCTCATTTCAATGCAAATGCATGTGACTCAAAACCATAGATCAAACTTTATGCCATGAAAAACTCATGTGACCTTTTTATTTCCGTATTGACTTGCCAGTCAAGTTTGAGATGGCATTTAAGAATTCAATAAGCTGCTGTCACACTTACTGTTGCCAGCTTCTGCACGTCCTCATCTGAAGCGCCTAGAGATGCAAGGCCAATCTCTTGAGAAAACTGAGCAAACTTGGGATCAGCTAGGAGTGGTACGTGACCCAGCAGTTCATGGCAGGTGTCCCTGAGGTCATCAAAATATACAGATTAGAGGAGATGAAGAAAAATAGTTTTCTAGCGAAGAATCATGGGTTTAAACTTACGGCTCTGGTGTGTAGAGAGGATCAGTGCTGTGACGTATATACTGCGTGCAATTAAACACTCGATAAGCCAGACCGGCCAGGAAGTCTCGTGGTGACAGATATCCAGCCACAGGTCGTACGGTAAACCCTGACCTCTCTGCAAGGTTCACAAATTCAAAACCTCTAGATTAAATAGTGTAGATGTTTGAATTGAATAAATGCAAGTAGAATTGCGTGGATGTGAATTGATGTGACACATTTGTTTTACCTCGTAAGAATCGAGACACATCTTCCAGCTGTGGGATGTTGTCCTCTCTGTACCCACAATGCTTTGTGAGAAGAGGGAGGTTTTTTAAGTATTCACGGCAGGCATGAGTGGGATAGAGTTTCGTGAGCTCTCTGAAAATGACTCCCCATGTCTTTACTTCTTCTAGTGTGTACTCTATGTGTGGTATGGGCTGCCCACTAAAAAGACGAAAAATAAAATATATTCTGATTAATATAAAAACAAATAAAAAACAACATTTTATATTATTTCAGTTAGTCTATAAGGCTACAGCTTGAATTTCTTATGCAACTGTTATGCATCTGCCTTTAACTATTTTAGCATTTAGCAAACTTAACAATTGAGTTACAAAAGCCCCAAATTACCTAAACAACAATATAAACTATATTATAAACCATACTAACAATTTGTAGTTCATTGCAACTTCCACAAAGTACTTTCTCCTTTCCCGATAGACTTTGTCTTTAAAGCCCTGCAACAAAGAACAAAGAATCGCTTTACAGTAAGCTTTCATTTTTAACCAGGGCATTATGAACAACTTTTACTGAATTTATTCATCTAGGTTAATGTAAGTTCATAAATATAAATCAAGGGTTTATAGAGTATTTTGTTAGTTGTTGGGACGAGATTTCATTCAGTCCACCGTTGAGCTACTACACAAATTTACTAAACTGCTTGACTCACTGGATGGTCAGCATCCAGTTCTGAGCCGTACATTAGCACTCGATGAGAGCATTGGTCCAGCTCTGAGATCTTTTGGGGAAACCATGGTATTCCTTCCCCATCTGGTAACCCACCCAAAACGCACACACAGTCCAAACAGTCTGGAATAAGTACATCAAATGAATCAGTAACACCGTTACAAAGCCAGAACATAATTACAATGGCTATTCTAAGTTCAGGCTTACCAGTCTCTGCAGACCACACGTGTTGAGGTGTGTTATATGACACAATGTTGACGTGGTCTTTCAGGTGCTGCACCAACTCATTGAACTCTTTCTTTGTGCAGTTGCACTCTGCATAAATCTCCACCTCATTGGTGACTCTCTTGGATCTCCGAGACTCGATGTGGGACAAATTCACTTGCTTCTCCTATAAACATACAACTTTTAATCCAAATATTATAAAATAAGTACTATGCGTTAGATATTCTTATTTAAATGTACTATTAATCTACCCCACCAGAAGACGAGATGTTCATTAACCTGAAAGAGCCTCAGTGCTTTCACCAGACAGCCCACTTCATTCTTCAGAGAGAAAATCACTGCTAATTTCCCAAGGTCATGGGTGGATTTTGGTTCTTGTTTGTCAGGTCTTTCATCTATCCGATTAAAGGATGTCCTGCGGAGCTGTGTGGAGGTGTTGCTTAGTGAATATAAAACTCTTAAGATCGACAAAGATAAGGGTTAAGATAAAAGCTTACTTCTTAAAAAAAAAAAAAAAAAAAAAAAAAAAGATTTTAAAAAATAAATAAATGTAAATTATTATTTACAAGTGTTAAGCATGCAAGGGTGGTAATTAACAACTCATACTGAGATACAAACTTTGACCTGAACTGCCTTTGACCAACTTGTTTTTTAATGTCAAGTATTACATCACTGTTCCCAGTTCCAACTATCAAGGCTTTTAGTACTGTATATTATAGAATTTTGTCGCGAAACCATTTATAACATTTCACCAATGGCCACTAATTAATTACACTGAAAAAATGCTTTGCAAGACTAAATTTTTTTGTCTTTTTTCCAGCCAAAATATCTAAAAATTCTTGAATCAAAAAGGATTTTCTAGACAAGAAAAATTATTGTCTTGTTTTCAGAAAAAAAAGAGTAAAAATTAAGTCGGTTTTTACTTGAAACAAGCAAAATAATCTTGTTTTCTGTTGGAAATAAGATTATTTTGCTTACCCCATTGGCACTTAATTTTTAACTTAGCCAATCATTTTTTCTTGTCTAAAAAAATCCTTCTTGATTTAATATTTTTTAGATATTTTGGCTGGAAATAATATAAAATCTAGCCCTGAAAAGCATTTTTGCAGTGTACGTTTTCCAGTGTAAATGTTCCAAATTCCAAATGGAATGTGTGAATGGAGTCTATGGAATGTTGCACTCAAAAGAGGGCCCATCAAAACGTACTCACCATGGAGGCTGCAAGGTGTTGTTGGTCATACATAGCTGAATCCAAAGACATACCTCTCCGAGCCCAGTATTTGCTGGAGAACATCATCATAGCAGGTTGCATCTTTGGAATTGCTTCTTGACCTCTCTTCCTAAGAAGCCCAATGGGTGATTTAGGTGCTGTCTGGGGCCCCTTCGGATTAGTTTGTAGTTCAGAGGACATAGTTGCTGTCTCTTGAGATGTCTTCTTTCCCTGCATTTCATATGGCGAAGGTGCTATTGTCTCAGGCGATATCTCCTTAAGCTGCCCCTTCAGAGATCACAGGGAGCTCCTTGCATGTGCCACAGTACCTGACACTCCTCCTCGGCAGTGCCAGAGCTGGGATTATATACTGTGACGAATGACGTTGAGAAGGGCCGATCGCTCATATTAGCTTTTGAGGGGATGGATGCTCCATTACGAAATGTCGACACGTCCAAGCCCTGATTGAAGTGGATAAGCTCATCTCACCTTCTAGGAGAAATGAATCTAGAGCAAAATAATTCAGATTTTAAGATTTCCATAAATGGGGATTCATTTTTCAGCTAGAGAGGGAGATAAAAAAAGCAACCACCCATAATTTTTTAAGATATATAGGCCTTTGCACAGTTTATCACCAGAAAACAAAATAAATGTTGAGATCAAAGCATTATTTTTCATTTAAAAAATGAATTTAAATACCAGCGTTAAACATCCCTGTAAGCAAAATGGATTGAGGGCAATTGTGGAAACCTTTTGACCACAGATGCATATTGTTTATGGGTTTTGCTGAATGAGTGCATGTTTGTGAGTGCAGAAAATTCTGCCATTTCTTTAATGAAAGGGAGCTAGATAGAGATAACATTACTGCAGTGAGCAGTGAGCTATCAGGTTCCTCTGAGGCAATTTCCTGTGGAACAGGAAATGAAAGAGATGGAAGTCGATTCGGTGTGTCTTTGTTGTGGGCTGTGGTTACGAATGGATAAAAGACATTTCTTCCTCAATCAGTATTTTCACAGTCTCTCCATCTCATCTGCAAATGTCGTAGTGGGCCGACTGAACGAAGACTAGACTTTGAATCTCAAACCACATTTACATGCCATTTGGAACTATTGATTTTAGTTTATATGGCAGAGCAAATATTCTCCTTTACTCTCTAAAAAATGGTCGATTATTTATCTAAGGTGAGCAACTAATTAGAAAATACTCTTGCCTAATTAAAAAGTACAACATAATACTAATTAGCTTTGAACATTGGACCAAAAATAGCAAAAAACAAAGACATAATATAAATATAACTCACAATCTAATGGAAGACAGATTTTAATTTGAATCTGAATTATTTAGGAAAAGGGCAAACTGAAAAGAACAAAAAAAATATATAATATTCAACAATGCATACCCCACCTCTGAAATATTATGAAAACTCTCAATACAGTGAGAAGGAATGATTATTTCAATGAAAGACAATATGGTACAAGATATTACAAAAATAATGCTTTAGGGATCCTTTCGGATCCTAGTTTTACATTCATATATTTTCTCTGGGATATTTTACAATGTGGCATTTGGTAGCAAATATCTACATGACACCCAATACTGTTCATCTCGCGGGAGCACAGGGGCTATAAAATCTGTACTATACATCATGTAGTGCTGTAAACTAGGAAATGAAGGCTACTTTGCAGCCGTTGTGTGTTGTTTCTTTTAAGTGGCTGTGACCGTTTAAGACAACGTGTTCTTGTCTGTGTGTGGATCTTGGTGAGGTCTGAGGTGACTCGAGAATTCCATATTCACTGGTTTCTAAAGCTGCTGAGGGTTCAGTGACTGTGTTGAGACCCAGAATCTCGCTCACTGAATGGGGCAAGTCCTTTGAGGGAATCAGAAGACATTCAAAACATTGTATTAATGGGATAAAAGAGTCACATATTACTGAGAAAAAAAAAAAAGTGTTATAGATCACATACCCACTATCTGCAATCATGCTTAAGACATACCTTACAATTCTTTATCTGCATGCAGATAGCTTCCGATTTGCTAAGAATTTCTTCAATATCCAGCTTCATGGAGAGTTCGTTTATATGCTGTAATGAAAACATAATAGGTGAACAATTATCCACAAGATAATTTATGTACGCTAAAAAAAAAAAAAAAGTAGATACACAATATCTTTCCAAATTGTATTTTTTAATTTTCCATTGAAGTCTCTAAGGCTCAAGGCTGATATTGATTACAAATACAGTAAAAAAATATTGTTAAAAAAATATTGTGAACTATTATTACATCCTTCAGAAATCCCTCTAATGTTACGATTTGGTGAATAAGAAACATTTATTATTATTATCAATGTTACAAATGGTTGATGCGTAATATTATTTGTTTGAAACCCTTTTTTTCTAGATTTTTTAGCAAATAGAATATTTAAATGAACAACATTTATTTGAAATAGAGATTTTTGTATCCTTTCTAAGAGTATTAAAAATCATCAAAATTTGAATCAAAAAACTTTGAAAGGTAATGTATAAGATACAGTAAACACTAACCTTCAGAATTTCATTGAATCCATATTTTCTGTCCATAATTTTTTGTTTCTCCGAGTCTAAAATGGCACAGCACATCAGAAGGTGAAAGTTTTGGCAAGGCAGTCCAGTCCACATGACCTGAAGGAGAAAAATATCAAATTAATGATATAGTACAACACTTTAATAGAGTATATTCAAAATGATCATAAACAATGGCTACAGTGTACTGTGAAACAGAGAAATGGAGGATACTTATTACACACCTCCCAAAGACGAAGGACATCCTGAAAATGTAGCTCTCTCTTAAATCGGATCAATAACCAGCGAAAACAGAAATACAAGTACCCAGAATCCTGTGCCTCTGTAAAACCACAAAAACACATAAATATACACAATCGCTACTTAAGACTATTTATAATAATTATTTCTCTTGGTATCTTACCTAGATAGTTCCAGAAGGCCAGGTCTAGCAAGCGAAGCAAAGTGCTGAGTTGGATTAGTTGGGTCTTCATCCCCTGCATCTGCTCTTCAAAGTTTTCATGCTGTAACAAAAATGAGTGATTGAAAAAAAAAAAAAAAAATCTCCTACAAGTAAACCATTTGTAGGTTGACTACATCCATTTAATGTGTCGGCACACAACAGCAATCGCGTGAGGACAATAACATGGTTTATTGATGCAGCTAAATCTTCTCATGCACAGCAGACCCAAGAGCGCTAAACAGAGATGAGCTGTAACGAACACACTGCATTACCATTTCATCCATGAAGGAAACAAAGCACCAGAAGGCATCCACTTCATTCTCCATCACATAGAGAATAGGAGAGAGCAGATCACTCATGCCCTGCACGTACCCTGCATAGGAACAGGACACTGGGTAAATAAAAGCTATGGTACACTGAAAAGCACTTAAGATTATCCATAATCTAAATAATTAAATGTGCAATTAAAATTCACATTGACATAAACCCAAGGATTTTGGATGATTGGTAAAAACAAGGTATCAGCATCGGAGTATACGTAGCAGAAGATTATATTTTTTATCAAGAGAAGCTTGTAGTCACTTGCCTAAATCAAAGTCATACATGCAATACGTCATCAGGATGTCATGTAGTAATATCAAGCCAGGGTTGTCCAGGTCTTCGTAAAACTTGTTATTTCGGTCAGTTCGGTTGACATCTTTTTCTAAAGAGATTCAACAACCCCAAATTGAGCTTTATTCAGGTAATTAAAAGCTGCATGGAAATATATGTTTAAATGTTTTTATTAAAGCAACTAAGAAAATAGAACTTGTGATGTAATTGAACACAAACCAATAAGGCTCCTATAATCTCGTAACCTCGAGTTTCTCCTTTCCTGCTCCTCGCTTACTGACTTCCACTGGAGCTTCATTCTAAAATACTCATCACTGTTGAGAAAAGAATACATGATCGTATGTATGCCTGATCTGATAAGAAAAGAGCTTTAAATTAAACGCTGAGTGTGACAAGCATACGTTTTTCTCTTTTGCAGGTTCTTCCTTTCTTCATGAGTGCTGTTCCATGGAAAATAGCCGAGCAAAAATTTCCAGGCTTCCTTCCTCACTGCATAGCAAAGACCCTGTTGAGAACAAATCAGCGGCCTTGATGAGGTACATGCTATAAAATATATAAAAAACACATCTACTAAACATGTCTAAACAGGTCTGGTCTTGGTGAAAGGAGGTGAACAAGAAGTCACAGGAACATAACAGCTTGTCTCAGACTTTTCCAAATCAAGTTGTTGAGTTTGAACATGTAAAACGTAGTGTTTTACACAAGTACCTACAATGCTTTGTTTTTGATGTAGAAAAAAAAAGCACTATTCAAAAGTCTTAGCAAGTTCAGTAAGATTTTTGTCAAGTACATTCATTCATCAAGGATGCATTATATTAATAGTGTCAATGTATATATATAAAAAAAAAAAAAAAAAATAAAGAATCCAGAAAAATGTCCTGTTTCCTATTTTCTGAAACTTTTCTGATACAGCGTTTTTTAATTACGAAATGTTTCCTGAGCCCCAAATCAGCATATTTTATTTATTTCTTTAAAAAGAAATATCATGTGACACTGATGACCAGAATAAAGGCCCTGATACTTCAAACGAAATCGAAGAATGAACTGAAATGACGTAATTTCGAACAAAATCAGACCACAACGAAGTTCCTTTTGGCAGTTCGAATCAGCTGACCAAAACAAACTTTTTTGGGAGCTCGTTTTGGCTCCTAAACACCTTTGAGCTACCAATGGTCTGAGGCGGCGACGCAATCGGTGGGTGTGTTCTGAAACATTTTTTTTCCCAGGATCTTTG
>JAUCMU010000036.1:20529625-20547694 GCA_032275025.1 Enteromius treurensis
CACTTGATTTATATAAGAAGTAGGAAACGATGGTGTTTGAGACTCACAGTATGTTATGTCCATGTACTGAACTGTTACTATTCAACCATGCCAAGGCAAATTCAGTTTTCTATTCTACGGCACCTTTTAAATAACCGTTTTGTATACTAATATTATAAAACGTAATTTATTCCTGTGATGGCAAAGCCAAATTCGGCAGCCATTGCTTCAGTTTTCAGTGTCACATGACATCATTCTTCAGAAATCATTCTAATACGGTGATTTGCTGCTCAATAATTATTTTTTACTTATTATCAATGTTAAAAACATGTTCAGCCAAATATGTGTGTAAACTGAGATACATTTTTCCTTCAATAGAGGCATATTTGGCACGGCAAAAGTCTGGTCATTTAACAAGTGAAAGGTTTAAAGTTCTACATTCTTTAGGAATGAGTAACGTGGGAGCTGAACACATATTATAATGTGCCGAGGTAAAGCTGACAGTGAGTTCTGCTGGCAAAGGAAATCAGGTCAATGTAATGTAAAATGCTTTACGCCTCCATTTAAAACAAAGTCATTCAACCAGTCAAAACCAAGCTGTTCTATTATGTACCATCACAGCTGCAAATAAATCAAAATGTGAAATTAATTTCTAACAAACATCAATAGTCATGTAAAAAACAATTATGCAAATGCAGGTGTGACTGTCATATCTTGTAGTATTTCCAAAAAAAAGCAGGTTGATTTCTTTCTTAAACTAATGAATGAATCACCTTGAATGGCAGACAGATACACAAAGGAGTCTTCATGTTCCAGGTTTTCCAGAAAGAGCTGCAACACATTGAAATTATTCAGTGAAAGCCGAGCAAAGAATTAGGGCAGAGTTAATGAATTCCTTCGTCTAATTATCGCTGACAGTTTTTCAAGGAGCCATTAGCACTCAGCACGTTTACAGTAATGCAAATTAATACAAATCCATGGCCTGCAGGTTTAAAATGAGTTCACGTGAGGTAAAGTGGTATGACTTGAGAGAGGATTAAAGATGAACCAAAATGTGTTAGTAACCATGCATAAATAAATATACAAAACATAATGAATGCATCAAAAGGGATGGGGAAAAAATATAATTATATATATAAACTGACTTCCCACATGTATTACTGGGTGTTGTCACAGTTGTGGCGCTTGTGTCCGTGCTTTTGTGTGAATTGCTTGAATTTATGAAGCGATGGACACAGAAGAGGCGTTTATTAGAGAGAATATTAGATGAGACACTGCAAAGCAACTCATCATAACTAGATCCCATGGGAGTCTTCAGGCGCCCTAGAGCAAGAGGTTTTACACACCAAACATACCACCTCATTTATAAAACATGGTCTAGACCCTCACCCACCCTCAGAAACCGCACACAGGAGAACGAGGAACAATGGAAATCACTGGCCCATATAAACAGTGTCATCGAGGGAAGAATCTACGCAAACCCCAGGAGAGATGTCTACGTGACACCTGGCTTTTAGCATCAGAGAGAATAATGCATACTGGGAGAATATGTGTTTATCAGATACTATAATGATCACTGGCATCAAAGTGCAACTCTAGAACTCAAAATGACCCCAAAAAATATTTTTATAACCTAAATGCAAAGACAATTCACCAGCCATTTAGAATGAATAGTGCTGGTACACAGGGATGAAAAATATTCTATATTTATAGATATGCATGGTCACAGCAAAATGTGAATATGTGTGTAATATAAAATGTGATAATATAATATACTGTCTCACTTACTGTTAGTAGCTTGTCCTTGTTCTGCAATGCCTCTTCGTGTCCATCTCTAACAGAGCGGGTCAGTGAACGCAGAGCTACAGCTCGGGTGGGTACATCCGGGTCACAGGCCTCCAGCAGGCACTCAGAGAAAGCTTTACTGGATGAGGGTTCAGAAATGTCTTTATTGAGTATTCTTCCAGGTGTCTGAATGTCACTAACTTTAGGCGTTACACCAGAGTCTGTTGCATGTTTGGGATGTGAGATTGGTTGTGAGCCGTCCTGTTGTCTGGAAGGAGCTCTAGATGGCGGTGAACTAGCTGGGAAAGAGTTTGAACTGTGGCCCACAGGTCGAGCAGGACTGTGGGCAGTACTGTGCTGGGTGGCTGTTTTGGGGACAGTTTTAGGGTGATAAGCCCCATGTGTGGCAATAGTGGCTCTCAGATCAGATGCCAGCTCCTGGATGACTGTCTCTGGGTGCTGCTGGGAAATCTGCTCAAGGTGGGGCAACAGTTCACCCATTGACGAATAATCATCTGCAGTGAGCTGAAAGAAGATATACACAGGAACAAATTGGTAATAAATAATAAATAAATAAAATAAATAATAAATATTTATTTATTTGTATTTTATTTAATAAAAGAAGACAAGCAGATAGAATAGGAAAAATAATAAACGTTTTAAAAATCACAATTTTAGTTTTATATTTGCACATAAATATGGACGGTCAATTTATAGGCATTTTAAACCATATTGAAAATATTCTGATCAATTAATAACTAATTATTACATCAATTTTGCTAGGAACCTCTACAAATTCAAATTATTCAACAGCATGTTGAATATTATTATTATATTTTTAATAAATGTATTATTTAGCCTTTTTTGGATTTTTTCACATATAATAACTCTGAATTACCTTTCAAATTTTATGCAGTTGTTTTAAACATTTTTCAAATGTTAACTCTTAATTAATATGTGGTCATAAAAATTACATATGTAATAAATTATAACAAAAATAGAAACTTTTGTTAAAAACTGTTTTTGAACTAAGTGTAGCATGCAACACTGCTAGACTAAATGCAGGATTAAACTGTCATGATGTCATCAGCTCTACAAAAATGCAGCAAAGAGCTTTTTGCTAGGAAAATTCTCGCAGTAGAGTAAGCAAAAGACAGCAGCAAAATATGTAATACACTACCTCAGCAGCTCCAGAAAGCAGAGTGGCCACAAGCCCCATTCCCATACTGAGAGTCTGACTCTCCACTGGGCTGTCAGTGCCACGCTCCAGACTAGCACATGCCCTCTGCAGCATGGATACTATGAACCCAACCACCTGTAGGCAGAAAGAGCAATGTATTCTTGGCAAATAAATGTCACACCTCCTCTTAGTATCACTACATAAAGTTGCACAGGCTCATGAAATAGCACAACTGTGCAGAGAGAGTCTCATACTCGTGTCCTAAATAACCCTGAGGGAGAAGATATTCATTGTTGTGGGTAAAGTGGAACAGATCTGGCCAGGAGATGATGTGCTCTATTTTTCGATGGCTCATGTGTCCCCTACTAAAACCTCAGTTGAATAAGAGCAGAAAATACAAACTAATAAAACAGCTGTAAACATTTTTTTAAAAGGAAGAAGAGAGTTAAATAACATTGTATAATCTTTTCTATATCACACCTGAGTGGGCTTGCGGAGCATCTGTGTGTATGTAAGACCCTCACACATGATGGCCAACACCTGCAGCAGAGCCAGTCTCTGTCCATGTCCACTAACACGCCCCAGCAGGTGCTGCTCCAACTCCAGCAGGGTCATAGACGAGGTGTCCACATCCTGCTCAACCTCCTCCGGCTCAGCAGCCACGGCCGTTAAATCCTAGAAACACCAGCACAAAACATACCAGATACTGAAAGATTTTTTGTGTGTAGCATGCTAAAATAAAAAATCCCAGCGTCCACAAAACAAATATTTCATGAAGCAGATTATTTTAAATGTCTACATTTTGAGGCATTCTCGAGGCCCTAATTTTGCCACAGAGACATAAAAAAAGCTGTAGTCTATCGAATGTGTTAGTAGCTGTTACAAATGTTGTGCTACATTAAAAAAACTAAAAGGGCCGGCACCTGCAACAGCAGTAGAAAAAACTCTCCAGGCAGGTCACTGTCCTTCATCTCTCCAAATAACTGCACCAGACACTGCACTCTCCACTGCTCACCTGAGACCTTCTCATACAGGGCATCATCTTCATCACTGCCAAAACACACAGAAAGAGAGACAGGTAATGATTTAATATGCATTGCAACATGCACTACCATTCAAAGCCTTTTTATGCTCACCAAGGCAGTGTTTATTTAGTCAAAAATAAAATAAAAATATAGTGAAATATTTTAAAATACAATTTATTTCTGTGATGGCAATGCTGAATTTTCAGTGCCATTACTCCTGTCTTCAGTGTGACAAATTCCTTCAAAAACCATTTTAATACGCTGATATGGAGCATAAAGGTATTATGCATATTTTAAGTTTTAAAAAGAACTTGCTAACCTCATATTTTGGAAAAAGTAATACAGGGTAGCTGATGTGTTGATATTATACTGATATACTATAATTAAATCACAGAGCATTTAAAAAACAGGCACTGTTGATTTCAAAGCTCTTTGTTTAATTTGGAGTTGACAAAAGGGCTCATCGACATTTTTCACGAAACAGTACAGAATTATTGTTGGTTCTCAGTTTATAATACCTGACAGGCTCTCTGACTGTAAGTCTGGCCCCTCCTTCACTGCCAGGTGAGAACTGAAAGCCGTGTCTGACTCCACTCACTTCTCCCAGCAGTCCACACAGACGTTTCAGCTGTGTAAGAGCTACCGAATGCTCCGAGTGAGACAGGAACCATATCAGGATCTCCTGACATGATGTGCTATAAGGAACAACCACATTTAGTCAAACATTTAATGTTTTATAAATACGTCAGCCATAAATTCAGAACGCACACTTACCGTAAATGAGAGACATTCTGTTTGGTGAAGCAAAAGAGGCCGAACAGTGTTGAGATGACATCTGCTAGAGCTTTCAGCAGCACTTCTGACGGACTGTTACCCACCACACAAATCTGACCAGAATGAAACGCAACCCTTGTAATGTAAATGACAATACTGCAGTTTCAATTTTTACTTAATAGAATTGATGATATGATACTTGAATGCTTTGCTTACTTTATATACATCCTCAATACAGCGAGTCAGCTCCCACTCTTGCACTGCATCCTGGGATAGGTCACCTCCTGCAATAGCATATCAGTTAACTTACAACGCTCGCAAGACTACGTGCTTTTTGTATGAAGACAACAATAGCAACTTGATGTAGCTTTATCACTTAGTCAGAGCATAACACACACACATATATATATATATATATATATATATATATATAATCAGCCACCAAACAATGCTTAACTAGTCTCCTAACACACATACTAACCAGATCCCTCTGCACAGCGATGAAGGGGGGAGAAAAGAGGAAAGAGCAGGAATTGCTGTGCAAAATCAGGCTGATCTTGGACCATGATGAGCGCCGCCGTGGTGGCCACTCTCTGGAACTGCTGTGCAGTCAGCTTGTCTTTGAAATGTAGAAGCTCCAGAACCTAAATCCAGTGACATTACATGTAATTAAAGTCAATCTTAAGACTGTCCTTATAGATTTTTTAGGAACTGATAAAAATACATTGCTGCTTTTGTTATTATTTGACAGCAAACTCTAAATCACTTTTATGGCAATAATGCACTACTTTACCTGTGGACACACTTGACTGTAATAACTCTCAGCAGAGAGGGACTGCTGAGGACAGGCAGCAAGGATCTTGGCCACAGCATCACATTTCCTCCAGTCAGAGTCGCCACCTGTTGGTCAGAAATGTAAAACACGTTGTAAAATGTAAACGCCACGTTACATCACATGATAGATCCACTGGAAACACATAGAGAATATTTAGTCATGTACTGGAAGAAAATATACATGTTTTCCACCAGAATATGCAAAACACAATTGGCCACTCGTTGCCAGTCCTATTTTCAGTTTTATCTTTTCTATCTAAGGCATCTACCCTGGGGGTAACTGTTGGAGGAGATAGGACAGAGTTCCAGGATATTGCATTTCATTAAAACAAAAAAGCAAAAAAAACAGAGCAGGAACACAGGTGGCAATGAATTTGTAAATGTATTTTTAATCATGCAGAAGTCATAAAGGGCAAATAAGTTACAAATTATAAGTAATAGTCATAAACGGGGGGGGGGGGGAAAGTAAATAAAAGGGCATTTATAGATAAAAAAAGTATTATTTTAACCATTTTTGTAAATGTAGTATATTTTGTTTTATTTTAATTAATTTATAATTAATTAATTTTTAATTAATTTATTTTAATATTTAATTAATGACTGTTGAAGCTCAGAAACAAAATAAATGGTTGATATAATACTTATTAATCATTTAAATTAATAATAGCAAATAAAGCATAATAAGAAATCCTGAATTTGACTTAAAATGTGTTGTAGAGAATATATACTCAAAATGTCTTGTAAACCTTTTTAAATATTGAAATGACAAATTCACGTTTCCCATCTGATCTCTTTGCTAGAATCAGCCTTACCTCCGGTCCCCTCTAGGATGGCCCTCACCACTGCCTGGACGCCTTGTGGTTGCATTAACCTGTCAGAAAGCAGCTGTCCACACAGTCGCCTCAGCCACGCGGGAGCTTGAGTTAGAGCCTTGCCTCCACCTCTGGAACCTGATGATGCCTACAGCAAATCACAGATTACACATGACATGCCTTCATCCAGTCACACAAACAATAACACATCAGAAAAGAATACAGAAACATAGTGGGCAAAACACACCTGTTTAGGACCCCCTTGCAGAACAAGCAGCTCTTTGATGACGATTGGCTGATACACTTTGCCTAGAAGATTATGGAGTGCCTCTTTGCAAGACTTGCGCTCATCTACCGTCAACCCCTGTGGTAGATAAACAAGACCAAAATGGTTAAACATTTAGCTTTGGCTAACATGAAACATAAAAGAGTGACCTACTGGATTTATTTAAATTTTTTTTTTAAATATACTGTATTTTTATCATTTTTTAACTATTTTTAGTTTTTAACAGTTATTTTAGTAATATTTAAATAATATTTATAGTATTGATTTACATATAATATATAATTATTATATAATATAATTTATTTAAATTCTTTTGTTTTTGTGGGCTTTCTCATTTTATTAGCAATGTATTCTATTTATCCTTAATTTATTTTAATTTTAGTAATTTTAGTACCTTAAATATTTTTTTTTATGAATATTAATTAATAGTAATTCATTTAACTTAATTATTTGCCAACACAACATTTCTGATTTTCTGTCCAGTTTCATAATTGTATTTAGCATCATATTTGTGTTTATATATAATTTATTATTTATTTCAATCAACAAAAAGACTTTATATTTTGCTTAGTTTAAGCTTGGCATTTGCAAACTTATTTCAGTTATCTGCCAAGTCAATCTTTCTAACTTTCTTTTAAGTTTGGTTTAATGATATATATTTCTAAGTAAGACTATTAAAACTATTAAAAAAATACTTTTTTTTATTACGGTTTCCGAGCTTGGAACCACTTAATTTTTTCCTGATTAATCCAGATTGTTTTTAGTAACCCGAGACCTAATGTGAGACTATAGGATAAAGTGGATTATATATTTGTGTATTTTTACCTTATTGCTCTTTGTGCCATCTCCTTCAGGGCGCTGGGGTCGATATGCTAACTGACACAGAGCTGCCATGATGTCACCCAAATGGCGTGTAAACACAGGAGTTGCTAGTGATGAGAGTTCCGACACCTCCAGCAGCACATTAGCGGTGATAAGTAAACGCCATTCCCCCACAGGGGCCACATCATGTCGGACTGCCCCCTCCACTTCTGCCCCGAAAGCTGAGCGCAGCCCTAGGGCCACCCCTACACCAGGAGCTAAATATGGACACAGACCCAGTGTCACCACAAACTGCAGCACAGTGCCCAGTGCCTTTTGCTGGGCCACACTGAGAACATCTGGAGGAAGCGGTGGAGCTGCTTCGGGGGTTGCAGGATTCGGCGCTGCAGGATTCTGGTGAAAGGCTTCCAGAAGGCGGTTCAGGTGGCGTACCAGGCAGAGCAATAAGAGAAGACATTCCTGGACAAAGCTCCAGGTTATGTCATCCGTTTCACTGCACACCCATGCGATATCTCTTCTGACCTCCTCTAGAAGCTGTCGGGCTTCCTCCAGCTCTTTACACTCAGACATGTGCTGCTGAAGCTCAGACAGGTTCCTCTGGAGAGCCGACACAAGTGCTGTCTGTGTGCTTTGACCATTGCTCTGCTGAACCTCTAAAGAAAAAGTGTCCATCATTGCATTTAATTGACAAAATGTGCAAAACATAAACATCACCCAGATATGCAGGACTTACAATCTTTTGTGAAGCAAATAATTAGATGCTGGACAGAATGACAGCCAACAGTTAAGTTAGGTTATTGAGAATATATAGCATATATACACTGAAAGCTAAGGCTGAGCCGAGTCTGGCAGTGCCTACCGAAAACATCTGCCTGACATCTAAAGAAGGAGAGGCGTACACTTTTTGAACAACATAAGTATGATAAAGCAGCTAACACTCTTAACATGCGACTCCGAGTAATGTTTCTATCAGTCTAGCCTGGCTGAATTTAGCCAACAACACAGACAATTGTGCTCTAACGTTTTTTTATACCACGATTGTAATATATTCTTTCTTACCTCGAATAGGTTGCGTTAATATACTGAGAGACTTTATTAGTGCCGTGGTCATTTTCATCCACACTGCAATGTGTTATACTTTGTCGCAATGCTTTAACGTGAATACGGTACAAGCTTTTCAAAATAAAAGTTCCACAAAGTCCGACAAAATAAAAGCCATTCATCATTCACCATTCACCAATCATTGCCATTCTCTCTTTCTCTCTATTTATATTATCACCAAATTGCCAATAATTTTTACGACAATTTTCCAAATTGTATATTTTTAGGAAATCCCCGTAATCTCAAAGGAGCTTATTATTCTAGCTATAGCCTTCTTCTGCATGAAGGCACATATGCTACCATAATTTATAAACACTTAAATTTAACTAATATTCCAAGTTTAATAAGCTTTTTGTTTTTGCAAAACAGTATATTCATTCTGTGGTGAAATATAATTCAGGCGCATTTTAAAATTTAACCACGGAGTAATGTACAGATATGGACATGAATGAGTGAAGATCAGCATAGACTTTATTTTTATTTTACACAATATGACCATAATACCATCTGGACAAAATGCAAAGTTTAGGGAAAAACATACTGATAATACACTTTATCGTTATCACTGAAACTAACTTAATATAACTATTCCTGTCACTGACAGAGCTGAATTTCAACCTGATTCAAACAAGGACATGTAGGCACCAGATCAAAAGTTCACATATTTGCATAATGTACATAACAGTTAAATAAATAGTAAATAAGTTATTATCATATAAATAATAAATAAAGTCGAAATAAAGTAGTGTTTTACAGCAATACAAATACCTTATAACAATATCTTCCTTTTAAGAAAGATTATGTTGATTGTAACCTTAAAAATATTAACCATGTGACACATGCAACCTTTCAGCTTATAAATATAAGCATATCAAACAATAGAAGTACCTAAAATTGCATTTTAAAACAAACACGACATGGTACATGAGACACGTCTCTACAATTTTGGTCTTATATAGCATTATCCTCTCTTACTGCTGAGGAACCGCACAGGTACAGCCTACAGTCACTGACACAAGTTTATACTCTAAGGAGTATTTCTTTGGGTCAGACGGGCAAGGAACCTTCTTCAGGAATAAGCGAGTTTGCTTCACAGGCACTGAGTTGTAGGTCCTATTTTCAACGCCGTTAATGATGCACCCTTCACACAAACACTCGGCCTCCTCGTATTGTGAGGGGTACATGTCTGAACTCTCCACAGTTCTGAAAATACAAGACATAAAATTACATTATTCATGTAGCAAGTCACTGCACAGATATCACATTTACACACTGCTTTTATTGTATGATTTTGCATTATTATTTAAACAACAGCCAACTAAACATGCCTCACAATGCTTTCAGCAGCCTTGATCTGAAGGCTTTTTCCTACTAATTTATTTTTTCTTGGCATACAAATTAATAGCTTGTGCATTCACATAGCCAGCTTTTGGGTTAATTTCAACATCACAAAATTTAGTTTAGTTTAAAGATATATATATATATATATATATATATATATATGTATATAAAAATGAGCGAATAGATAAAAGTACAAGTATCTACGCAGCGCACGAGGCACTGAAGATGACGTAGACTAATCGTATAAAAACGATGCGATATTAAACTTCTTATAAATGTGAAATCAAATATATGAAGGTGTGTAGAAAAAATATATTTTACTGAAATATTCGTTTAAAATTATACGAAGGTTCGATTACGTCATCAGCACGTTTTTTGCAGGGTTGTGATTTCTATGTTTTTTGTTTTTTTTATATATATATATACACCGTGTTTATTTAGGATGCTTTCTCTACCTTATCCGCCAGGGGGACAGCGAGCGATCTCTGAGCGCTGCTGATGAAGACCGAACGAAATCTTCACAGGAGTTCGCCTTGTGATGGACGGGCCGGAGGCGCTGGTGTCTGTGCGCGTGCAGAGACTGAAGCAACTTGTTGTGAACCTTGCTGAACTCGTGCCCACATTCACTGAAACATCCCAGATTCTTTCCCTTCACGATGTTCTCCGACAAGATGAAGAAAAATATTCCAAAAAACAGCGGAGACTGCAAGATAAAACAGTTAAATAAGCAAGAGTGCAAAAAAAATATTTATAATTTTAAGATTAAGATGTCCATTATTTTGTATCTAACGTTACATAGCCTAAATGGTTATACTTACCCTCATAATTTGTTGAAAGCGCAGTCTATTATTAAAACTCCTTTCACCCGCAGTCAGGCTTATGTTTAGTGCTCAGGTTGTGCCGGGCCTGCCTTTTGTAGGCTCAACTCTCCTGTTAAAAGTATTTATACCTGACCAGCGGGAAAATCCGACTAATAAGGAAGAAGTAATAAATATTTACTTCCGTACTTCCTCTTTCAAATGAAGCTCTATATACACAAGCGCATTATATTGTAGGCAACCTAGAAAAAAAAATCACTTGGTTAGACTTTTCATTATTAATCAATCTGAAAAAAATGATTTGTAACTAAAATCAATTCCTTCGCCAAATGGGGGGGGGGGGGGGGGGGGAAATGGATAGGGTCTGTGATATCTGAACGAGCAGGAGGAATTTATCCTCTCATGAGGAATTCAGATTTCATTTATTAAACGCAACACTTAAGTGATTAAAAGCTTCTACGTCGTCTTCTTTGTAAGAAAAGGGGAGATGCAAGTCCCCATTGTTAACAACTTTTAAAAGAGGAATGCTGCAAGACAACCCCTAGATCTGTTACACACAAAACATTTACCAAACTTACCATGCATTTCTCCAAGCCCAAAATGAACACCATTACTTACCAACGAAGAGGTTTCGTCAATATTCTGCTTCAGACAGAGAAAATTTTGTGACCTTTTCAAATCCCTAGAAGACTAAATTTGGAGATAAATTGTGGGAGCTCCCTGGATGTTTTGGAAATCAGAAAGAGCCCTCAATAACAAGTCATTCATTAACTAAAACGGGCAGGATTTGGCCACCTGTGGGGTTGCTATCATGGGACAAGACCAAGTGAATTTCCCAGCATCATCAGATCAGCCATTCTGAAAAACATCTCCCCAGGAGTCCCCTTAGCATCATGCATAAGTTCTATACATTCTACAGAGAATGTGAAACCGATAACAATTAATGATTAATTTGCTGACAGAAAGCTTAATAACCACCACATACATTTTTTAAATACTGAAGTAACTATTATTCATAGGGGACTGCACATTTACACTTTCCAATATTGATGAATAAACCTTTTTTTTTTTAATACTAAAACTTTATTTTAACGACCCGACTGTCTGAAGTCATCAGTTATTTGTATCATATTCAGCTACACAGACACAAAACGAGAAGTGCACAACACTAATTGTGCAAATCATAACAGCTTAATCATTTTAAATGACTTATGAAAGAATGTGGGTGTATAATACAAAATTACTTAACTCCTACAATTCATGACGTCTGAAAGTACAAACAAGGGAAGATGAATAATGTTCCAACTCTTTCAATAAACGATCTCACTAGTTTGCTGTCAGTGTTGACTCGAAGCATGATAATGGATCAACAAACAGGGTTGAGCAATAAAACAAACCCACAAGAACCAGTGCAGCAAACCTCTATGTGTGTACAATTGGAAAAGTCTTCCATTATGTACAATCTTTCCATTAAAGAGGAATCATCTGGACAGATTTATCTTTATCAAAATAGTTTATTTAGAAGCTTTTTTTTTTTTCTGTCACAAAAAGCAAGACGGAATTATTCCTTATCTCCGGGCGTCCCCATTGCAGCCTCTCACACTTTCAACTAAAACTGAGGGACAAATAAAAAGCAGGTTTTCACTTGAAAAGCTAGGGGGAACAATGCAGAATCTTAAAAAAAAAAAAAGCAATACTTCACATCACTGTCATTGGTTCTCTAGAATCATACACTTTAAGCAACAGTTATTCCGTCACCTGACTTTGTAGTTGTACATTGTGAAAAACAGCCAAAGACGTGGTGGTGGGTAGACGAATTCATAGCTTAAGGTGGACTTTCCTAACTGTAAACGTTTTGAAAAGGCAGTCTTTGAGCATGAACAAAATCAAATCCGCAGATGCGTCCAGGATGGTCCAATCAGATTAAGCATATGTCTGTCACACTGCAACGCACCACATAAAATAAAAGGAGAGGGGATAAAGCAACTACAATATGAGAGAGATGTTACTGTGGCAGGATGAAGAGCAAAAATGTGCGCTGAATGTACAGTTTTTTTTTTTTTTAATCTTTTAGAGACACTACAGTAAAGGTTCCATCTTCCTGTGAAAAACAAAAAGTGAACAGGGCCACTTCTCAACTTTATCACATCAATATAAAATCTAGACAACCTCTCTCTGAGGGCAAAACAAGCAGAAATGTAACGGCAGTCTCCTTTCCCCTAGGACATATTTGCCCTTAGAGTTCAGAACAATGACCATTTCCCATTTCTGGCAAGCACTGGGCGTCGAGAAAACTGATGTCCCAGAAGTCGGATGGTGTCTGGTTTATATTATTTCCCAGGGATTTTGGCCCTTTTGCGGGCTATGGCATCTTCGACAGCCTTTAACTGTTTCAGCAGCTCCTCGCGACGAGAAAGGGTGCTGCTCGGCTTGCCCGATCCGGAACTAGAAGCGGAGCCAGAACCGGATCCTGCCCCGGGAGCAGGTGGTTTACCTGCAGACACAGCAGCCGGACCTTTCCCAGAAGACTTGGGAGGTGGAGATAAAGGACGCTTCCTGGAGAGAGAGAAAGAGAGAGAGAAAATAAAAGGAATCAAGTGAATTACAAACATGGGATATTTTTAAATCCCTAGTCTTAGTCACACAAAGATAAAGCTTTTGTTACAAAACACCTTGATACACCATGAGCATAAAAAGGGAACTAATGCTACACAAACATGGGGATTTTTATTTACTTTTATATTTATAATTTTTTTTTATAAAAGCTAGATTAATACTCACAATCACTTTTTTTAACATACAGAATATGAGACCTCTATGTATGCAGGCAGCCCCATATTAAAGGGGAATTAACAGTTATGCAAACCAACCAAATCAGCAAATTGAAATTAATTTAAATATTTGTTCCTACAATTGACTACTGGAAATCACCACATATTTGAAGGGATATTCAGAAAGTGTGACTGAAAAGAAAGTGGCCGTGGGTACCTCTCTCCCTGTGGTGGCATGGGTCGAGGACCCTGTCCTTTGGGCCGATCCATTCTGGGAGACAACGGGGGTCGACAGGGCATCCTCCTGTCACGACCTACAGAAATATTACAGAGTAAAGCTTGAGGAGAGCTTCCGGACATCCTCTGAGGAAAGAGCTAAACCACAGCCGCTTTTCTGAAGGGGTTTTCTAGTGAACAGATAACGTGCGGTAATGTATTGTTTACCTCTGTCAGGTGAAAACGCTATCCTCTTGCTCAGAGGTGAAGGGGGTCGCTCTTTATCGGCAGGAAAGTACCTTTTCCTATTGCTCCTATCGGTTTGCTGCTGGGCAAAGAGGAATAAACAAGTAATTCAACCATCGTACACTTCTGCGAAGCTACATGACCGTAACGACACCTTCCCCATTTACCTTATTGAGCAGAGTAAGCTTGATGTCCTTGTGAGAGCCGTATCCTCCTGGAGGACCCATAGGAGGCGGGTGCATGGGGTGACCCCTGTTTCCAGATCTAGGCATGCCGGAGGCGGCTTTGGGTGGGAGACCGGAGGGGTCCACTCTTTTTCGCTCATCTTTGAAAGGCTCGTCTTTCTTTGGCGGTTTTCCTTTAAGGCACACCAAACAAACCGCTATTTTAGTAATAGTCATATACTGTTAAAATATTTCATAATATTTTGACTTAAAATTTCAGTTCTTTTATTTCCATTTATGTGCTTCCCATTTCAAGTTTTTATATATTTCTGTTTAGATTAATTTTGAGTTCAGTTACAGTTCAGCAGCTATTTCCAAAGCAACATTTCTAACTTTGTTTTATTTCACAGAAGCTTCCTGAGTTTGAGTTTTTCTTTTTTTTTAGTTCACAATAACAGCCTATTGGTGTCTTATGTGACCAGGCCACAGTACCTCTCTCTTTGTTAGGGCCCCTGTCCCGTGGAGGCCCCCTTTCCTTGCGGGCATGGCCTGGAGTGGGTGACCTGGAGCTGGCGGAGGACACGGGGCTGGCCAGGTCAGCGTACATGTCATCAGAGTCAGCGCTTCTGACTGAGCTACTGCTGGAGGAGGCAGATGAGACCGACGACACGCTACTGACCGACAGAGACCTGTGAAACCAGACAGACAATTTGTGAAGCCATGATACTTTGATTTATAAATCAAAGAACAGGTAAAGATGGATTAGCGCATTGCATACCTTGATTTGTGGGATCCAGAAAGAGACCGAGAAAGTGAGGCGGAGGAGGAACGGGATCTTGAACGTGAGCTGGAGCCAGACAAACTGCTGCCACTTACACTGCCACTCACTGTTTGCCTGCAGGAAAAAAATAAATTAAAAAAAATAAAACGTTGGTTTACACACAGTAGATGAAACCGTGTCACTAATTAGCACAGTTCAAGAATTAACAACTCTTAAGGACACATTCTTTAAAATGAATCATTTAAAAATTACAGGGTAGGTTCAGTCTATTGTATCCTTCACAGAATCAACTCACTGAATCCTTTATTGAATCAATGAATCTAATTATGAAGCTTCAAAAGGTTCATTCAGACCACAAAGTATTTCTGTAGTCATTGCAATCCAAAGCAAAGGGAAGAACACGCAAAGCATCCATGTCACACCTGATGTTCTTCTGCGTCACAGCACAATGTTCCTCTTTGACAATAACAACTGTGGACACTACAATATAAATGTTTAACAGAAACCAGTTCTCATAATGTAAATCTATCTACAGAGACTACACCCTACACTTTGTCACTACAAACTTCCGAAACATTTCGAATTTAAAGAAATGCTATTATGTAAATCATTCTATTTATCATATGTCCTAAAAAAAAAAAAAAAATGGTTTCCAGAAAAATATTAAGTAACACAGTTGTTTTCAAATCGATAAGAAGTATTTTTTGACCACCAAGACACTTGAGACTGGAGTAACGGCTGATGTTTTTCAGCTTCGTCCACACAGGAATAAATCACATTTTAAACAATTATTCAAACAAACACACACTTTTTGTTTTTGTAATTAAAGTAATATTACACATTTTTTTGATAAAAAAATATTTGTATTCTATATTTTATCAAATAAATGCAGCCTTGCCGAATATGAGACTTTCCAAACCAAAAAAAAGTGAAAAATAAACATCACATGCCTTGACAGCTAAGTGAAGTGAAAGTACAGACAACTAGCATTCAATAACAAAATCAGAACACCTTAGAGGCAAAGAACACACCTAAATTCTTGCCAACTGAAATGATCATAGTCCTGCCCAATTGTCTTATAGATCTGATCCAACATTACAGAACTATTTTCTACAAGATCCTCACATTTCAAAAATATCAATTTAAACAGAGGGGCTGCTGAACATTTTGGTGACTTCGAAGTGTATAATGTCCTAAACAGACATAAATGATGCTTTATAATGGTGATAAGTGTTTTTGTTCCTATTTTCAACATTTTAGAACGGTGGAGAAAAAGTGAAAAAAAAAATAAAAAAAAAAATCCTCATGGCTGATTAACAACCGCCTAACAGCTACCCTCAATACCGCAGTGCAACCAACAAGTTTTGCATGGGCAAGCACCAGCCACACTGCCTCAAACAAAAATAATAACAAAACACAAATATTTACTTACTGATATTAACATGAAATATTAAAGGTTTGTCTGTATCATATGTGCTCCTAAATGCCAACAAAATCTGGCCAAATGCCAATGACATAAGGACAGTTATGACAACTATGATAAGTCCACAAAAGCTTCTTTGTTCTAAAGCATTAGAACAAGCGGGACAGGAGATTTTCCTGAACACCCACGCAGGGTATTCCACATCCACAGTGAAACTTCACTCTCACTGCTACAGATCACAGAACTTGTCACATGCTGCTTCCCTGTGCTGAAAAGCGCCTTTCTAGACACTCACACTAACACAGAACACTGGTCATTGGGTAATGGTTCATATGCAAATACACTCAAAACACAAGTGTCAAAAAAAACTACCACAAAAAAACAAAAACACAACATAATCACATTATCAAGCCACAAACAAAATCTCCAGCTTTTATGATGATGCAATCCTTAACTTTAAAGAAAACCCTACTGTCATTCAAAATCCCTGTGATAGTTTTTCCCATGGAAAACAAATTATAATTTTTAATCAATAAAACAACAAAAATAGAAATGTATAGACTCCTGCTGTATATTTCAAGCTTAGTGTAAAAAAACAGACTAAACTGAAGGAAATAGAGAACATTTTAAATCATTATTCACCACTTACTGCCTCTAGCAAAAACAGGATCCCAAAATAAAACTCTTTTTTTATACTTAACAATCCTGGCCATCATAACCTCAAGTGGAGAAGGGAAAAACCATTTTGCATTTTTACAAAAGAAATAAATGTGAAAAAGTTTCCAAGGACATGAGTAAATAATTATTCATTTTTGGGTGAATGATCCATGTAACAGAGCAATAGTGTGCGTCAGTGGCAGAATGGACACGTATCGTGCACTGTACCTGCGAGGTGGGTTGTGCTGTTGACGCTCTTTTTTGCGTCCTTCTCTGATGTTGGGTGGTTCTCTCGGCTCTTTGGGTGCAGGAGGTCGTCCAGGTGGACGGGGGTTGGGGGGCTTTCCCGCCTCCGTGATTGGCTTGGGTGGTTTTCCCGGCTGTTCAGGCACCGATGGGCTGGGTATCATTTTGGGTGGTCCTTTCTCCCTGCGAGGAGGGGGCAGTGGACCAGGCTTCAATGGGTGGCTGAATGAAAACATGCATTTTAATGTACATGCAGTGAGTAAACAAGAAGAGCAGCACTGACAACTACAAACAGGCAAAACACTAAAGCTTGTGCTGATATAGACTAGTATGCTGCCATTCAAAAGCTGGGGGTTGATTAGATTTTTTTTATACTAACCGGATTCCAAAAAAGTTGGGACACTAAACAAATTGTGAATAAAAACTGAATACAATGATGTGGAGATTGCAAATGTCAATATTTTATTTGTAATAGAACGTAGATGACAGATCAAAAGTTTAATCCGAGAAAATGTATCACTTTAAAGGAAAAATATGTTGATTCAAAATTTCACGGTGTCAACTAATCCCAAAAAAGTCGGGACAAGTAGCAATAAGAGGATGGAAAAAGTTAATTTGAGCATAACGAAGAGCTGGAAGACCAATTAACACTAATTAGGTCAAGAGCTTCTCAGAGTGGCAGTGTCTCTCAGAAGCCAAGATGGGTAGAGGATCACCAATTCCCACAATACTGCGCAGAAAGATAGTGGAGCAATATCAGAAAGGTGTTACCCAGCGAAAAATTGCAAAGACTTTGCAGTTATCATCA
>JAUCMU010000036.1:20557684-20571353 GCA_032275025.1 Enteromius treurensis
GAAACGTGACGCTGAACGAAACGAACTGTGATTGGTTGTTTGACATGTCAGTCAAACGGCCTTATGGGCGGGCCTTGGCAACAGTCTGAAGGTCTGGCTACGCGAGACTACTCCCTAAGGACACTGCACTTATTCGCAATCATAAACGTACATTATTTTTCTTTTATGCTACTGTATAATACTGTAAAAACACAAGGTTTATGTTTAGATTTGGTTGGCTATGTAAATCGAAGTAAACAGCTGAGAGAAAACAGATGCCTGCCATATCAGTTGCCAGCAGGTCTCAAACATGCTGCCGACTGTCACTAAAACGTTATTTCTGTCATTATTAACTTAGTCTTTAAAATATGTAAATATCGCGGGGAAATTAGTCCAGCTGTAATGCTCAAACAACTTTAAATTTTTTGCCATTTTGCCATTTCGCCCTACTTCAAGGCTAAGTATACTTGGCCTTTTAGTTTGGATTTGATCCTATCACAATAACAGCTTGCAACAAAGGGGAATTTAAATCACTTGACTGCACAGACAATTCTAAAACAAATAAGTGGAAATGCATGTAGATTTTGTGGTGAGAATTTCCATCTTAAATTAAGCAGCAACTGAATTGTGAACTTCACAAACAGCACCCACACTCCATGTCATCAATTCATTGATGGCATGACACTCCATTCATTGGAGCATACTTCAAATAAAAATGCCTTTACAGCCTAAAACCTGAACTGCTATATTTCACCAGATTTTGCTGAGCAATACATAACAGACAGTCTGTGACCTCTACGCATCCCATCTAGATCAGTGTTAAACAGGAAGCTTTGAACTCACCTGGGTGGCATATCCGTGGGTGAACGTGGTTTGAGTGGTTTCTCCTTCTCCTCCTTCTTCTCCCGTGGCTCTCTGGGAGGCCGTTCTCTAGGCCGTCCTTCCTTTTCGTCCCGTTTCAGACGATCTCTCTCCCATTCCTCTTTCCTGCGCCGGCTCTCCTTCTCCCGTTCCCGCTCTCTCTCTCTTTCTCGCTCTCTCTGTCTACGCTCCCGCTCACGGTGGTCTCTCTCACGCTCTCGTTCCCTCTCACGGTGGCGCTCACGTGGATCTCGTTCCCTTTCTCGGTCCTGACGCAAACAAAAAAAAAACAAGTCCCAGTTGTTCAAGAGCACTTCATCCTGATAAAACGCACCAATGAACAATCAACTAGTTTTGTATAATAAACACATTTTGGTCATTCCTGTTATACAATTTGGCCTACACATCATGTGCACGAACACTGTAAACTTTTAAAAGACACTGTGAACACTGTGTACTCACAGGGTAGTACGGCAGTGGGGTCTCGGTGTACTGCACTCGGAAATTCTCATACTGGCCTCCTCGCCACAAAGCTTCCATCTCATAATCATAGTATGGGTCGCCGTACGGATCACTGCCACAGAAATAGTTCTTATAAATACACAGTTGGGAAGAATAATACATTTGCGCAATTGATTTACGATACTTACACATAACCTGGATCTCTGAACTCTATATCCCTGCAATACAGAAAGAGAAAAGAAAATATAGTATGGGTCAGAGCTTATGTCCATCTTTTTTAGTCAACAAGAATAAATAAGGGAATTACAAAGAAACTATGTGTATTTTGGGTGCTGCATTGGGTCAACATTTTATGCATTTTTGTTAACCCTTTAACCACCTTTTCGCCATTTTAAACGGTCCTGCAGCGTGACAATTTTTTTTTTTTGTCCAAGAACAAAAATTCAGCTTGCATGCAAGTACCACATTTGAACCAGCAGTAACAAAGCAAACAAATGAAAGAGTTCGCTCTCTGATTAAGTTTCTGGTAAGTCATTGTTTCCTACCCAGCATCTCTGATTTCTCTGGTGATACGATAGCCACGTTCCCTGAAGAAGTCATTTTCTTTGTCAAAGTCGCGGTCATCTTCACCTATAGTTACGGTAAAACGTTTTTCTTCAAAGTCTGGTTCCTGTTCTTTACGGATGGTGGCTTTCTTCAACACCTAAGGGAACATTTTTCCAGTTGGAACAAGTTAATCAAGGCATTCAGTCATTCAATTTAACCGGTAAACTTTCCCCCGCGATAAAGAAAGCATTGTATTTAGCATAGCATGAGCATCAAAATACATGTAACATTTTGCATTAGCTACAAAGTTGACCCTTTTTTGTTATCAGAAAAAAACAACAGACTCATTTGAATGGATGAGTTCCCCTCAAAAAACCCATAGCCAGTAAAACAATACTTAGAAATGGAACTTTTTAAATTGTTCACACTCAAAAACAGTTTTAACACGAGTATGGTGGTGATAAACATACCTCTTTGGCATGTCTAAGGCCTCTTTCCCAGGCGCTCTCCACCGGAGGATCTAAGGGAGGTGGAGGAGGAGGCAGCTCTTCTACGGCAGGGGCTCCCTGGAAGGAAGACAAGATTCAAATGCTTAAACTGGGATCTACACTTTTTTTTTTAAATTTAGGAAGAAAAAAAAAAAAAAAAAGTAGAAAATGAATGGCAATGGATGCATACCCAGGGGTTAGCTGGCATGAGGGGGTGAGGTCCAGCACCTCCTCCTCCAGGAGGTGCTCCATTAGGAGAGAAGGGATCTGGCTTGGAGATGAGGGAGTAGTTGCCTTTATCATTGACTCCTGGGTGGATGAACCTACAGATCATGCCCCATGTGCAATTACCTGCAAGTGTAACCAGACAGAAACCATTGTGATCTTTATATTTATATATATTAACAGGTTTAAAAGTTGTAAATAATTACTTCGCATCAACATCAAAAACATCCACTGGAATATGTGCTATGAGGACAAATTTGCTCATAGAACAGAAACTGCATTCAATAGCTCCCTCTACTGTTGCAATTTAGGCACATGCTGAACAACAAACCAAATATGAGGCTTATCAAACTTCAAAGCATTTCATCATCAAGGTTATTTGTTCGATTTTTGCCTTGGGCTACATAAACGCTTTTTTGATATGTTAAAAGGCTGTTTCAGCAGATTATTCAGCAAATCGCACAAATGAAGAATTACCTTTCATAAAAAACCTGCAGATGGGTCGGGGTCTGATCTTCCTGTCCATGGGGTCCTTCACCTCCCCCTCCTCAAGATCATCATCCTAAAAAATGTGATCGTGGATAGAATTATATAATTATGTTTTCTGATTTGGCATCGTATCATTTCTGTTCCGTTCTAGAAAAAAACAAAAAAGATATTGCTCCCTCTGCTGTTGTGGACTGGTCATTAAAAATTATTTGGATAATGCATAACAAAACTGGGGTTTAATAACACAGACAACTAAATGAAAAGGCTATTGTTTTATAGGCAAAAAATAAAACAAGAAAAGAAAAGTCATTGCTTGCTCTGCAGTGGGGACTGAGATGGAACAGCTTCTATCATACACTTATCACAAATGATTTCAACATACTTACATCTATCTCTCCCTCATCAATCTCTCCATCATCTTCCTCTTTCTTTTTCTCACGGAACGAATCTCTCCTGCCTCCCTCCCTCGAGTGCTCAGATTTTCTTAGCGGCGTGTCTTTGTTATCTGGGGGCAAAATTGGTTTTCTTTCCTTTTTCCTCCGTCTTCTCTCCTCCTTTTCATCATCCTCTTCCTCATCTTCTCCATCCTCCCCAGCGGGACCCTTCTCTCCCTCGTCCTCCTCAGGAGCAGCAGCAGCAGCAGCACTCGGCTCTTCTGGAACCTCCTCGTCATAATCCAGCTCATGTTCATCCAGATCTCTGGACACGGAAGATTCGTCCTTCAAATCACTCACTACCATTGCTGCTCTCCTCCGCCGCCTCCTCTCTTCTTCCTCATCATCCTCTTCCTCGAGCTCAGCACGGCCAAGGCCAAGGCCAGACTTGCTGGTTGCCTCATCCTCCTCGTCTCGCTCGTCTTCTGCTGGGGTGAAAGGACGCTCATGCTCTGGCCCTGGTGAGTCAGGATCAGGTGATCTTGGCGTCTCAAGGATCTCCTCTTCAGGAGACCGGCAAGCATTCTGTCTGCTTCCACGGACCGTCAAACCAGTGTCTTGTTGGTGGACGCTTTCTCGCTCCTCCCTGTCCAACTTGAAGTCTTCTAGGTCTGACACCTCCTCAGGATCTTCTCGTCCAGCTGCTATCCTGTCACCATCCTCAAAGTCTGAGTCTCCTCCATCCTCCTGTACTTCATTCTCATCATCATTTAAAAGCTCGCTGTCTGACACTCCCTTGTCTACTTCTGCTGGGGACTCGGGCGACTCCAGCAGTTCACTGTCAGAGAGACCCTTCTCATCCTCCTCAGGAGATTGTGGGGACTGGGTGGGGCTCTCAGGCGTATCCATTAGCAAGAACTCTGAAGCAGACCAAACAGTGAGTACAGAATTTATTTATTTATTGTTTTAAACATAACAATTACTAAAACAATATCCATTATTTACACATTTATAACAAATCACCTAAATAATTATTTGGCATGTAATGTTTCAACTCAATAATTCAATTTAATAACAAATAAAAAACAATTTCCCCAATTAAGAAAATTATATTTTTTTTAATGTACATCCTAAAACACGATTACATTGATATATGATTATGTAAATAGTGTTAATTATTTGTATAAGATGATAAGAATAAAGGTAATGCTTGAACCCTTTGAGGGTTGACTTAACACTAATCAAAACAACTACAACTATCATACGTTAACACTTTACAATAAGGTTCATTGGTTAAAATTAGTTAACTACACAGACTAAAAGATATTTAAATGTTCATTTCAACATTTATTAAAGCATTATTAAAATCACAAGTTACACTTGTTAATATTAGCCAATGCACTATAAATTTAACTAATAATGAACAACTGTATTTATATTAACATTATCAAAGATTAATAAATACTGCAATTAATGTGTTGATTATTGTTCGTTCATGTTAGTTAATACATGCCAATAAATGATACCTTATCGTAAAGTGTCACCATTCACACTTCTAAGCTTTTAAACGTTAACTATTATTAAATACTAAAAGTTTAATAGTTTAAAAGTTTATTATTAATACTAAAGTTTTTATAAAATTGCCGAAAATAAGTTTTATTGCGGCTGATATTTCACGTTAAGCTAACATTCAGATTTAGAGTTGTTTAGTCTATGTACAAAGTCTTATTTTTAAAAGTATACAAAGCTAACAGTTTTATTGTAGCAACAAACGTTTAAATATCAATGATACTTCGTTGAAAACTACACAGTGATAATTTGATATAAAACACTACTCCCTATTAAAACGAATTAATTACCCTAACGTTACTAGCTCCAAAACAACACCTCTATATTAGCCTGCTAACGTCAAATAGCTTAACCGCATTCAAAACTTTAACTCATAAACATAAAATCTTCCATACCACACAAAGTCCAATCATTGAATCATCTGGAACTTGTTTACCTTCTCAGATTTAAGGCAATGGATTCATGAGAGGGAGACCGACACATGTCTTACTAGCCGCTTTATCTTTAACGGGAGAGCTCGTTGATGGCGATGCGGCTAACAGGCCCGAATCCTGCCCGCACGCTAGAAAACGACACCATTTCCGACATTTTCCGAACGATCGCGCCACTTAAACGCCAAGACGTGAGCTTAAACAACACATGCGTTACTTTCTAAGTCTAAATGCACGAGATACTGCGTTGCACGATGTTTCTTCGACGCACACTGGCTAAAATCTCATGCAACAATAAAGCGCTCCCTTCTGCACAACACACGAACATCGCGTATTAAAACACATTCGGTCACCTTTCAAACCACAGATACTCGGGAGACAGGGTCTCAGTGTAGGGAGTCACCCGGTCTCTCTCCTTGGGGTGACTGCGTTCGAACAATGAGCGATCTGGCTGGGGTTCTTATTTTTCTCTAACGTTACCGGAGAAATTCATAAACCCTCCACTACACAGTGAGAGCGGCCATTACACGACGTCATCAAAGCGCGACCAGACGACTTCTCTCCCCCGTTGTATAGAATACACGAACAAATAAAATATGTTTTATTAAATTATCATTAGAAAATCATGTTAAATAAATATATTACTTATTCAATACACACATATACTGAGGCATACATTTATATACACAGGGACATGAGGTCATAGAGGCAAAAATGTTCAAATGACATAGCTTATCATAATTTAAACAGTTTTTTTTTTTTTCAAAAGTAATCTTCATTTATTTTGGTAAAGAACATGATAATGCATTTTTAATTAGTGTGTGCCAAATCAGTTTGCGACTTACCGGCAAATTCATCCACTAGGGGGCGCTATTGTGATGAAGGGACCTACAGTTAAAAAGACTTACAGTTAAGAGTGCATTTACTAGCGCTTCTGTGCAAGATCAGATTATTTGCTCGTCATGTCAAATACTTCATATCAGTGCATTTTGTTTTTCATCTGGGGTTTACAGCCGACACCGCACGAGACCTGTTTGGTTCCAAACTACGTGAATGTCTGGTAGGAGCCGTTTTATTCTCTATCTTGAGAAGTTGTCGATGTCAGTTTCCACAATAATCAAATTTTAAGTAATTTTTTTAATTAGAACATAATTCCTGAAGGTGCTATTTTTCAAGACAAATGTGCATGTAGCCTACGTTTTATGCACTTATATTTTAGAGTAAAAAAATTCCAAGATAAATGGTTAAAGAGCTGCGCTTTTTACAAGACTGCAATTCTTCCAGCTTGTTTCGTTCAAGTCTATTTTAATGTAATATACAAAGCTGCTCAGGTAAAGATTGGTGTACGTTTATATAAATCTATAATTGAACGTGCAAATGTTGCGATACAAAAATGACAAACTGAGCGTGAATTTTTATGTAACTTGAGATTCACTAGTTCACATATCTTTTAAGGCGCCAAAATGTTTTGCAAACTGGATATGTCTTTAACAACTTGCTTTAAAAAACGAAATGTTGCTTTAAAAATGTTCAATGATCATTTTACTCGAATTATGAATATTTCCAATGTGTTAATGAAACGTCTGCTTTCCTGTTCAGGTACAAATTTATAAGAGAGAGAGAGAGAGAGAGACGGACAGTGGGCTGTGTCCTAAATCTAGTGAGATAACTACCTAGACAGCGGTTTTAGCAGCCTGTGGCGCACCAAAATGAAGTCTAGGTAGGCAGCTCACTAGGTTTTGGTACACAGCCGTGCCGTTTGCCTTACAGTGCCTTGTACTGATTTATGATTCTGGTAGTGATACAGTCAATTAGGAGAGCTAAACAAATCTGAATGACAGCCCGTTTAATAGCAGCACGTCTGACTCTCCCATCATCTTCGAATGAAGCTAAGAGAAAGAAAAGAAAGAGCTCTCTTTTATATATATATATATGACAGTAGAAATCGGATGGATGTTACAAATTCTGTAGTGCATGTGTTGAAAAACAGGTGCCATTTAGATTTTAAATAATAATAAATAAAGACAGCATACTAAATATTAGGCACACACACACACACACACACATATTTGTGTTCCTCTTCAGTTTACATTATTGGAAACCGCAGACTGCCAGAGCAGTAATAATGGAATATGAAATGGAGTAAGATGAAGTCCGAGGAGGGTTTTGCAAGGTTGGGAAGTCGGGATTGAGTTAAATTACTTTTCACATCGTGTCCACCTCAATTTATTAGGGAAGCCCCGAGGGGCAATGCAGTCTTATTTATAAGGCAAAGAGACATTTGAAAAGAGCAACAGATGTCTGGATTTTTCAAGCTCCCGTGAACAACGTCTTGGTCCCATTTAGTGGATTTAATGGATTTCAAACCACAATTTTCAGACTAGAATTAATTTTCAAACATGCTAACATTTGGGGTAAACATTGTGCTCTTAACAATTATGATGGGTATTCAACAGACGTTTAAACCATTTGGTGTCTTTTTGTGAAATATACACTGAAAAAGAGCTACCGAGGTAATTCCAAGATTTCTAAGATGCGAAGTGGAAAAAAAAAACCAATATAACGGCTGTATTTGATTTAAAAATCCTTGCCATTTACCACAGCAGCTGTGTGGCTTTACTCTCTCTGTGATTTTCCCTACTTATCAACGTGCACCACTTTAAATGTCTCATCTGAATAATTAAAAGCTTCTCATCCTGTCTCAATAATGTTCAGAGGAAGTCTCCTAAAATCCTTACTAGAGCAAGTGTTATGGGAATATTTGTAAAGAGAACAAATAGGATGTCTGTGTTTGCATCATGTTATTTTAATATGTGACGTTCCCACCTCAGTGTACGCCTTATCGTTTTGCACCAGATGAAATGGACTGTTATTTAGTCATTAACAGACTGCTATGAAATCCTCTTAACGGTGATTGAGACTTGCTTTTTCCCTGCTGACTTCTGCAATCTTTATTCCAGAGTGATCAGTTGGATGGACGCTTGCATTGAGTGGGGGGAAAAAATCAGCCTCTGGATTTCAATGCGATGCTTTTAACGGAAGGATACTGTTACAGAGGAAATAATGGGCTGCGGTCAGCAGATGAACATCATTACGCTGTCGAAGCCAAGAAAATTAAACAACATACTTAATAAGAGAAAAGAACATCAATAAAAGCTGGAACTGAACAGACTTCAGTTTTTTGAATACCAAACAGATTATATTCTGCTTTTTTTTTTTCTCCAACACCAATTTGATTGCTGCCTGTTTCTTTACATCTTGTATTTAAATACTCACTACAAGAGGACTAATCATGCAGGAAAATGTGAGCTCCAGAATGGACACCCCTACCAACATCTCCCTGGTGGGGTCTGGGGAGACTGTGTCCGAGTCTCTGGAGTATAAGACTGTATCTGTGTTCCTGGTGCTGCTGGTGTGTGGCGTGGGTATAGTGGGAAACATCATGGTTGTGCTGGTGGTTCTTACCACACGCCACATGCGTACACCCACCAACTGCTATCTGGTGAGTCTGGCCGTGGCGGACCTGATGGTTCTGGTGGCTGCGGGTTTGCCGAATATCTCTGAGAGCTTGATGGCCACCTGGGTGTATGGGCATGCTGGGTGCCTGGGAATCACCTACTTCCAGTACCTTGGTATTAATGCGTCTTCCTGTTCAATTACAGCCTTTACTGTAGAGAGGTAAGACATAAAACAGTCCATGTGACATCGGTGGCTCAACTTCAGTTTTGCGAGGCTACAAAATTAAGAACAAATAGTTTACGATCTGAATTTAATAAAGATTTTACTTCATTGAAATGGTATGGAACTTGGTCAGTATTGTGGTATATAAATACAAAAAAAATAAACAGCCTTAAAAAAAAGTTTTTGTTTTTGAGTATGACCGGAAACACTCCTATGAACAATTAAAGTTGTTATACTGTATTTAGGATTATACATGCAACTAGTGGTTACACTATGGTATTACATATAACATTCTTAATTTTTCCCACCAGATGGCTCCAATCAAAATACCTTTGTTTTACTTTGTATTACGTTTTTTCCTAATATTTGTATTATTTTTATATATAAATAAGTAGTGCATAGAGAGAGTCATGCAGTCATTGGAAGAGGTTTTTTTTCTAGTGCCATGAAATCAAAATATTAAAAAAATAAATATTACTTGTTTTGTCTGATGAGAATCAGAAGTGTTACATTTTTTCTCTTGGTTCCTCAGATACATCGCTATATGTCACCCAATGAGGGCTCAAACGGTCTGTACTGTATCCCGAGCCAAACGCATCATTGCCGGGGTGTGGGCTTTCACCTGTGTTTACTGTATGCTCTGGCTGTTCCTGGTGGATATCCAGGTGAACCCTGACGGCCGTGTTCAGTGCGGCTACCGCGTCTCTCGAGACCTCTACCTGCCCATCTACCTGATCGACTTCGCCATCTTCTACGTGATCCCGCTGCTCTTGGCCATCGCTCTTTACGGTCTCATCGCCCGAATCCTTTACCTGAATCCTCTGCCCCACCCACCAGACTCAGGTACCATTACCGCCCCCACCCTCAGGAGGAGCTGCAAAGAACCAGCGGATGGCGGAAAAGCAGGTCGTCAGGGACGTCCAAAGAGTGCTCTTTCTTCCCGGAAACAGGTGCGTGTGTACTGGTACATATGGTTTTTGAAGACACAAATGTGTATAAAGACATGGGTACAACAATCTAAAAATGATTTATGAGGACACTTACCATGTCCCCGTAAAACAAAAGGCTTAAAACACATAAGTAGCTGTGTTTTATTAAATTCAAAAAGTGCCAGTAGTTGTGTGTTCAGGTGTTGCGTTGGTGTGGGCAGTAGAAAATATGGTTTGTACAGTTTTAAAACCATAACACATATGGAGAGCCCCTGTAAACAAATGCAAAAGTTTGTGTTTAGACAATTAGATCTCATTCCACATTTTAATATCCACTGAGATTGCAGTTGAGTGCAAACGAGGGGCAGTTCTTCCCTCATGATTATTATCTCACATTTGTTTTTGAAAGGTCAGTTCTCTTTTTATGAGAACAATGTTTCACTCTACTAAATGTCAGTTTGTGATGAGAAGAATGTGTCGATATTTTTCTGGTGGAGATTAAAATAGGAGCCTATTTAAAGTAATTGACACATTTAATTGGCAATAATTAGATAATCAAGTCAATCTTTTATTGAATATTATATTGGTTGCTTAATTCGAAAAGCAAAGTGCCTGGAATTTTGCATATAAATGAGAAAAGATACAACAACTGATACCTAGCTGCCTTTGGTGGCAGTCATAAAACTTAAATTATCATCAATGCTTTTTGCATGCGACAACACAGTGAATCTTGGTGTCTCATATTTGAACAAATGACTCCTACGTGACTGTGACTTGCGTATTTATTTATTGACCTGTTGTGGCATATGACAATGCTTAAGATTTACATTTTAAATGTAGCGAATGAGGTCTAATTGCACTTTAGGATTAGAAAAAGTCTGTTTGGGCGACATTTTGGAACCACTACCAACACTTTTTACTGATAGCATCAAAATGGAAGTAATTTATACTAAATGTTTTCTAAATGTAGTCATTTTAGGTTTGGAGTTCTGTATAAAGCACAATAATATCTCTGCACACCGTCATTTGTGCAAATAAGCACATATATGGATTCAGACCAAACATCCGAGCTCATTATTTATTATGTGGAAGTGTACCTAATGGCAGAATATCATCATGCAGCAGATCATCAGGATCTATCTCATCAGAAGAGAAGCATTAGGGGCCATCAGGGTACTGTTTGGGTCTACATTACCGTCACTACATCAGCCACAGCTGTGTTGTGACTCTGGAATAATAGACTCTGTGATAGATCACAGACATTAAGAGATATGATGCAGGCAGTGAGAAAATAAAATGCATAAAGTCATGCAAAGGCCTATATATATATATATATATATATATATATATATATACACGTATGTGTGTGTGTGTGTGTGTGTGTGTATATATATATATAAATATATACAGCTGACAGATAACATATAAATTCTGTATATATTTTATTATGTTATCATATTGCCATTTTTATTATTGTTTTTATCTATATAGTTTTTCATTAATTAAAAAATAACCAGAATAAAATAGATCTTTATTTTTTACTTTATTTTGCTTAATTCAACATTTATTTAATTTCATGTAATACATTCTTACGGTATAATTTTTAGTTAATTATAATCAGTGTTGGGGGTAACGCATTACAAATAACGCAAGCTATGTAATATTACTTTTTCCATGTAACTAGTAAAGTAACGCATTACTTTTTAATTTTAGAGTAATATAACTGAGTCCCTTTTTCTAAAACGTAACACCAGTTACTTTGTTTTCTTATTTATTGACTGACAAGTCTCCTGACCTCATGTTGGGAGAAATCAGAAATACAGAGCGGTGTGAATACAGAGTAGTTCTAGACTAAGTGTGAATGTGCTTTAATTCATCTCGCTCTCAAAAAACAGATTCAGTATTCATCAAAATGAATTAAAATAAACTCTGCAATAATTAAATTACACCATGTATCTAATCTCATTTTATTAATTTATTAATCAATGTCTTCGTTGCTGACCTTTGATGATCCAGTTCAACCATACTTGCAAGCAAAAATGACTGTGCTTCATTGTTTGTTTTATTTATTGCTGAAGAGTATTTAATTTTGTCTTGTATTCTACTTTACAGATGTGAATTAACTTTTTCTTCAGCCTGAGGCTTACTCGTGACACTTTTTAGTGTGCTTTTACATTTGCTATAAATAGAACTTCTTATATTAAAAACAAACACTTAAGCTCTGCCCATATTTAAAAAGAATCCATAAAAAGTAATTAAGTAACATAATTTGTTACTTTTTTTTGGGAATAACGCAATATTGTAATGCATTCCTTTTAAAAGTAACTCTCCCCAACACTGATTATAATAACCCTGACTGATACACTTTTAGTTGTGAGACTTTAACGATAGTTCAGTGATATAGATCTAATGAACGTAATGATAGATTCAGAGCATTAAACAGATAAGAATGGATGAAATCACGCAATCCAGACCATCAGTGACCTAAAGTGCACGTGTCCCTGCGTTTACCATGAGTGCACTTATGGATGTGCGGAGATGCTCGCGCTCGCCTCAGATCAAAATCTTGAAGATTCAAGAGTGCCCCACTTGAGCGGAACATTTGCATAATATGATTTGTGATGTTCACTCAAGTATGCTTAATACTCCTGGAGATTATGCTCTTTGAGGTTATAAGAGCGGCTCCCTTTCTTCAGCTTTTGTACCTCGGTTACGGTGCACCTCCAGCTCTTTGATCACTTCATCTGCAAATTTCATAAAGTTCAATACGATTCAGGATGCCTGTGCCAACGCAGTGGTTGAGTGAAGTTATCTCTCCAATGAATCTGATAAAGTCATCACTACAGTAGAGGCTCCCCTTTATTTAACCTAATCATGAGTAGCAGCCGGCTTTGTTTGTACTGTGTTAAGACCTTGTTTTCCATTGATAAGCAATCACAATAACCAGATTTTTCAAATGCATATTCAAATTGTCACTGCCAGTCATGCAGGCATTATCTCCTGCTTTGTTAATTAAAGGAGCTCCTCCCAGCCTCACGCGGCTTCAATTAGATGCTTTGTTGTGCAGACAATTTTGTCATTATTATTGAAGGTCTCCGTCACGGGTTGTCTATCTCCAGGGTGAGACAATGAATACGCTCGAACCCCACAGGAGTCCCTGTGAATGTTAATGGGACGGATTTTAGTATGTATTTGTCGCTTGAAATGAGTGAGGACACACTAGGGAGGACTGCTTTGTTTTCTTTGACAGACAAAACATGGTGTGGATATATTCCACCCTTCGAATAGAGGATCAGCTGTGTTTGCCGGTTAATCATCGCCAGCGAGGCAAAGAGGATGTTTGATTGATGCTTGACGGAAGATGTTTGAGCGTGTCTCATCTTGTTGTCTCTCTCCGTCATTCTCTCGAACTCTCTTTCTGTAGGCATGCCGTGGACTTTTACATTTGTTTTAAAGGTGCCATATAATGATTTGAGAGAAAATTTTTAATTGTTCTCTGATATGTACATAGAAGGTATGTAGCTTAAGTAAGGGGGAAAAATGCCCAGAAACGGGTTGACAGGTCCATTTACAACCCTAGAATTTGACCCTAGAATGAAACAGTCTGTTTTTGCCTTATTTGGAAGGTTCATGAA
>JAUCMU010000036.1:20592312-20606542 GCA_032275025.1 Enteromius treurensis
GACTACAGAGACCGTCTCTGCATTTGATAAATAAAGTTTAATTCTCGTCATTATACATTACCATCACTCTGTTCTTCCATTTGATAATGTTCAGTGCTTTGCTACAATCTGTATTGTTAAAAGCACTATTTAAATAAAAGTGACTTGACTTTTATTTCCTTTTGTGGAACTTCATCATAAAAAAAATATATATTGGATATTGTTCTAAATAAATATATGTTTTTTAAGTTAAATGGGAATATTTTTTGTGCAAACTATCCCTTCGATTATTATTCTCATAGACGTAAAAGTAAAATATGCCACCTATATAAACAGTGTGTCAAACAAACGGTTGAGTCAAAGAGAAAAATAAATAAATCACCAATGTTATGCAAAGTTCCCAGAATGTTGCATCATAGTCTGCAAATTAGAGAAGTAGAGAAGAGTACGACAAGTTCTCTTGCACTTTGAATGTCCTTCTGGACTCTTTATTTCCCATGCATAGTTTGGACAAGTGTGTAGTGGAACGTTTTGTAGCTGAAAAAAAAGGAAAAACAAACAAACAAACAAAAAAAAAACAAACAAAAAAAAAAGGTTGACATTCATTATTTCTCCATCAACATTTTTAATTATTCACAAAGTATTTTAATTACCTTTCATTTGTTTTCGAATATTCTAAATTCACAATTAAGTCCTTCGGGGTTAGGTTTGGACAAGGAAAAGTGCTGTAAAAACATAAATACATACAAAAAAGCTTCTAAAACTAAAACATTCAGCATTTTTTGTACAACACAGTGCAATAGAAAAGGGATATGGAAAGGTCAAAGGTTTTCAGCACTGGTCTTTTGGACTTGCGACAGTCACTGAATGAAAAAACAATGGAATTGTAAACGCCTCTGTGTGAGCTCACGACGGGTGCAGCATCGTTTCAAACCCACAGCAGCATAGAGAAATGTTAACTCTTCTCGTTTGCCCTTACCGTTCTTACCGCAGAGACGACTGAGGTTGCTTTTTTGTAACACAGGAAATGGGAAACACCACTGGTAACATACACAAAGTCCACTTAGTGGGGGAGAGCGACGAGCATTGTGGACGTAAGTGACCCGTTGTTTCAGACATATTGACGAGAGTCTTTGTTAAGGCTTTGCCAAGGTAGCCTGCACAGGAGGACAGATTGCATGACGCTGTTCTTTTCAACATACACGCACGTGTAAAGGAGCATAAAACATCACTGAGTCATCATTGAGAATGCAAAATTGAAAGGGAGGGAACAACATAGCGAACGAGAGAAGGACATGAGCGACATTGGGTTGGCAGTTTAAGAAAGAAGCAATACGCGCAATGAGTCAGTTTCAAATTCTCTTGCTTTCAGTGGCCTTCAACATCATTCAGCAGTGTGCAAGACATCGATGTGAATCTATTCTATGCTATACTTCATTTCAAGGTTAAAAAGGAAAAGAAAGAAAGACCAAACAAACATGCTTTTTCTTTGCATGTCAGTGACGGTTCGTCTAGAGTACAGATGGCACTTTTTCAGTAGGTCAAAAGGGTTGGATTTGAATCAGTGAATGTGAGACCACTAACATCTTACACTGTTCGAAATCCAAACCCTACAACCCCAAGACAGTCCTTAGATCCGTAATGCACATCCATCAGATGGAAAATGTCTGTCTGGAAGCAACGACCGAATACTGAGACACTACAGTGTGTGCCGTCTTCTCCCGTACTAGACCAACACTTACAGAATTTCCTCTCAAGTCCCAATGATCAATGCAAAAAATTCAAATATGACACATTTTCATATGCAAAAAATAAAAAACATCACGCTGAAGACTGAAATGGTTCCTTTTGATAGTATGAAAACAAAAAGTCTTTCTTTCAAAAGAAGCTAGGTAGTATTTAACTCACATGAAATGCATGAGGATGATAGATGATAAATAGTTTCTTCACATTTTTTATCATTCAAAAACTTTCATCTTGAACTGGTAACCAGATGACACCAATTTCAACTGGGTTACTCAGTAATTACACCTTTTTTTTTTACCCCCCGAGTCAGTGTATTGACAAAAATCTGCAGACCGGGTTCTATAAAGACCTCCAACTAGGGGTCAGAATTAACCCCAAATCAGAGATTTAAAACGAAACAAAAATGGCTCAGTCAAACAATCTTTTACCAATATACAATGCCATCGTTGATTAAAATGAACAACTTAAGAGTGATTAAAACAGCATTTCAAAGCTAATTAAAGGGCAAGATGTTATTTCCATCAGCAGATTTTTTAACTCACAGATTAAAGAAGAAGTCGGCATGGACGAGGGAATAGGTCAGTGGGGCACATTCTGTGTGCAGGTAGTCTCATCTCTTAGTGTAATACAAACTTGACCCATAACGTGTAATAAGTTACGATAGTAACAACACCAGATAGCGCGGTCGGCATGAAGACGTCCGTATCTGGTTAGTAACAGTCCCGCTATCATGCTCTGGTCGGGCAGTGCCGTGATTGGCACTTCTATGCATGAGAGGAATGGCAGAATTGACTGGGTAGAGGGCTCACTTGACATGTTCGGCACTGTGAGAGGAACAGTAGTATTTTTTGTGTGCAATGAAAGTGGAGAGGCTGCTGAATTTGATGTTGCACAGCCGGCAGTAGCGGGTGTTCCCGTTCTGCAGAGGAGAGGCGAGGGGTGTTTTAGGCGTTGTGTGGACGTTGCTTACAGCAAGGCCTGCCTTTTCAGGAAGGAGTGTGGGTAATGGGGTGTGGCCTAGCTGCCCTACCTCTCTTAGCGCTTCAGGCACAGGTGACACAGTTACTCCTGTAGGAGACAGGGCAGGGAGTGCGGTTTTCGGGGAACCAGACCCCACAGACTGGGTTTCTACTGGACTTCCATTAAGCAGGGGCGAGGAAGGAGATGCTGCTTCCACCTTGATGCTCCGACCATTCACGCTGTCCTTACGGTGCCGAGGGCTTCGTTTTTTAGGAGGGGTGAGAGAAGCTCCTTCCCGTGGGCTGAGGCTAGGACTAGAACTGACTCCAGAGGACTGTGTTGACTCAAGATGTTGTTGTAGTGTGAGCACCAGGCCATGAGTCGTTTTAAAATGTTCCATCAGATCACAGGTCAGTGGTCTGTTGGGAGGGCAGTAAGGACACACCACTGGGGAGGTGCTGGGGGTCTTTGGTCCCTGCACATGTGGAGCAGAGCCAGTTAGGGCGGATGGATGCAGAACCACCGTCTGAAGCCCTTTGGCATCAGGGAGCACCTCCACAGCTCGGTTTTTCGGGGAAGTGGAAGCAGGTCTCTTCAACCGGTTGAGCTGTTCCATAGTGTGCGGTTGCAGGGTTGTTGCAGGGCAATAGTAGGTCTTGTGGGCAAGGTAGTTCTCGATACTGTTGAAGCTAATGCTGCAGGCGGTGCACTTGTGGTAGTCAGCAAGGGGCAGAGCGGGAATGCTGCCCCCTCTCTGGCTTTGTCTGGGTCTTTTACTCAAGTCAATGGGTCCGTCACCTTCAGGACTTGAGCTGCGTGTTGGGGTGGATACTTGGGGCAATGGAGGAATGGAAGAGCCCTCTTGTTTCACCCCCAGAGTTGTTGCTGCCGGCAAAGCTGTGGCATTGGCCAAAGCTTCAGTTTGAGCCATGTGGATCTCATACATCTTCTTGCGCTTGCGTGTGCGGATAGGTTGAGGAAGGAAGGCAGACTTGCCAGAATTGGCCCTGTGGTTAGAGGGATCGTGTCTCGAGGCGCAGTAAAATCGCTTGTGGACAATGTAATTATCATGGCGGCTGAACCGGATGTTGCAGGCCTGGCAGAAGGTGCGAGTGGGATCATCGTCTTGGTCTTCAGCGGAGCCACTTGGACTTTGGCTACCCTCGCTGGCCTGCCCTCCCCCAGGTCCCTCTCCCTCCGAGGAGGATGAGCAGGTGGCCTCTTTCAGCCCTGGATCCTCAGTTTTCACCTCCACTAACTTGGGCTCCGAGGCCGTGCCTCCTGGGGCAGGATCAGGGTAGCTAGGAGAGGCCGAAGCCGCACGACTGACTGGTCTGGCCTGGGGTGAAGCAGCATGAGAAGCAGCTGCTGTGACAGCCCCTTCCTTTATTACACCCGCTGCCTCTCCTTGCTGATGCCTGCTAGAGCAGTAAAGTCTCTTGTGGACGTAGAAGTTGTTGATGTTGTTGAAGGTGATGTCACATTCAAAGCAAATGGCTCCTTTGTGAACGCTAGCAGGAGAACCTGGTGGGTAGAAGCTCTGCTGTCCAGCTGCTGGTCCTTGTCCTTGTTTAAGCCTACTGTGCACCATCTCAGACATCTTTGCCAGGATCTCAGATGCTTGTGGCATTATGGCAGCCTCAGAATTGAACACGTACTGCGGTAAGAACACGGCACCACCAGGGAGAACCGAACTGCCCGTCCCAGGGTGCACAGGACTGGAACCTGGAGTGGGACTTGCTGGCTCCGTCTTAACCGCCACCACCGTGGGGCTCTTAGGTGAAGTAGAATGAGATGAGCTTGCCTCCACAGCATTTCCTTGAGGACTTCCTGCCTGTTCTTCTTCCTTCGGGTCGTTTTCGTAGTCTGAACATGGCTCCTCTTTGATATTGAGTTGGCTGAGGGGACTGCAGCCTTGGGAAGCCGAGCTGCCATTGGCTCCTGGGCTGGAGGAGTCAGGTCGGGGCACACAGGCTGCGGGCTCTGTCTCTTGCAGCTCTGGAAGCTCAGAGGAAGGAGGACTGCTCTGGCGAGGCACAGGGCTCCTCTCAGCTGGAACCCTCACTTCCAGGTGTGTGTGGACATGTTGCTGAAGTAGGGCAGGTGTATCGGCAGAGTAGCCGCACACTTGACATTTCAAAACAATGCCAGAGTCTCCTGGACTCAAGCCTGCCACAAAAAAGAGAAATGACAGAGATTCAGATACAGGATGACTCTAATCATGTCTTATCATTAAGAATACTTATGTTTAAAATATCTTTTAATGGTCACCAGATCTAACGAATGGTTTTAGGGACAGGATTTTATGAGCGAGTACACTGTGTAAATATGTATTTGAGTTACTGACATGATTTGAACAAACCATTGTTTGAATAAAATGTATGGGTAACACTTTACAATAAGGTGTCATTAGTTAACATTAATTAATGTACTAAATAACATGAAAAAACAATGAACACTACATGTTCATTCATTGTTTGTTCATGTAAGTTCACAATGCATTAACTAATGGTATCAAACAAAACTTGTGATTTTAATAATGTATCGCTGAAATTAACATTAACAGATTGATAAAAGCTGTAAAAGGATTCTTCATTCCTAGTTCATGTTAACTAATGCATTGAACTAATGTTAACTAATGAATCTAATTTTAAAGTGTTACCAATGTTTTACCAACTTATTTTGATATATTTCTTTCTAAATCCATTTTTTCTAAACTAACATGCTTTAGTTAATTTAAAGAATTGCTAAAAGTATTTGATTTGTTTGTCATTTGCAGACTTCAGATATTAGAGCTGTTACCTGCAGCCACAGGCAGTTTGGGTGAGTACACCTCGTTGTGAGAGCCAGGCTGGCAAACCATGTGACTGGTGACCAGGTGGCTATACAGGATGTCTCGCGTTGTAGAGATGAAACCACAGCCGTGACACAAACCATTCAGCGAGTCTGTGTGAACCTTTAAGTGCCGCTCACAGTTCGCCTTAGTGGTGAAAGCCGAAAGGCAAATTAAACACACAAATGGACGCTCTCCTGGAGACACAGTAAGAGACAAAGGCATACTTACAAATCAGTCATAAGGGATAATTTGCTATTACACAGTTACCAATGCAAATGTGCCAATTTCAAGAAAAATAAATAAATAAATAAAACTCACCGCTGTGCGTTCTCATGTGGATCTCCAGAGAGCTGGCACTGGGGCAGCTTTTGTTGCACTGTGGGAATGGACACAGCCTTTCGTTAGGATACAAATCTTTAGGCTTGTCCTGTGGAGGAGAGGCCGAGGTCTGCTGCTTCTGTCGGCTTGCACAGTAGTACATAAGATGGGCCTGGAGATTTCTTTCACTCCTGTACCAGATCCCACAGTCTTTGCAAGGGAAAATATCTTCTGCACACACAAACACACAAAATACACAAACTAAATATTTCTATCTTGAAAGGATATCCACTCATTTCTTGGTGTCGCTTATTTTTGAGCATTGTTAGTACAGACAATACTTAGATTATGCAAATAAAAACTTTTGTTAGAAAACTCATACTAAACAGAGAACAGGAATGTTTCTGTGTGATATGCCATCTATCCTATTCGTTTTAAGTGATACACTTGATGTATTTAATCATAAGTGCGATATTTAATGTTTGCACCCACTGCATATATAACCACACGCAAACACAATACAAGCACAACTATAAATCAGAGAAAGCAATCATTATTGTTCCATCATCTCCACGGCAACAGGCACAGTGAGTTTGTGATGTGCGCAAGAGTGTGTGTGGACGTAATCGGGCCGATCTGGTGTCAGGGCACATGTTGAACAGGCTATATTTGACAACAACCGTCACATCCCAATTATCCGTCTACTCGCAGCTCAGCTAATGCAGTGGGAAGCCCAAAGTTGGGCCGATCATGTTTTACCCTTTAACCTTATTTACAGTGATTATTCATGTCTTCATCATGGCATGTCCGTGTCCACTTTTTGCAGTTTAGCAGCGGAGAAGGCTGCAACAGACAATTAACTCTGCAGCTGTTGGAACTGACACAACACTGCCACCTACTGATTACGAGTATGAATGACAAGCAACTTAAAGGTGAAAGGTGTGTCATTTTTCCCCATGTTAAAAAAAACCATGGCATTAAAAACTTGAAATAAATAACTTTCCTGTTCTGTTTCATGGCTGAAGTAAGGTCTCTTTCACTCTAAATCTGAAAACATCTAATGAACAGAAAGTTCTGAAGATTAGCACTTGAAATAGTAAAGACTTACGAAAACTTACAAATACCAAAGCATTTTACATATGTACACTGTGGTACTGAAAGTTTCCCATATTCATATACCATGGTATATCATGTTATGACCATTGTGCATGTCTATTAAAACAGTATTAAAAAAATATTGCCACCTAATACATAGCAATCACAGTACTTTTTGTAGGAGCAGAACTGAGGGAAGAACTTTTACGGTCAAAAAAAAACAAAAAAAAAAAAAAACATAAACATTCATTATACTCAATTAAGTGCTATGCGTCCTTATTTTCTCACATATGCACAAACCCGGTCCACCATCCCTAATCACAGATGTAAACATACTCATAAAAATGCAAGAAACTGTATAGACATGTTGTGTTTATCAGCAAGCAGTGACTCACTATTAACGACAGCAGTTGCTAAGATGGCAGCCATGCCGGCCTGTTGAGGGAGGAGCTGGATCTCAGAGTGCAGAGCAGCGGGGTACGCAGGCTCCTCCTTCACCCGCAGGCCCTGGGTCCGAGTCCCTGCCGACAGATCCGCGGTGGAGCAGGACAGTGTTGCGAGAAGTGCATCTCCACTGGACAGCTCCTGCGTCGGCTTACAGAACAACGCTCCTTCTGTAAAACAAACAGTCGCTGTTGGAGTCTCCACTGAGTACCACAGTGAATGTGAAAGGTGCATGTGGGAGTGTTTTGGTGTTGTACCCTGATTGTAGATGATGCAGTTTGACTCGGTGGGGCTTGAGGTCACAGGAATCCTTTTGAGCCAGCAGTCTGCCTCCTCACACTCCAGAGACATTACAGGCCTCTAAACACACACAAAGGGAAAGAGAAACAAGGTCAGCTGTGCAATTTTAAAAGAACACAGATAGATTTAGAGCAACACTTCCAGCAGATTTAGCACAGAGGTTATACAAAAGGCACTGTTGTATTAAAATGAAAGCTATTTATGGGTAAGATTTCTCATTTCCTGTTGTTTTAAACCGGGTTAATTTGGGTCCTTTATGTCCTTTATCCTATATGCGGAAGGTGCATGTTCTGTTATAAAATACAATTTCACATTCACACAATGTAATAAAGAAACATCTGTCATAATTTCAAAATCTAAAGCATATTTACTGTTATAACATTTTCATTTTGAGACTTGCCATTAAAGCAGATATAAAATAAGCTTCTGTGAGATACATAATTATAATAATTGCATCTATTATCATTAATAGCACTTATTTACGAATATATGTAACATAAGCTTTTTTAATTAGTCTTGCCTTTAAAATAGACGATACTTATCTGTGGCTTTTTATGGATTGTTAACACTTTATCCATTGAAAAACCCTTTTGGGTCGAACATTACTAACTGTCCCTAGTTCCCATACATTTTCTGCTGTCTATACACTGCAAAACTCCTTTTGAATAGCACTTTTCAAGAGACAACGACCCGTTTATCTGTGACAGTCACTGTGACATTTTTTTTTCAGCTTAAGAAATGGCTTTATGTTATGTTCAAAGAAATACAAATAGCACATTTACATTTAATCCCTTCTTCCTAATACTGTGCCATTCAAATTCAGCATCCAGCAGGCCTCCTTTAACTTTCAACATCATATAACCAACAGAAAAACACTTCCTGACCAACAAGTCATTTTTAATCATAGTTTTAACCACATTCATTAAAAGGGTAAAAAAAAAAGGGACAAAGAATTCCTAGTATAAAGGACTGGGTGGAAGGAGTGAGGAAGAAAAAATAAGGTAAAAAACAGAACCCCCCCCCCCCCAGATCCATTTCAACTGAACATTTTCCACAAACTCACAAAGGTAAGTATGCAAAGGTAAGCTGTCAAATTTCTAAAAAAACACACCTGGACTTCTCCACACAAGCATGTCATTGTTTAGCCCTAGGACATACGTTAATAGGTTTAATGGGAAACACACCCATTCGACGTCAGATTTAACGGGAATTTTCACTCACAATGAACTGCAGAATGATAAACAAACTGTGTCCCAATCCAACAACAGTAAAGGCATTAAATGGAGCTGATGACAGTCCGTATATGAACTTAAAGGAAGGGTTTTTCACATAATTGAGAGAATGATCCATTCCACTAGGTGGCAGCATTTCTGCAGGGCCAGTTCAACAACAGCCTCATATCGAAGAAAAGCTTCACACTCATTCATTCACTGGGCTACACAAAGTTAAAGACTTGCCCTTGGGGAGACTACTCCTCCTATCCCTGACATGCTACCAAATCAACTTTAAAGACAGGAGAAAATGAAAAGACATTAGTTTAACTGTGTAAAGGAGGATAAAAAGCCACCAGTCGAGAGGATGAGGGGAAGAGATGGGCCGCAGAGGAGGACAGCTGAAGGGTTTCTTTCTAATTCTGTCTGTTCTTGCCTGAAGATACAGTCCGTATTGTATTTCATGGGGAACTAGTGCTGATAAGGAGATAGGGCTCCTTTTGTTTTAATTTGAAACCCAATGCTGGAGCCGTCTGTGGCATAAGTGCTGCGTGCTTCTGCTAATTTGTTTCAGACTCATTTAACACGACTCGACTTTAAGCTTCACAAAAGGAGAGGGCAGCCTGGTCAGCCCTCGCCTTTGACAAAACACTTCCAGACAAACGCGCTCTCTAATTAAACACACACACATATATTGACGCACAGACAGATCCGCATGTGCAGATGCACACGAGGAGTAAGTGAAGATGTAAATGGTTATGACCTGCTATCAATAGCGAACAAGAACCGGTTCAAAACAATCAAGATGATCAGAGCGGGTCTTTATTTTAATATGGATAAATAAAAGAAGTCTTTAATTGGCCAGGTGACTATATAAAAGGCAAAAAAGACTACAAGCCCTAGCAGAAAAAGACCAATATTTCATGGGGCTCAATGTTTTAGTCACATCACAGCATAGGATTTTTTTTCCAAATTATTGATACAGTGATTTTTTTGTAAAAAGATTGTAAGAACGATCATCAATAAATTAAGTGGCACAAGTGATCTGTTGTGATTTGCATATCTTCTAACGTCCTTTACATTAGTGGAAATTTTATGTTTTATGGAAAGCAAACGTTACAGCTTCAGAACTCCATGTGGTGACAAGTGGAAAATTTTACATTCCCCTGATAACAATCCAGGCTCATGTAGTCTTGTGCAATACCATGGATGCTCTCGGTGGCTTTTTTTTTTTATTTCAAGAGTTTTTTTGCCAACATGTTTTTTTACATGTTCAAAATAGTTTGCACTTCAAAATTTCCATTTATTAGTATTTTTGTTGAATTGAATAGTTAAAGGGGTTATACAAAGCCAATTTTCCACAAGCTAATATGATTCTTTAGGGTCTTTTGTAATATATATTGTTTTAAAATTTCTCAAAGAAAGTGTAAAAACGCTAATTTTCCCCTGTCATAAACAGCTCTTTAGAAATCACTCTGTTCTGCCGTATTCGTAGTGAAACTTGCTAATTAGCACATTATTAGGAAAGGCGATTTGCAAAGAAACCATTTCAGTCTGTCAATCAACTAGTGTGGGAGTGGCCTCTGCATTTGAGAATGGCTTGATTTCAGAAGGGGCTACTTATTTTTATGAATTCAAAAGAAAACTACCTATGGATCTTTATCATTGTAGGGTGGTTGTGTACACGCACTCCCAACACACATTTCAGTTCAAACAGCTTGTAAAAGCTTCAGTGTTCAACAGTTTCTGAAATGTAATGTTTAACGGTCATCAGCATCGTAAGTCCTCAAAAGTATCTTTTTTTTAATATATGTACATTTATAACACTATTCTTTGTATCATATTACCTTTACATCAAATTATAAAAAAAGAACTAAAAAAAGATTTGTTTATACTAATGCAAAGATCCATGGGAGGGATGGTAAATTTAACATAGTTCTCTCTTCTGATGCCACCTCAGTGAAAAATACACCGAAGACTACCCTAAAGGAAGAGCGCCACATGTTTTAGAGTGCAGCCCTGGTGTTGGTGAATATACCCCCCACCCCCTGACGCACAAGCAACTAGGGTACTTTGAGAGCAGCGCTTTAAGCCCCACCGAGTATGGAGCTTTGAGGAACAGTCTAAGCCCCCTCGTCCGAGCCCTGCTCCCTCATGAATATTAATGACGACGGCCGTGCTTTAATCTGCCTGATCCCCGCACTGCTGCCGCCGCCCTGATAGCGAATCTAATTATTTGGTCTGATATTAACCAGCCCCCTCCCTCTCTCCCTCCTCCTTACACACGCACGGCATCAGAAAAGAGGTAGATGCACCTTTCCACACACACTTGTGCATTACCATCATACCACAACATCTTATACACACTCCCAGAGTCAAACCTGGCGTGTGCAGCTCACAGCGTTATCGTTCTTAAAAACACCCTCCTCTCGTTCTGATAAAAGTTGAATGCAAATGATTCTTTGCTGAATCATTTTGCACGTCTCTTTCGATGCGGAAAAAAAAAATCGTTCACGTCTCCTTTTAAAGAGAGAAACGGGCCCATATCTCTCAGTGACCCTACAGTATGACCCATCGAGTCAAATCCATCCAGGTTTACGGAGCCAATTAAAACCCATCAAATTGACTGAACTCATCTGCCGGCAGTCAAAAGGATGGGCCGGTCTTTCTGACATTCTTAGAAATCATTTATGCGTAAATCTGGAATGCATACAACTCCTTACGCTTCACATGTGAATGTTTAACTTATTAAACTGTGTGCAAATACACTAAAACCGAAGCTAATTATGATACCGTGGATCAAGGTTTTAAAAGGTGGTACAATTTGTAATCCTGCAGTTGTCTGTGATGCAACACTTACAAAGAAGAGAAAAAAAAAAAAACGCTCTGGTGAAACAGCCTTTGTTAGCAGGCGCCTACACAGCTTTAATTGTCTCAATTCACTGGAATTACAGAAGAAAAATGTTGTTTGACTTTTCGATAATGACTATGAGATGGAAAAGATGAATCACAGCTTTAATGTGACAAAAATATGGGCAAGAAATAAAATGAAAATACAGGAGATCTATCTGCTCTAACTGAAAAAGCTGAGCACCTGCTCATACAAAAAGTAACCATGGTTTTATTGTAGTAGGAATGTAGTAACCATGGCTGTATAACCACAGTTTTACTACAAATACCATAATTAAACTATGGTTAATGTAGCAAGACTATGGTTAATCCGTGGTTACAATGGATTAACTTTAGTAACCATTTTTTTTTTTACTGTTTTGCCAGTAGTGACAGTCTGATCAGATTTTGTCATTTTGCACATAATCAACAGAACCATGATCACAAAATCTGTTCAGACATAAATTACATTGAATTCATTATACTGGATTTGTTGCAGGCCTATAGAGTTATTCCCATATTTCACATAATAAATCATAGCATTGATCAAAATGTTAATAAATGTTATTTTGTGGATTAAAATTATACAACACTTCAATCAGAGTAAAATATTGCCTGCATTTAACACATGTTTATCATAAGGAGAACAATAGCCTAGTTTCCATCCAGGTTTTATGCTGTTTGTTCTTATCGACAAAGAGAATCTGTGTAAAAAAGTATTTGCGAAATTTGCTGTCTCCAGCCTGTTTCCATCTAAATGGCCTATTGCCGATACAATGGTGTGTATGATGACTTCATCCTTAAAACAACGAATTGTCGCATAAGTTTTAGTGTATCGCAAAAACAAATTGCCCTTAAACAGTTTCCATTCATTATTTAACCTATTGTGTAAATTATATGCAAATATAAACTTTATGAAATTATATACGTAGGCCTACATAAAAAATAAGACATTTTACGTTTTTATGTTTTTGTACTTTGCAAGTATAGATACTCCAGCATGAAGCAATAGGCTGTTCATAAGCAGATGCAGTTGTATTATTGTTTTGTTTTTTTCTGATTAACTTGAATTAGACTGTAATGGAAATAGAATGTTCATTTCAGTTATTTTATTTCTCTTAAATGACAACCGACGGTCATTAAGACATTAGCTATTAACCGACAAGGTTATGCTATATTACAATTCAAATAAATTCGAATAGATACGTGGCTATGACCCATTAAAAATGGCTTAATTTGTTTCCAGGGATTCATTTTGTACGTTCAAAAAGCAGCATAAACATCAAAACGAAGATTCACGATCACATCACGCGCAGAGCTTGCTATAAAAGCTATAAAAGAAATAAAAGGCCCATAAGCAATATATATATTTTTGTAAATAAACAATAAATTAACAAATAAAAAAAATTAAAAAAAAATTGCAACAAGTAGCCTATAGGCAGAATTCTGTTAATTTTTGTGATGCGCTCTTGAAAGCGGCATCTAATTATTTACAAAAGCACAACTGTTTTTTATTGTGAATGTACACAAATTAAATAAATATTAAGAATAGTTTCGAATAATGTCTTATTGTTGAACGAGTATTGTAAAAAAACAAAAACAAGTTTTCCTGTGGGCGCCGCACGCATTAAACTACTAAATATAATACCCAGAACATAATAGATTTTAACTTTCAAAGTATTAAAAAGAAACATCAAATTAAGATATTTAGGTTTGAGAGGTAACTCATCTTTTTACCATATATAACATTTTAGATGCCATAATATGATGCAATGATTTAATGCGCTTACTAGGCTAAGTTGCTTTGACATGAGCAACACCACGAACACAGATGTTACCAATAGGCTAATTCTGTCATGTGACACTACATTTATTTTCGTTAAAGCCCATCTTCTTGATAAAAGGTGTTTTCAAACTATTTTTTACGACATTTGAAGTGTCGATGTAGAATTTATGCACTAAAGTTAAATGACATTTACAAAATTCTATCGATTATTAGCATTTCCATCAGCTCTATCGGAAACATTTGAAGTGCTAAATACTCATTGGATGGAAACCTGGCTTATGACTAAAACAAAAAACTAACGCTGCAGCCAATGTACAGTATAAGTTTGTTCAGAAACAGAGTCCTCTCTCCCTTTCTTTCTCATTTTTCTGCATTTTACTCCAGTGTTATCTTCTTCTGTTCCTGTTTCTCCACTATCTCCACCTTTATCCCTCACCTCATCTGTCCATATCCCTCTTTTCATGCTCCGCCACACTCTTTGTCTCCATCTCTTTCTCGCTATCTATTCCTTTCCATATCTCTCCACACATCCCTTTCTCACTTTTCCATCCCCCTTGCTTTCTCCTTCTCCCAATCCTATCCCTCTGTCTAACCCTCTCTCTATCTCCTTTCCACAGGAAATGGTTTCTTTCCCAAAGGGGGGGGGGGGGGGGGGCCCAAAAGGGG
>JAUCMU010000036.1:20606642-20624393 GCA_032275025.1 Enteromius treurensis
GCAGAAAAGGGGTTCATACTGTCCCAAACAAAGAGGTCAGTGTGTGAATCCTCCAAAAATACAGAGAAGAAAAGGAAGGGCGATAACAATCATAAACCTTCTCTCATCCGCCTCTCTCACACACATATCCTTTTTTCCCCTCTCCTTTTCTCCATCTTTCTCTTTTTTCAGGCCTCGTTCACACACATCCAAACGAGCGCACATGTATTAACCCGAAGCAAATAGCAGCACATGTCCTCAGAAAAATGTCCAAAGAAAACAGCATCCAGGTGTTATGAGCAGCATGCAAATGGCATGTAAAAATGGGACACTATGATACTTAAAAAGGTGTGATAAGAGATTTGAAAATGAGGCACTCTTGGAAAGCGGGCTCCTGATCCGCCAGTGATCGGGGTTGGAGATAGAGGAAGGTTTCCTCTCTCCACTCCCCACCCATCATATCTCTTTCTGTCGTTTTCTCTACCGTAAAGCATGCAAATCCAAGTACATGACGATCAAACGTTAACTCAACGTCTTTTGAGATATCTGTAGTGATGTGTGTTGCTGCCTGCCGAAAAAAACAAGGAAGCATCGAATTGATCAAAACGTACGGAAAAAATCAATACAAACGATGTCTATTTAAATAAATGCAATTATTTTGAACCTCCTATTCAACCAAAAATATAAAAAATGTACCCCAAAAATATATTATTAAATATTAACTACAAAAATATTAACCAGCCCAACTGCACTGAACGATTCTTGAGCACTAAATCTCAAAAGACTGAAGAAGCGGCTTCTAAAATTCAGCATTACCATTGCAGGAAGAAATTTACTTTTTAAATATAATAAAATAAAAAACTTCTATTTTAAATAGTAAAAATATTTCACAGTTTTACAGTTTTTTACAGCATTTCTGATCAAATACATTCAGTCTGCATAAGAGACTTATTTCAAAAACCTTTTTAAACTTATCCTAAACAAGATTTGTTAACAGTATATACTGTATATATAATATATATATAATTTATTTAAATTTAAACTTTAAAAATGTCTCACAAAATATTATTTGATACATTGTTCAAATTTTAAAAATCAAATGGATAAATATTTAGACATTTTTAACTAAAAATAACTTGCCCCCTGGGTCTGTACACCTCATCCATGTTTTGTTCAATTCTAACATTTTTTGCACACTTTTTGATCAGTCTCTGTACACTCAACATCGTCTTCGGATGTCCTCTACATTTCTGAACTTCTACGGGTGGAGAGCAGGGAAAGGTCCTCCGAGAGCTCCACAGGTACCCGTGTGTGTTGCTCTCAATTGGACTCACATTTGAAGCCTGAGTTGCTTCCCTTATGTCATTATGTAGATAATTGAGAGGGGCAATAATTAAGGGTATTCATGCATTCCTTTCAGGGAAAAGCATGTGTAGCGAGGGGTGACTCTCCGAGATCACTCTACTGACAGATGTAGATAAACCAGAGATTGGGATGAGGGTAAACAAACCCTGTTGGTGCGAAAAAGAAGGTTGTGTGAAAGAGGAAAAGAGAGAGAGAAGATGAAGAGAGCTCACCTTCACATGTCCTTTGTGGGGTGGCAGAGAGAGGAAGGGGGGGAGCAGGGCTCCCCCAAAAAAGTGGGCTGGAGAGCAGTGGGTGGCGGGGCTTATCGGAGCAGTTCTCCTGGAGAGATTATTGGGGGATTAGTTGGGACGCTTGTTTCTAAAACATGATGAAAAGGCGCTCGGTGCATGATAACGCTTTGAACTCCCCACCCGCTACCATCGTGCCTTCCGGCGACGTTCCACGAAATAACAGGAGATGCGAAGTGGAAAGAACAATAGCGACGTGGAAGTGGTTCTGTACTAGCAACTAGCGAATGTTTTTTTTTTTTTTTTTGAGCGGCAAAAGTCTGACTGACAATTCCACTCGTGTCAACATCAAAAGTAGGCTTATCGTGGCATCAGTGTTTACAGTGCAATGAATACAGATGCATAAGAATAGAAACGTGTTTAAAAGGTGGGGTCATATTTTTTTAAAGAAACTGTTAATATATATGTACTGTTGCAAATGCAAATAAACGTTTTCTATCAAATAATCCTGAAAAAAAACAGTATCCATAAAACTATTAAGAAGCTCCATTGTTTTCAGAATTAATAATTCTAATAAGAATGTTTCTTAAGCACTCTATCAGCATAGTAAACAATGATTTCTGATTGATCATGTGACACTGAAGACTGGAATTATATTTGCATTTTAATACTGCTTTACTGTAATACTGTGTACAATACAAGCATAATATTACAAATGTAATATATTAATACATATCATAAACCGAATTATATTTAGTAAAAATACTTTTACTAGCAGTAAAAACTTATAAAACATTATAAAATAAAAACTTATAAAAATATTTATGACAAACAGCTAGAGCTAAACTCACTTTTCTACTTGCAACTGGTTTAAGATTGGATGTAATGTAAGTTATGTAAGTTTCCCTCAAATTCCTACGAGTCTCCTGGCTTATTCTATAATAATACTTATTTTTTGTCCAACTAGGCTTTGTGCACAATGTAACTCATTAACTGCTTTTTTACAAGTCTATTGAAAAAACCAGGTGTGTTTGTAACAGTTATTTCACAACAGCTTTAAATGTGGCTCAACCAATCAGATTTTGGAGCTACAATAAAACCTTTGTAACAGTGATAATGGATCTGTTCTAAAAAGAATCATTCAACCAAAAAAGAAAAGAAAAAGAAAAGAAAAAAACTTACTGGAAACAGTGAGATGACAGTTCATATGACATTTTCCAGTCTTTGGGTTATCAAAGACACATTCAAATAGATAAAAGATGTTATGGTGGTTTCAGTAAAGATGCAAATAATAAGATTTACATAAAACAGCCAGCTGAAAGTGATAATCAATACAAAAAGATCTGTTTTTCATAGATGGCACATTCATCTACAATTTAACTCCTTACACACACACACACACACATACACACACATACACAGTCTGACCAAAACAAATACATTTATGTATGAAAGTGGATTTGGAAATAATCCAATATCTAATTTGACTTGATCAGTGTTTACAAATAGCCCACGTTGCTTTAACCCAAAAATGTCTTGGATGCAACTCTACAACAGAGAGACTGAGAAATGCACAAGCACAGCGGTGACAGGACGGACCCTGACGCCCAGTGACCCCTGCAGCTCCAGACTCAGGAGGATGTAGAGGGATGGCGAGAGATGGCGTAGGAATGTGAGATTCGACACACTATCTCTGCCAGATACACACTCCTTCAGCGAAGAGATAGCGGCGTGAGAGCAAACGGGATAGAATGCGAATGTGAAAGTTCTGAGCCGAAAATCATCAACAAAGCCCTGCCTTCGATAACGAGATTTAAAAAAAAAAAAAAAAAGAGAGAGAGAGAGAGAGAGAGAGAAAGAGGAAGGGAGAGAGATTAGGAGGAGGTGAAGGAAAGGTGGAGGGAGGGGAGGGAGCGCTGGGTGCACGGCCTTAGAAATTCTCATAATAAATGAAATCTTAGAAATGAGAGCCTATCAAGTAGAAATCAATCACTGGGGTTTGTTGTCCAAGAGGATGGCGCCACGCTGAGATAAAAGAGAAGCGTCCGTCTGGGGGGTGGGGAGCGGGGGTCTAGCCAATCTCGAGCAGGAACGGGGAAAAAAGATGACACTCGCTCAAGACATGCTCTGCCATTTGCATACACCCATACTCCCATGGATTACTCCTCACTTTGAATCAGTGCAACACAGACGTCCGCCCATTCATCCTCAATTTAATAGCTTAGCCAAGGAGGTGAATGATAAATTCATTCCGGTTTTACTTAACACTATGCACAATATTTCTCTGCCTAAACACACTTGAATCAAACCAATTTGGAAAACGACATCATATGCAATTTTTGTATGCATCCATCTTTCATGGAAGTCAGCCAAAGTGAGTGTGTACGGGCCTGTGTTATCTCCCAAATATTTGAGAACATGGTCTGAGCCAGGAAACCTCTCCTAGAGCTGACATCACATGATCAGATAGACCTACAACATATGACTAAAACACAAGGTTATGGTGTAAATTAACGTGAGCATTGATATTTTTTTTTACCAGGGATATTATTAATAATGCTTTGCCACAACAGAGCCGAGATAGGAATCTTAACCAAATACCTAAATAGATGGCTGACCCCTAAATATCCCTCTTACCTCATCGGCAGGTCCATCTGTGGTCTCCCCTGTTTGGATGCTGCCAGAAAACGGACCCCACACGGTGTCACCTGACAGGTCCCTGAGGGCCAGGACCTTGAAGTCACCAGCACTACCGCTTAACATAAGATCACCTGTTTACACAAAGAGCGAGAAAGAGTGTAAATACATCAGAACAACAATTAAAAGCAGGTAGAGCAGGGGCCTGTTCCATAAAACAAGTTTACCAAATAAGCCAGGCTTATTTCAGTTAGTCTGACTTATTTTGTATCAAATCAACTGACAATAATCCAGGCTTATTGTACTCTAATCTTGTTTTAAGGAACAGGCCCCAGGAGTGTTAGTTTGTTTTTTAGTAGTGTCTGCTAAGGTGGCAGCTATTGCTCGTATTTAAGTAAGGAAGCACTAATATTACAATTCTAGCTGAAAAGCCAATAACTACAGAATTATTTTCAAGTTATGGCCGATAACTGATAAATGGACACTGTTAAAAGTCTATATAATTTTGTTTAAATAATTGTAAAAAAAAAAAAAAACACACCAAAAACCAGTCTTTTTCGATGTTAGAGCTGAAATTAGAAATACATTACATATAAATACATATTAAAAAATTAAAAAAGAAGATTTTAAAATGAAATATTAATGTGTGTAAATTCTGAGCAAATTGTAAATATACAGTACATTAAATTAAAAAAAAAAAGCGAGAATTTAATGTGTAATTAATAAAAGAATTTAACTACTACATAGTTCAATAAAAAAAGGAACAATTAAGGTAAAAGGGGACAAAGGGACCTCCTCTAGGGGCAAGAATACCATAGTTGCTTTGAGGCTCTTTTGACTTGGCCAGTATGCAAATCCCACGCAACCACACAGTAATGTGCTAAAACCACTCGGAACATTATTGCGCATCAATTCCAAAATCGTCTACTAAGTCTAATAACCACTAGGGGGAGTTTGGCGCTCACCGAGCAGTGACACCGGACCAAAACAGAGAGAACTTCTGTACTTCCTATAAGAGATAAGTGCAGTGTGATGGGAGTCAAGGCTTTGGTGAGTCACAAACGCAGGCCTGACACAGGAACAAACACAGGCTCCACAAACAGAGATATGGAGCAGCTGACACAAAAGCCAACCGTTCACTCAACCTAATATTTTACATATTTAGATTTTAGATACGTTTATTAAAAAGCTCGATATGTCCTCACTACATTTGGTAACATCCTCTAAATGAGCTTCACGGAGGAGGTCGACCTGTGGTGGTGCTCTAGTCCATTCCAGCATCTTCATCCCAACGTAGCTCTGTTTAACTACCCCCCTCCCTTAACCCCCCCCACCAGTCTCGCTTTTGGGGGTCGGGCTAAAGTGCTGTGTCCGATAAGAGTGTTTGTCTAACACTCTCCATGTCAAAACACTCATCTATCTTCTCTGTATCTATCCCCACCAGAGAACAACAGACAGACGCTGATAAAATGGCTTTCCCACAGCCAAGACATGGAGCGGGGGAGGGCGTGAGGGAGAGAGAGAGGGCAACAGGAGCGAGAGAGAAGGGTACATAGGTGGAATGGGACAGAAACGAGGCACAGAGTGAGACTTGCCAGAAAATATATATTAGCAGTTGGAAGTATTAAATGATTAGTTATAAATCAGTCAGTGGTGGGTTGGGGTGTTATTAATAACGGGTTGGGCCTCGATCAGTAGTCTAAAGTCCAGTGTCCTACATTCACAGCCCAAAGCTCTTATCTACTGTATGTCTTCTAATCTGAGCCCAGCATCAGTACCCACCCTGACCTCTCACATGACCCTATCTTATCACTACAGCAGCCATTATTATCAACAGACTACTCTAAAATAGCACCGGCATAATTCCTACATAAGCAATTCCTACACCATCTGTTTTTATTATAGCTCAGCAGATGGTGACAGTAAACCTAGCCTTTCAAGGGAAAAACTAAATATATATGAATAAATTCTGAATAGATGAATTCAAACAAACAAGTCACAAAAAAAAAAACCACACACAAAAAATAAATAATTTATTTTTACTCTCAAAGTTGATTCTCATTAGATTATATATATATATATATATAAGTGTTATATAGTAACATTTTGTAAAAGTTAAGCCACATTTCTATTAAAATATTTGTATTAATAGTAAATAATATTAGTAACTACTGTATAAGTGTTATTATAAATAAACACTAATGAGTATTAAGACTAACAATAAATCAAAATAATGAATGTAATCATAGGTTATATATAATGTAATATTTGAAATATATTATATGGATATTATGCAATAAATATACAAAGCAAGAGTCTATAAATGCTCATCTTCATCTTACCTATTTTTGTAGAAAATAAATGAAATATCTAAAATATTAAATATTACTATTTTTTATACCTTTTAAAATATTCCAAATAATTTAAAATGAAAAAATAAAACAAATATTTAAGATGTAACTATTAAAGATTAAGATCAAATAATAATTTAAAGATTAAAAAATATATTTCTTTGTATTGATACTGAAGTTAAACGCAACACAAACATGTTCTCAACAGGTTTCACAAAAATCACCCAAAAAGTATTTTTAATATGACGGAAGTGATAGCTCTGATGTAGCTAAATTGTTTTGAGGGCTTCTGCTCGAAAATTCACAACCATAACCCTCGTGAACAACCCAAACAGCTCCTCTCTAAAGACCAAGAAGTCTTATCTTTAAAACCCTACCGTTTTTCCTCACAATACACTGACACACTCATGATGCTTCCCTTGTGTCGGGCCATAGCAACTCCCCTACAATAACATCAACCTTATCGATAGCTCTGCGTGACCGGTTCCCAAAAATGTACGCCACCCTTATCGATAGCGATGAGTCCACACAGCTCTTATCAATAGTTCTACACACTGGCAGTGTCCACACAAGCTTATCAATACGCCTGCCTCCACAGACACCAAAGAAGCCAGTGTGCTTCTATATATTTAAAAAAAAAAAGATCGCCCTCCCTTCATTATTGCAACACCATCATACGAAACAAAGAAAGCAAGCTACTGTATAATAACATACTAGAGAGAAACAGTCTACAAAAGAGCAATTCTGGAAAGATGCAGTGTGGTAAACACCCCAAAGGCAACACAAATCACTCCACGGTGGGTGTTGTGTGACCAGTCATACTCAGAGTTATCACAACCACACACTTCCTTTGAAGGAGGATTCATCTTAACACAGCTAAACCCAACCCAAAAAAAAAAAAAAAAAATCAGGGTAAAGTCTCATTTAATGACCAATTTGTCTTGTACTAATATATTTGTGCTTCATTATATTTGTGCTTCTTGTATGCATGATAGGGTTGTTTTTCAAAGATATTTTGGATTGCCCTGTAGCCATAGTTATGGTTACTCTGAATGTTAGTTATAAAAGCCAACGCTCGACAATATAACTGCCAGAAGAGAAACCTGTAATTATTACTTACAACTTCCAATAAAAAGATGGCATGTGGTCTTAAACTGGGAATTTTATGCACACACACACACACACACACACAGAGAATTCAACAAACAGTTCAGAATTCCATCCCATAAACACCTCAGATTTTGCTATACTTGTTTTTACCAAATCTGTTCTGATGAAGAAACAATTCCAACTTGCATGGCCTGAGGATGAGTTAATAAGCAAGTTTGAATTTCTGAGTGAACTATTGCTTTAAAGTTAATCTTAAAACACTAATAAAATCCATTTTTTATACCGTACATTATAATGCAGTGATACCTAATTTTACCTGTAGTATTTAAAAATGGAAGATTTGAGTTATTTTATTCATTCATTTAGACAAACAGAATATAACTTGGACTTCACCGTTGTGTGTAATAACTGATATGAACTATGCATCAGTTATTACACACAACATTCAATGAAATTCCATTCAAATGTACTTGTACAATTTATTTCACAATACATGTTGTTTGAGCAGCGTTTCAAAGGCACAATCAGGAAGTAATCCATTAGCAGTCAAATATAAGTCTGTCATCCCCGAAATAATTCTGAGCTATTAAATCTTAACCGCATTAGCAAAAATTTGAATATCAACAAATACCTAAAAACAATTCAACTAAACAACACCATTCTCTCTTAGTAAATTCAAACCTCAATATATTTGGTTATTTGACAGGTAACGGCCTGATACTTCATTTCCCTTTTAGCTTTAACCTTATCAGAGATATTTGTGAAAAAAAGCCCTCAATATCGGTCCAATGCAAAAAAAGATCCTCATATTCTCATAACAACAACATCGTGTCGCTTCATCTTTTTTAAGCCCCAGCGACTCCTCTTTATTGGCTAAAAAGAGCATGTAGTTATCCAGTCGCCCCTATTCAGGTTTCCGTGGCTCCTTGGGCTTCTCTATCAGGACTAATTGATTTTTAAAAAGACTATTGTTGATATCAAATGAGCAGATCGCTCCGCGGCCATTGATTTTTTGACACCGTACAACAGGAAATCTTTATCAGAGCCACACTCCGACCCTACGCTAATAGCTGGGGTTTAACCTCTGCTGAATGACAAATCCCACACTTTCCTAACCCGTACAGAGTGGAAATAGAGTGTTTAAGTGTGTTCACCAGGTAGCTTGTGGTTTTTCTGTAGATCAACTATCCACACACACACACACACACACACACACACACACATGCTCAAGCAAACAGTCCCTGATAACTCACCCAAGCGTCCGTGGGTCAAAGAGTTCAGTTGAGAAGATACAAATTTCTGGGATAGGCATCGTATATGTTCAGCGCGGCATCATTTCCATTTTACCCTTCTTTTGCTAGGTGGAGATAAGACACCTGCGTTGCCACTCTCATCAGATGAGCTTCAACAGAACTTTATCATTGACATTTACTACTGTTTACACAACTAATTTCTCTTAACTGTACTTCTGAACTTTTATCTGACCAACACAAGGCCTGAAGAAGAGCCGATGCCAACCATAAAATATGCAAAGGGGTAGGCAAGATGAACTATGCTCAAATAGAAAGCGTTCCACACTGCTGCAAAGATGTGGCTTTGAAGACACACGCCTGGAGAAACAAATAAAGACTTTGAGCTATATCTAAAATTCCACCACGGAGAAAAAAAATTGAAGCGTTAAAGCGAGTTTATAGCAGAAATGCATGTCGGGTAGAAATATATTTCGCTGTAAATAATGTTTGACCAGAATAATGTAACAAGAATAACTGCTGTAACAGACAGCAAAACAAATCGTTGAATGAAGAATCATACTAGATTGTTTAACTTAAGCCTTACCGAAGTGGCTCACCCAAACCAACAGGGGGCGACAAGTAAGAAAGGTGCGGTTAGTCTTTACAGGGTGATATCTACATAAAAGGAACATAAACTTCATGCTTCCTCTTTATTTCGAGAGATCAGCAGGCTTGCATCACAGCCATAACCTATGTTTTGCTACAGTGACATTAAGTTCTAGGGAGCTGTTTAAATGCAAGTATACATTCTAAAAGGATTTTAGCCTACAACGCACATGCACTAAATTCCACAAAACTGCCATTTTGACTTCATGGGGGTTTTAAATGCATATTTAGCAGGTAATACATTGCTTTGGGATAATAATTGTGTGTTTAATTCTCACCCTTAATGCTGCGATTTAATGAATTTATATATTCGAATGTCTTCTGGTTAAGAAACCATATAGATGCTCTATAATCTTCTGTATGACTGCAGGCCTGATCTCGTGTGTGTGTGTGGGTTTTTTCCTTGTCTTCCACCACCGTTACCCTTTCACAAATTGAAAGTGAGGACCTTCCAGAAACTCGTCCTGATAATCACACATAAATTAATTAGAAAATGTTTCTTGACATTCTCGCTGCATAGACAGGGGAAAAGACTCCGGGAAAAGCCATCAAATTAATTGTACGGTATGTGACTTTGATAATTAATTCAATAATTATTTCATGTCTACTTTAGCAACTCCTTCTGGCTGGAAAAAAAAGGGACATTTTGATGATAGCGGTGTAAGGGTTTAAGTTCTGAGAAGAAATGATGGGAAATTACACTAAAATCCAGCGGTGAGAGATTTGAAATGTTTCGAGCGCAAACACGCATTGGAACGTGACGCATGCGTCAAATATACAAAACATAAAACCAAGTGAAATCTGCAGACAAATGATTCTAGACCTTTTTTTTCTAACTGCTTTAATCCAATCAGTCCCAAGGTGCCTTAAAAGTGTTCTTCTTTCTTTACAATAAACACTTAAAGTGTAGTTCGAAGCAACTGCATGTGTAGCAAATTCATCCTCTATAAAACAAACTGAAATCAGAAACCGTTTATAACTAAATGTCTGAGGGAAATAAACTTTAAACTAAACGATATTTAATTTAATTGGATTTAATCCAACCGTTGGTATAATATTAATGCAAAACCACCAGGAATGGTTCAATATGATATTTTTTTACATAGTTAAACATGCTCAACTGTTTTCAAGTTATGAATGACAGATGCAAGTGGCACAAGTCGAGGCCTGGTGGAGGGAAGATATAGGGCAGGAGGGAGGAAAGACAAACAAATGCAGGGCACAGAGAAAGAGAGACAGGAAATGGCAGGAAAGCGCAGGCATCTGATAGGGCTGGTAATCGGCGTGGCAGTGTCCCGGCTGTTGTCGCCAGTTCGTGGGCCACATGGAGCAGCTGGAGAGATAGCAGCAGGGGACGGCAGTGAGAAATGTTCCTCCAGATTAAAGCCCACACCTCTCAATCATCAACAGGGGAAGTGAGTGACAGAGAGGGAAGAGTATGTTCTTAATTACAGATAAATGCCCCTTCCTTCACAGTCAATCATCATTGTGTGAGCCGTACGCGCAATTCACACAGAATGCTTCTATATATAAATTGTTTCAGTCTGAGAGTTTTGTGTGATGTGTATTAGTTGCCGTTGAGCTCGGTTTAACCACAAGTGTGGGACGATTGTCCCACAGCCCACTGTGCACAATAAAGTTCCAGCATTCTGCAGGTGTTTAGGGTGCATGCCAAGAGATGCATGTTACTGTTAATTTATGATACGAGCTTTAACCGAACGGAGTATAACTCATCAGATAACTTGATTCTTGGAAAACCAACATAGTCAAATTTGGTTTCTTATTTCATTAAAAAAAAAAAAAAAGAAGCATGCACCAGTAGCTGTGCTAACGCCCTTCACTTCACTTTTTAGTATGCAGAGTTATAATACCATAAATGGATATTATTGTTTTTCTGATTTGATGAAGATTTGACTAAATGCGTGGGGTGTTTTAGTAATTATTAGTGTTGTTAAAGTGAGCGTTAGATGGCAGCAAAGATGATCTAAATGTAAAAACAAGAAATGAGCATGCACGATACACAACCAATATAAACAGATACAGATAAATTACAATTCCCACAAGTCAGGAATCTGGGGAACACAGTGCTGTGCTGGGATAGGAGGGTAACGTGGGGAAGTGAGAGCGACTGAGAATGGAAGTTAACGGTCTGACGCTGGTCCCGCTCTGCTCAGCCTCAGATAACAGCTTCGCCCGAGTCCCTCATAGTGCAGCACAACCACAGCCGGATCTCAGGAAGAAATAATGAAAGATTGCAGAAGAAGGCTAGATAATCAGAATAACTGAAAACCATCAACTTCACAGGCTGTCATTCTGGCATATCTGCGCTGCCAAAACATTCTCGCCGACACAGGAATAAAGAAAGAAAAAAACCCCAACACATTACCTTGGCAAAATACCAGGTGGTGTTGTACTGTACAATGGCACTCTATGTAGCTCTGTGAAAACACCTGCTATTATGCTCCTTTTTTCTATGAACCCGTTACAGCATTAAACTTTGCAGTTTTCTCAATAAATACATTTTTTTAAAGAAGCAAACAAGCTTCTACAGCATGCACAAGATTAATGGTGAGTACACAATAACACAAGATCTGGGTGTATCTTATATCATAATCATGTTTCGAGTTTATGTATTAGAGTCTTTTTATGGTTAGTATTTATTTTGTATTGTTATTTGTAACCCAAATCAGCTTAACCACACTAACCACATAATTGATGAGTCTGACAGCATGTCAAGATTATTAGCATGTTTAGGCTGAGCTGAATTTGTCCAAACAGCGACCAACATAGCGGTTTCAGGTTTCCACTAAATTATGCCCCAAAAGACATACAATAAAATGATGAGAAAGAAATTCAGCTTTGTTCAGCAGGATATAGATCATCAAAGGTCTAGCAAAGCATCAGTGCCACCAGTGCCCTTCCATTGAGAGTGACAGCAGATCAAAATAAACTTGTGAATGAATCTTTTGAATTAACTTTGAAATGCGGAGCACAATTGGATATTATATCCATACACTCCGGCGCTCTGATCTAAGCTTCCTCATTCAGCAGCGAAACAATGGGTCCAGGGATGAGATTGAATGACTCGCCAGTGAATTTCACTTCTTCAGTCGTGTGTTGTAGACACGTCTGATAAAACCTCAGACTGCAGGCGCTTTTGTCTCCCTGAGAACAATATAAATATGTTTAACAAGGACTACCACATGCTACACTTCAAACAATTGAGCCCAGTTTAATTATACAAAGTAATATTCAGTTTATTTAAAGCTGAAGTGTGATTTTTTTATTTTATTTTTTTACAGTAAAAAAAAAAAAATGTAACAGGTGTGTTAATGTAAAACATTAATACCATTTTTAGTTTAAGAAAGTTTAAGAACAAACCAACGGATGTGTTGGAGAAACCTGTTTAATAACGATCACTATTTTTGCCACCGTTCAAAACCACAAACTTCCCCTTAAAATTGCACAAAAAAAAAAAATTTAAAAAATAAGAATCAATAAATCGTATGTAATATTTACAAAAAGTACAGAGAAAAAACTGAAATGCGAAAATAAGTTTGATTCAATTTAGACAACGTCACTAAAAATAAGTATAACTAAAATATGAACAAGTAATATAGCAAATATAATAAATTATATTATTATATATTTTAATAATAATACATAAATTACTTTAACAGATTTATTAAAATTATATGTACTTTTGTAAAGATTTACTTTTGCCGGGATTTTTTTGTATCTATCATAGGACAATGTAGAAGTAACAGGAAGCGGGAAATGTCCTCTATTCGAATTCAAAGGCGCTATCCACCGTTTTCTTGACGTAAAAATGAAAATTTAAAATTCTATGGGTTTTGCTGCTTGAGACTGAAAATTAGTGTGTGTCTTTGCATAGTGTTTTAATGTATTATCTTAACTTATCTTAACACATTGGTTTTTAGTGCAAACAGTTTTACCGCACACTGTTATTGTCCTCGTTATTTACCAGAATCATGCGTTTGTATCACTTCTGGGTTTTTTCCCCCTCACAAGTTGTAAAAATGGCGTCAAAATTTTATATAAAAAAATACTAAAAGTGTGGCAGCTACTCCAGCTTAACATACTTTTTTTAAAGTGACTTTTACCTTTTTTAAAACTTAAATATATAATATAAACACTAATATTTGCAGCAACACCTCCAATATGTGTGCGCATGTATTTGCAGGAAGACTTCATGACATTGGTCTGACATCTGCAAATACATTTCTTTTTAAATTTAGTTCCACTCTCTCCCCCTTTCTGAGCTGCGCTGATATGTTTTTAATTTTCCAGCGTTCAGGACTCTTCAGGAGGTCTATGCAGATTTTCCTGCTTCTCTGCTGACGCTGTAAAACCTGGCCAACACCTCCGCACCTATCAGCGTCCCTGCAGCCCTCTCATCAATGCCAGTTCCAGCACCCGCAAATAATTTATCAGCATTTAAATGCCACTGATAATATGCACACGCTGCTCCCTCCGATCCTTTATAATTAAATATGATAAAATCCCACCACACCGGGTAAATAATAATAATCATTATTATCATTGCCATTATAATGCTTTATTGGAGTAATTTGAATGACTGGATAAGGAATGCTGCTGGGGAGAGAATGCTGGGCAAGCAGGAACGTTATATGCGAAGCTAGTTTAGTCAAGGTCTAATTCCATCCTGCCAAACTCTAAAAGAGAAAGCGAGATGAAGAGAGAGAGAAAGAAAGAGGGGGAGAAGGGGAAAAAGGAGCAACGGTCCGCCAGCTAGAAGGGATTACTGTGACGGCCATTTGCATATCAAGAATTTTAAGCAGAGAGGAAAATATCAAACCCTCCAGCCAGCAAGGTCATTTTGAAGATAATTTTTTTTTTTCATAATTTATTTTGCATATCATGCAGCAGGACACGTTATAGATTAAAAAGCTGCTTTGCCATATCAACCCATTCCTGACACTTCTGCCTCACCACTGCCTATCAATTCATTCAACAGAACCCCACCCTGAAAAATATTCTATAAAGATACAGAAGCAATTAACAAACAACAAGCGAGAGTTTTCCACGGACGTTGCGTACGGATGCTTTATAAGGACGGATAGGCCACCCGTGAAAATTAAATAGCGGGCGTCGTCGAATTGTGATACGCGTTATCCTTCGAATTTTTTTTAAGCATTCAATTTAAAAAGTATTTTTGATTGACACTTCTAAACGGTTGTATAATGCCCTAAAAGAGTCTGATGTATTTCAAACGCTGTTCATTTTTATACAGAATCCAGACTAAACTGTGCCCAGAATACCGGCATTTCTTAAAGACGTGAATTTTATAGCTTCAAAAGTGATAAGGAACTTTTAAATGGGCATACTTGTTTATTTATGGCCTGTGTTCTATCTCGATCTCTTTATCTATATGTTTGTGTATGCGTATACAATAAAGCTTTATGCAAACTGATAAGAATGACATTGGATGAGAACCTGCCTGCTGAGAACTTTCAGGAAGCGTATACGAAAGGTTAAACAGAAATAGGAAAACACTTTAAGAGATATTTTCAGTACAGAACGACAAAAACACACAAGAAAATAGAGAGAAATTATGGGTTTGGCTGCCACTGCGCCTTCATACCATCACCTAAAACCTTAGAGAAAGAGGTAAAACAGGAGGTGACATCATCAGACAAGGCCCAGCCCAGCACAGGAGTTAACACCAGAACTACACAGTAAAAAATGAGAAAAAAATTTAAACAGTCCCTGATAAAACGTGTTTTCCATTGAACCGAACATTTTTGAAAAAAGTGGTGACATACTCAAAACGAATGCTGAGGAAGAACAAGGAAGAAGTGCATGTCTGCATTCGTCAGGGGGTGTTGGTGGTGATGGAGAGACCAGTGGTGGGATGTGGGGTGGTGTGTGTGTGTTGGGGGGGGGTCATGGCGATAAGGGAAAAATTCAGACCGGTCAAAGTTTCCCTTTTGCCAATCGTGCTCCTGATAAAGGCAGCGCCTGCTCCAGTACTGATAGAAGGCCTATCTCTCCAGCTCCCCCTCTCTTTCTTTCTCTCTCTCTCTCTCTCTTTCTCTCCCCCTCTTCCTCATTCTCCTGGCAGTTAGTTTGCGAGGGATAAAAAAAAAAAAAATAGCCTATCGCACTCAGATCGCCAGCGCTGTCATCAAGCGGCAAGCGCACAGCAATTAATATCACTCCAATTACTGTTAAAAGGACAGGCTGGAACAGGACGATAATAAACACATCCTTGACGTGAAAAATTAAAAACACACACATACACGCGGGGAGACACACATATTTAGGCGATTTCTAAATATTCGAGATAAAGAAAATGCCTTGCATATTGAATCATGTCATACTCTACTAGATCCCCACTATCGCTACAAGCTGTACTCCTCAGCCGTGCTGTCCTGAGAGAAAAGATGGAGAAAAATGATAGAAAAAGCCGTTTTACGTTATCCAGGCCGATATTAAAGATTCCCAGTATGTTTTTACAGCGAGTACAGTAAAGTTCTAAGGGTGTCTAAGATTTTATACAGCCGGTTTGAGGGCAAGAGCACAACACACAAAACATCCTAGAGGTTCATTCATATTTATTATCTTGCTTTTGCAATTTTGAGGGTAATTGGCATTGGAGAACAACCAAGAAATTTGTTGCAAAGAATAAGGCACACTAAGTTTGAAAACCTGTACTGAAAGCTTGTTTAAAATAGCACAAGTCATTCTTTGCTCAATTAATCTAAGCTGATCTTCAGCTGGTTCACTGGACTCCCTGACTGGCCAAAACAGATGCTTTTTTATTTTAAAGTAGGATGGCAGTGGTTCTCAACTTCATTTGCTTTAGGGCCCAGATTGAACCTGAAGTGACAACCAAATTAAAGTAAAAATTGGTTCAAATTTTATTACCCAATGTTATGAAAATTAAGGATGATATTTTATTATACCCTTTTTTATGTTATTTAGCTGCTTTCTACCACGAATAGACAAAATAAAGTGATCAATGGTAAGACAGCTGAGTATGAATTCATTTCCACTGGTTATTTTACAGAAATCAGGGTTACCTGTCTGTGAGAAACACAAGTACCAACTCTAAAAGAGACTGTTACTATATTTCTGATACATTGTGTGGTCAATAAACGCACTGGAGATTTTCCTAAGCTAACAGTCAAGTTTTTAGATGATAACACTGTGATCTGACCCTGTCCTGTTTAATAAAGCTTCACAGGATACACATTGAAAGTTTATCTGAACCGGCTGAATTCTCAGACGTGTCACAACTGTGATGTCACAGGAATGTGGTAAATCTTTGCGGCACTGACAAAGTGACTAAGTGTTGGGAAGTGCACATTAGATTCACAACCTCGATACGAAAATGACTGTACTTACTCCACGATTTACAGGCAACTCAGACTGAATCATTTCTGTTTCGAATGTGTAACTTGATAAAGTCGAGGACTATATTGTTTCATGGGAAATAAGCTGACAATATGAATATAGCCGGCTCTTCTTGAGGAGCCAGTGAATCATGCGACAGCTAAACACTCCGGGAGCAGGGACAGATTGAGACTGACCTGGGCCGTTCCACTGGGGTTTCCCTTCCTCATCTGCCTCTTCCTCCTCCTCCTCTTCTGTACAGTGTTTTGGTCCTTTCTCATCTTCCTCACCCTCATCCGGCAGCGCCAGGGATTCATGGGTTCTGGGCTCTGTGGAAAATCAGTGGATCAATTTGTAAGGGAAACAGGATCACACATTTTTATTATTCCAGTTTTAAAAGGTTTGTGCAATTTAATCTGTGTTATATTATCTGCATACATTCATACACACACACACACACACACACACACATACACATATATATATATATATATATATATATATATATGTATATTATCTGAGTACTTCTGGTCAATCTCAGCATTCTGCAGACAGAAGTTTCTGTATAACTGACATTTATCAAATATTTATATTCCAAGTCAACATGAAAAACGTTCAATAATTAGTTAGCCATTACTGCAAATTAATTCACTTCAGAGTGTTCTGCTTCAACTTGGGGGTCCCAGTCACCCCTTTTTTTTTTTTTTTAGAGATTACGTTTGCAATAACGACCAGCTGATCGTATATTTATTAAAAAATTCAGTACAATCAGCAATATTGTGAAACATTAAATTTTGAGTT
>JAUCMU010000036.1:20624493-20637779 GCA_032275025.1 Enteromius treurensis
TATATATACACATATATATGTGTGTATATATATATATATATATATATATATATTAAAATAGAAAACTAAAAATGTAATAATATATAAATAATATATAAAAATATATAATATATAAATAAAAAAATCTGTCATGGCATAGCTGAATATTCAGTCTTCAGTGTCACATGATCCTTCAAAAAATAATTCTAATATGCTGATTTGATGATTTATTTAAGACTTAATTAAGGATTATGATCAGTGTTTTTGATGATCGTTGCATTCCAACTGAATGTACTTTTTTATTTTATTATTATTTTAAAACCTAATCACTGTATTAACTTCTTTCAAAAAAAAAATTACTGTCCCAAACAGTAAAACATTCAATATTATAAAAAAATATTAAACATAATATCAATATTTTTCAGTTTAATTCTTATTTATATAAACGATTGGCCATTTTTTGGACCAGAGATGTGTTGTTTCAAGTTTTATGTTGTACAGTTCTCCAATACTTTATGCAAAATGAGTGTGGTGGTCTTGCTCTGATGATCAAAGGTGGCCAAAAGAGAGGCCTGTGTCATTCAGCAACACAACATCTCAGTATACACCCGAGACCTTTTGATTTACCAAGCGAGAACTAGAAACCCCTGCCAACAGACGGCCAGCGTCCTCCTTTTATTAAGGCCGATCTTTTTCATCAGTGTGAAAGACAGAGTATAGATCTCCCAGACATTGATGCCAATGATTAGTTATTCTCTTTGATCAAAGCGATCACCTTGCTAATAGCAGTCTCTCTGCTCTCTCATGCACTGTTGCATGTATACAAGTAACCTGACATGACTTCTTGTTCTCTTCTCTCCCACACTCCACTTTTCATCGTATCCCCTTCCCCAACTCCCTCCCCCTTCACCCCACCTCGATTACAGCTCATCTGTGGTGCACAAAGGGCATGTTTACCCTTGCATTCCCGTGGCGATAAACAGCGATAGCTGCCGATCGATACCAGCCATAAATGTCCGTCTGTGTGACGCAGGTCAGAGCTGCCATTATTAATGCAACAGGTTGAAGATTAGATCTTCATCATCAAATAAATCTCACATGTACACGCCCTTCTCGTCAACCCGTGCAATTCCACCCAGACCCAACCGCCTTTCTCAGCCCGTCCCGGCACATGCCGTCCTGTGACGTGCCTCCCTCCCTGCCTAAGAAGCCCTATTATTTTCAGCTATAAATCACATTGAATGGCACATTGATTTTATCATGCAGCGCTCAGCGTGAGGAGAGGAGCTGGAGCCACAGTTATTGCATTTAATATTATCAATATAATCTCCCATATCATCTGAGCAGAGACGGCAGGTATCAGGGTGGATGGGTGCTGCCACCATCCTGGCTTCTCGACAGTCTCCTTAGTCTACCAGCACATGGAAAACACACACACACACACACACACACACACACACACACACACATATACCACGTCCCCAACCCAACAACCTTCTTTCATCTGATAACAGCAACTTCCCTTGTCACACCTGGAGGGCAAAGTCACCCAACTTGCTCCATTCTTTCTGGCTGGCCTCATTTTTTAGAGTCAATTTTCTGCGAGTTCTTTTTCCCAAACAGATCACCGTGGCAGGGTCAAATTCCTTTCTTGTAAGTTACAGAGGGCTCAACTGTATCATCTCTGAGTCCAACATGGCGCCCCAAAGTGGGGCAAGCTAACATGTTTCCATTCAGTTAACTATTTCAGCCTCAGTGAAACCATAAGCCGGATCAGGCCCGTGATCAAACCTCGCTGGGTTGGAGATAACAAAAGGTGTTCGGGAACACGGAGCCATCTTTGCTTAAGGTTTATCAGCTTCTCTGTAGATACAGATGAGGACTTCATCAGATCTTTCTTCGGATCGCTTCAGACCAACCCTTTCATGTGGAAACCAGCAGCCGCCCTGCTATTAATGATTATTAAAAGGTGGTATTTTCGTTTATATTTATGTTTTACAGGTGGTTATCGGCACTGTGTGCCTGTGACTGTTTGAGTGTTTTTCTGAAGCAGTTATCAGTTGGTTATCGCCTGTCTCTTTCTCTCCCAGATGGTGGATAAGGGAGCTTGCCTTTATTAGCCACTGCTGGCCTGATAAAGACCTGGTATTGATCGCAGGTTGAAAGAGCAGGTTCGTCAAACACGGCTGATTTACAGAGGCTGATAATAGCAGCACCGGGCAACAGTGGAGCCCTGAGGGGTGGGGGCGAGAGATTAATAGAGGAAAAAAAAGAGCTAAAGAAACACGTTAACATAGACCCTCTTTTCACACCAGAAAATAGAAGGACGACAAATAGCACCTCGAATGCGAACTTGCGAATACCACATACTCGTATGTATAAATGCACACGCACACAAGCGCACAAACAAAACAGGGCAATCTCTAAACTAGTCACGATTAGCACCTGACAGAATTTCCATGCGTTTATCAAAAGCAGCCAACGAACCGGCTCTTATCTCCTCAGTCCCCAATTTCACAAGAACAGGAATTTTCCAGATTAACAGAAAAAAAGAAAGAAAGGAAAAAACAGAAATCTTAACTAAAAAATGTGACTTAAATATCACGCGTCTGGAAAAAACGGACAAAAAAACGAAAGCATTCTGCCTCATTCATTGAGCGTTTCCTTTTCCACAACAATTATTTCATAAAGAATTATTCACACTGTTCTCTCATTCCAAACTCCTTTTCTTTCCTATAATTTTTCTGCCATATTAAGAGTAAAAATATAAAAACACTACATAAATGTAAATGTTATTGCTAAAAGAAAACTGTCACACTATGTTTTAATGATATTCCACACTATATTGCAAGTTCAATGAAAAGTTCAAATATGAAAGCTTACGATGCATCATGCCAAGCTGCACAGCAGCATCAAACGTTACTGGCACGGCGATTGACATTTATTAGAAAGCCCAAGTATACAATTTCAGTCTGTACTTCAAAGAAGCTAGTATACGGCTCAAAAGGTTCATCAAGGGTTCGTTTTTGGTCCTTTTCGGAGGTTAAAAAGAGCTGTTTTTCAGATGATCAGATGTAAGCGAGATACTGTTATCAATAAGCATCAGTTGTAAAACTGTTTCATCACAAAACAATACAGGTTATTTCAGACCATAAACACACAGTTGGGAACGTCTGGTTTTCATAAAACAGCCGGTTTAGCATGTGTCACTTCACCTTCGTTATAAAGTGGTGTGAATGAAGGTGGACTTGAACTGTCACACTCTGCAGAGTCCTCCTGGTCTGAAGCTCCACCCTCCTCTCCTGACATGCTTACATCATCAGATGGATCCTCACTCCCATTAAGATCCCCAATTGAGCCTGCAAAGAAAAACACAGAGAGAGAGAGAGAGAAGGGGTCATAAAGAGAAGAGCAATATAAAATAAAAGTCATCCGACATTAAAAGGCCTTTTAAAAGATCTCATATCATGCCAAAGCCTCAACTGAGAGGCTTTAGATAATGAGAATATACCCTATTAATGTCCTAAAGGAAGTAGGGTGTGCTGTAAATAAAAAGTGATAAAGTACATGATTTAAAAAGAAATTTCTGATTCATTTCAAACCCTCCTGCTACATGCCTTTTACAGCTTTAATTGGTTGGAAATCCCAGAGCTTCAGACCACAAGGAAGCAAATGAACACGGTGTGTGTGTTGTATCACTAGCCAGGGTGATTAACTCATTTGTATAACTCAATACATTCCCAGTTGGCAGCAATTGAACAAAACCTTACACTTTCCAACCATGATGAGATAACTAAATGTTGGTGTTTGAAAATACCTATTTAATTAGTTGATCTTACAAAAAAAAAAAAAAGGTGATAAAACTAATTGTGTAAAAAATCAGTTTTAAATTGAAGTTATTTTTTAGAGAGATCAAGCTAAAACTATTATTATACATGTTATTATAATGTGATACGTGACAGACAACGGCTGCTGTAGTGGACTATGCATTTTAATTCAACCGCCGCCATCTGTATTGTTATTCTAATGAGGTTTAAGACGAGTATACTATTAAGAAAAATGACAAAATTCACCAAAGCACATTCTCACTGCGCTTAACTCAACCAGGACACCCACTATTTGACGCATCTGCATCTACAGGGGTTGGAAAATCGGATTTTACCACAGTTTTTGGTAAATTAATTTTCATTAAGTTGTGATGAACGGAGAGGGGATTGTTCGGAGCTAAAGCCATGACTGGAGGCGTATATATTTACACTTCCTAGAACAAAGAGGCCTATAATCTATACAAAGCACACAACAATACCCGTGAATAAAGAGCCTTGTAGAAAAAGGCAAAGGCAATTTTTCTAATTCTGTTAATTTCACTTCCAAAGCAATTAAAACGAGGCGGAGATAATGCTTGGAAACAATCGCTCCCTGACAAAGTGTTTCTGTCTTTGTAAATGAAACATCTTTAGGCTAATTTCGACTTCCACGCCTGCATGGTTCACTGTAATTTCAGATAAAATTAACACACTTAGATTTGGACCTTAGTAATAAAGGACGTGTGAGAGAGAAAAGTAAAAAAGATCGATCCCATACGCCATATTTTTAGAATGTAGTCCGGGCCTTGCTAGATCTAATTTTCTATATCTGTGGCGACATTTTCATACAATTAATTTTCCTTTAATCATAATTGTACAAAGGGGCTCCTCTGTTTAAAATTCCAATTACATTTCGTGTTTAAATGTAAGTCTGAATTATGATTTTCTTTCCCATTACTGCTCTGGTTAAATGAATAAATGGCCGCATCACTGCTTACAGACATCAAATGGCGCGGAAAAAGTTTCTGCTCAACCTCTTCATCTTATACGAGGAATAATATGTATCTTTCACAGAACTAAACACTGAAAAAGGATCGCCTGCATTGGCAAAGTGTCAGCAGGCAACTTTATTTTTAGTACATTTAATAAAAAAAAAATCGGGCACATGTGTAGAATAAGAGCGCTATCCTAAATATCCCATAATTAAACCTGAATAATAATAAGAAGAATTGAACTTTCTGCTTTCTGTCCATGTTTAAGGACTAAACCCTGTAAAAGCCCCCATTCTGTCTATCATGCAAAGCAATAGAAAAAAAGATTTTTTCACTTTTGAGTTCTAACTGGCACTCGAACAGGCAGAACAAAGTGAGAAAGCTGATGAAGGCGGATGAGATAGTGCTTTATTAAGCGGCTTCGTCCACATCAAACCAGTGTGCTTAGCGGCAGTGATTAAACTAAGAGACAACACATCAAACCTGAGCCCTGATTAAACGAACAAACTTCCTCACCCTCACGTTAATCACCACATTACCAAACAGCCCAAACACAGCGAAAAAAAAAAAAAAGAACACAGCTTCTATCTGGAAATCGGAGACTTGCGAAGATACTTCGAGGACAACTGGAAGTCTATGGGCATGTGTGTGTGAGCGTTCAGGGAAGTCCTGCGGTACCCGACTTATAATTTCAAGCACAAGTGGCTACACACATTGATCATAGCCAAAGGCATTAAAACACTCTTAGTAATATTAATTAGATGGATCCGAGGGTTAGACCGGCCACTTGAAAGCACAGCATCCCGCATAAATCAAAAGGAGGCTTCACAAATGTATCGTTTCGAACAGATCTCTCAGTGCTAAAACAGCTGATGAGAAGACTGATCAGTTTATATACAGAAAGGTAAAAGGAGGTATTGATCTGCTAGCCTGAAAATGTGCTGAAATGATTGATGAGCCAGTCGAGTGCTGAGACAGAGGCCTGGCTGGACGAGACTCGTGTCACCAGCATCGCTGGAGCTGTAGATAAGCTGGGAGCCTCGGGGCTTGCGCAGCCCTGGCAGGACCTCTGCGGACACGCTGACGTGCAGGAGTGGACTTTCTCTTGCTTTGCCAAGCCTCGCCATCTCCGTTTCTGCCAACACAGCATGCGGTGTGAAAGAGGTACCCTTGTGTTCATTCAGTAAAACTTATAGGGCGTACAGGCACTTACACGATGGATTAAAACGAGGGTGCGGTGCATTATTAATCATTGGACTGTGGCTTCTCTAGAACATACATGTTGTGGTATAATTTACAGAGTCATACATATACAACTGAAGGCTACAGAACAAGCCTGCCACAGAAAACTACACTGTTGTTTTTTACATAAGTGGTCTCTATTAAATATTTAAAAATTACATGCTACATTCCATCAAAAAAATTTAACTCTAAAAATTAAAAAAATTATTTAACTGGTTATTTTTGATAAATTATGCATGCAATTGACCTTAAAATACACAACAGGGCAGGTTACTTGTATGAAACAATTTAAAAAAAAAAAAATTTTTCCAAACAACAAATGCTTCTTTTATGGTTCTTGTATGGTCACAGATCACTGTATTACCTCAGTTCAAGCGGCAAGTAAATCGATGTGCAAAATAAATATTCATTTACATTTATATTCATTTATATTTCATTCGTTTACTGTAAATCACTCACAAAATATTTTTCATCACAATGCAAGACACTAAAAAAAAAAAAACATTTAAAAAAAACATAAAAAGAAAGAAAGCCTGACTTATTATCCTGTGCAATATAACAAGGAGATGTTTGGAACAAATGCTCATGCTGCTCATTCTCAAACAATAAAAGTATCATAGAATCTAAATGCTCTTTTCTTGAAGCTGTGCAATAGTTATACGTGAAATAAAGAGCAATATTTAAGTCACACTCAAAATACTACCTAAATGTCACCAGCTTGGATATTCCTCTGTAAATAACTCCTTTTACTATAAACAGATGGGAGTTATACAGGTTTCAAAAGACATAAAGGCAATATCTGTACAATTTCTTTCAAATCGGAGCTAAAATTTAATAGAAAAAGAGAGGGGCTTACATATAAAACACCGCAAGAAGCACAGTATATTTACACAATGTCTTTTGTATTTGCCAAAGCTTGAACATAAAGCGTAAGAACAAAGAAGAAGAATTAATCAAAAACTCTTAAGACCGAGCAAGAGCAGCACAGAACAAATAATATAGTTATACTTGACGAGGCTCGTTAATAATGAAATAAAAAAAGTAAACAGCGCAGGAAGATACTGTTCTCATTTCCATCAGTCAAATCACACGAATGAGTGATTATAATACTTATGATAATGACTGATTATTGTAAGGTGATAATGTGTGTTGATGATATTCATGTGCGCTGGGCATCGGAGCACTTCAAACGGGCCTGACTGATCCTCGCCGTGGATTTGTCAGCAGGTTGTCAAACATCAAACAGCCGTGAGCCCAGGACACTGCAAAGAGGCACATTTTAAAGACATCCCTCGATTTCCTTATCTTCTTCTCTCACTCTACGCTTCCTTCTCTGCTTTTTACATCCCTCCATCACGTTACTGTCTGTACCTTTTCTCTGCCTCTCTCTCGCCTGTGCAAGCTCTTTCCTTTCACCATTACTCTCTCTTTTCTTTCACTCTTCATCTCTCTCTCTCTCTCTCTCTGACTGGGAGCGTCACTCTGTGTGGATAGCTGCAAGCCGTTCCCAGTTATCGCCTCCTGCAGACTCTACCGGTCTGATCTGTCTCCTCTTCATTAAGCAAATACGCCGACGTGGAAATGAAAACATAATAGCTATTTGATTTCCAGAGAGATATTTTGCATATTGGTTCGGAGCTGATAGTGGAATTTCATCAAGTCGTTTTTTTTTTTCATGCTTTAAAAACTGAATTACTGAGCTGGGCGGCTTCGGCAGGATTTCTTTACATTGCTGGGAAGAGGGAAGGAGAAGAAAAAAAAAAACGGCGGCAGCGGTTCCCCAGGAAGACTACTTAAACGATTAAATATCCCCCATTCCCCTTTTTCTCTTTTTGATAACGGGGAGGGAAAATTTAAAGAATTCACAGTGCTTTAGGTTCAACTATACTAATCAGAGATAGAGGGAAGAAAATTAACTCCTTAATGAGCAGGAGCTGTCTGCCAGATAATGGTCAAGGAGAGGTGATAGGGGCTGGAGACTGAAAGAGAGCGAAAGAATGGAGGAATAAAAACAGAAAGATGGATTCACCGAACAGGGGAGGAATCAGATTTTACCCCTCCTCTGGAAATTGTTCTTTGTGTCCACAGAGGGCAGGTGCGATTGTCTGCAACGATATCTCTAAGGTTACAAGCCGTTTGGCTCGCCATATAGATGAATGGTGCATCTGAGGGTATTTCTCATGCCCCTTTGAGAGAAAAACTACCCCTGCAAGTACAGATCAACAAACCTGCTCACCAATTTATCAGAGCCTTCCATGTAGAGAAAAAAAATCCTACTGACGTCTATTTTCCTGTTCTGTTGGAACACTTGCGAGCACAGCCTTACCATTTCTGTTACAATACATACATACAAGCCTATAAACTTTTTCAGAAAAAAAAAATTCAACTTATATAAGATTGGGGTACAAAAAAAAAAAGGAAAAAAAAACTCACATTCACATGGATGAAAGGAGTGAAAAAAGCCAATTTCTGAGACTTTTTTCCATCCTTTAATGAACGGGAAAAATCCCTTTAATAGAGATTTTGCTCACAAAGAGGAATTTTCACCCAATTAGATATTTTAGAGCTGAGCATAAATATATTCACTATACAAATTACCATGACTTCTTATGATTGTATTACATTTATATGGCTTTTTGAGTCCTTTAAATCATGATTTTAATATTCCCTGATGGGTTTCCTTAACTATGGGAACCTGGTATGACAAAGTCAGATAAAATTTTTTTTTTTTTTTAAAAAGACCACTGTCATTCATATGCGGACACACGGAAAAAGGAATCAGAAAAACCTCTATTCTTGGCCTATACAATACCACTGAAAGAACTGGGGTCAGTGAGACTCTGAATAAATTAATTAATAAAAATAAATAAATCTTTAAATTATTGATTCAAATTTTGTAATTAATTAAGTAGTGATGCATTAAATAAAAAAATTTAAAAAAGAAGGACCAACCCGTTAACAGTGATGTAAACTATATACTTTATGTGACCCTGGACCACAAAACCAGTCTTAAGTCACTGGGGTTTATTTGTAGCAATAGCCAAAAATACATTGCATGGGTCAAAATTATAGATTTTTTTTTTATGCCAAAAATCATTAGGCAATTAAGTAAAGATCATGTTCCATGAAAATTTTTTGTAAAATTCCTACTGTAAACATTTCAAAACATAATTTTTGTTTAGTAAAATGCATTGATAAGATATTAATTTGGACAACTTTAAAGGTGATTTGCTTACTTTGATTTTTCAGCACCTTCCGATTCCAGATTTTCAAATAGATGTATCTCGGTCAAATAATGTCCTATCCTAACAAACCATGTATCAATAGAAAGCTTATTTATTGAGCTTTTATATGATGTATACATCTCAGTTTTGTAAAATTTTTAAGTTTTGTGGTCCAGGGTCACATATATAGTTCACAATATAATTGGCAATAATCTGGATAAATGACACTACCATAACACCAAGGCCATAACACTCGTCCAATTTCCTGGAGAGAGGAGAAGGCACATTTTCCCCTCTTCAGACATGATGCTAAACACACGTCAAACCAAACCCTATCCTTCCTTCACCCCTCCAACCTTCCACCCATTGCTAGAACAGCAAAAATAGACTAAACAGATTAAACGTGCAAGTAAACGAACTCATATCAGAGCATGTGTGTCTGTGTTTATTTGCCGAGTGGGAAAGGCACAATAGGAAAGAGGGAGTGTGTTTGAGTATTTATGAGAATGACTGAAAAGGAAAAGCCAGGAGGGAACCTTTTCTTCTGAAGGTCAGGATAGATGTTGGTGGACTGGAAAACAGTGTGTGATCATTTATATTTTTTGTGAAATACCCATCGGTAAGAATGTGTGTGTGTGTGTGCGCGCACCTAATCAAATGACTTGCAAGTTGTTCATATGGAAAGACAGATACGAATGGATGAAATAAGCAGTTGATTCAGCCGCCCCTCCTCCCCGTGAATCTTGGATGGTGGGAAAGTTGAAATCTGCTGCTATTTTCTATCTTTTATCAGGCTGCTTATCTCCTGGCTCTTGTCTGCGTGCCTGACTTCGATAGTCCAGGGTCTCCACTCTGGCTGCCTGGCAACTTCACTCCCCCCAGTTCAATCTCTCCTCCTCTCCTTGCGCCATGCTTACCCCACCTTACACAAGTGCAGGAGGAGCGAAGCAGAAAATTTCTGTTTACGATTTAAAGCGGAAATGTTCTTAAGAATTGAGGAGCGGACAAAGATGTGACTAGCCTAGATAGCTGACTACCAAAACAGCATTATAGGTCCAGAGAGAGAAATTCAGGTTAGGTTGATAATATTAATACATTTAAATGCAAATTAAAAATTTAATTTTAACAAAAAATTGATTCTAAACAGTTCTCCAAAATCAATTTTTAGTTTGTGCTTGATGTATAATGCATGAACAAACAAAGATTATTTGTAGTGCGCCTCCCATCCACAAACTGCTTAAATGCAATTCAAACAATAAATTTTGCATTGAATGAAAAATAAATCGACTTAACGTTTACGGAACTTGCGTATGCATAAAAACCAAAGCATATTTCAAGCTCTTTTTACACTTTTTTGTGTGTAACTTATTAGCTTAAAACATGCTAACAACACTTAGCAATAGGCAGCAGGTTTGGAACAGAGCTAGAGAGATGAAACTGTGAAATCAGGATAAAAAGAATCTGACAAGCAAATGGGCATCGCATTATCATGCTTATTTATCTGCCACACAATTTAACAGCTCTTTTGTATGAAGTACCCCTACTTCTCCGCCTCCCCACCACCCAAATAGAAGTTCGGATCAATACACAAAACGTACATACGTGTGTGTTTAGCTAAAGAGTCTCTAAGCTGCATCAAGCTCTCTTTCTGTTCGAGAGGTCAGGGCAACAGCTGTCAGGACGCGTCTAATGGAATAATGAGCATCGGTGCAAACAGAGCTGTGGGGTTACGCAGGGGTCACAACCTGTTAACACACATAAAGCGTAATACAGGAAGGCACCCATACTGCCCGGTGTATGTTTGCTTACATTCCTGTTTTAAGATTGTTTCCAAATTCTGCATTAAACACAAGCTTCATCTTGAACTGTCTGTGAGCCAAAGAAAAAATAGGTGTTTGCCCTTCTGCCAACACATGAAAATTCAGGTCACCTGAAAATGTAAATGTAAAATATCCCACGCCAAACAATTAAAAGTGTAAAAAATATAATTTTATAATGAATATTATTTTTTTTTTGTTTCGTTTTTTACGATGCATCAGTAAATAATTATATTATATAATATATAATTATGTTATATTATATTATATATAATTATATTATATATATATATATAATATAATTTTATTTTTGTAAGATATATATGCCATTCCAACCATCTTAACACAAATTAAAATAAATAAATAAATAAAAAATAAAAAAATTATATATTACAAATATATATATATATATATATATATATATATATACACACACACACACACACACACACATGCAACAATAAGACTAATAAAATGTGGGTTGAGGTGGGTTTTCTATCATAATAAAACATTAGTGATTTTTAATAAATAACTTAATAAAACTTTCCTCTTACAAAAAAGGAGGAAAACAACTACACTGAACATTTTCCAGTTGAAAAGAATAACTGTTCCACAGAATAAGAAAATGTGTTGAGCGACCTGAGGGTGAGTAGATGCGTACAGCAGATGACATTTTTAATTTTAAAATGAATTATCCTTTTTAAGGAGGTCTAAAGACAAAAGATATTGCTATCATTTATATTTCATATTTAATGACACTCACCTCATCAAACACAGAACCAGGTAAAAGAGACTCTCATAGTACTGGTGAACGGCCTCTCCAATACATTGTTGCATTTGTTATCAGACCCTAACTTGATTGATATGAGCTGTCCTTGGATAAGCCTGAGGCAATATTCAGACACATTCTTTTCCCATGAAAACTTCTTCAATTAAAGCAGTGTGAGCCAACAAAAGAAACATGCATAGATTAAACGAATATCACAAGTATACATTAATATCAGACGCCGTAACCTCCAAGACACTTTGCACGTTTGCACTCTTATGTGTGTGTTTTATACACACACACACTATATACTATATCTAAGAGTGAATGTGTCAGAGAGAGAATGCGTCAGCGAGGCGGATGGGTTGAAAGAGTAGAGGGAGGAAGAGAGCGATCCCTCTTAAGACTCATCTTCACCCAAAATGCTTCTGAGACTCTTCAGAGGAAAAGGGAGAGGCAGCCATCACGACGGTATGTGTAGGAGACGCCTCTCATCTTCCTCTCCCTACCTCTTTTCACCATTCCATCATGCCGTTCACTTTCTCTCCTGACAGAACACAGCAGATCCATCGTCACCCCCCTACTAGAGGCGATGATTCTCACTCATCACACACAGAGACGTGCGCATGGCCTTCACCGTTTATCCAGACTCTGACCCTGAGGTCTGCGCTTTAAGAAGACAAAGAGTTGTGCAGATCTTCCAGCTCCCCCGTACAGATACATACCCAGCTGCTCCAGTCCTGACTAAAGACTAAACACGGTAGATCACACAAACACACAGACTGAGGCACTACCACAAGACACCCCAAAGAAGAGCTGCAGAGAGTGGTGACTAAAACAGTCTGTAAGAAAATAGGATGTTAAGGATGTTTAAAGTTCAACAATTGCAATTACTTATGTAATTGATGAATTTGTGAATGACAACTGCATGGATTATAAAAAGTGAAAGATCTAAAGTAGGATAAGAACATCCAACAACCTGCAGAGTTTGTCTTTTCCTCGCTTTATTTCGATTTTCTTCAAATTCAGCAGGTTACACCATGCAATTACAGATACGTAATGACTGAAGAATGATAGAATGATTGATGATGACATGTATATTTGCTTATTTCTACACAAACAGCTAGAGCCGCTCTGAAACAAAAAACATCAACAAAAAAAAAAAGGTTAAATAATAATGAAACAATGATTTAAAAATAAAGGCCACAACCTGCAGCAATAGTGGGTGGGCAGTTATTATTGACAACATACACCACCATTTAAAAGTTTGAAGTCAGTAGGATTATTTTTTCAAGAAATCAAGTGAAAACTGAAACTGAAAAACGGTCAAATTCCAACACAACACAGACTGTCACGTAACAGTCTAGAGGCGTAATAGTTACCCTCATCACATTTGCATATACCCGCCCATAACTTACCATTCAGAAGGGTCGATGTGCAATCTCAGAACAACAGGTTGT
>JAUCMU010000036.1:20637879-20671105 GCA_032275025.1 Enteromius treurensis
CATTCTAGGGTCAAATTCTAGGGTTGTAAATGGACCTGTAAAACCGTTTCTGGGCATTTTTTCCCCTTACCTAAGCTTCTATGTACGTATCAGAGAACTATTTAAAATATTCTCTCAATGCATTCTATGGCACCTTTTTTGTAAAGAAAGTATCTCTTGATCAGCAAACAGAATAATTTCTCTAGTATCACTGAAGACTGGAGTAACGGCTGCTAAACATAAGAGAATTTTCATTTAAAATATATTAGAACAAGTATTTTAAATTAAAGCAATATTTCAAATTGTCTGAATTTTGACCGAATGAATAAAGCACTTGAGAGCATGTGAGATGTCTTTCAAAAACACATTCAAACTTATGTGAAGTGTATTCTGTATGAATATTTTGGTATTGTGAGTAGGTGTATGTCTATATTTCTTTTGTACTTCTTGTCAAGAGGCAGAGAAAAGCCCTTTATGGCTCTTATATGATTGTTATGACTTAATCACCATAAAAGCACATAAAAACAGACAACACAGTAAGCTACTGACTGGTTATACACACACACACACATACTAAAACACTTCAGTAGTCTTCATCAGCCAGAACTGCACTATTCACTCGTCAGTGTCATGTAAAACGTTAAGGATTATTTATATTTTCTAAACCTTAAATTCACAAATAATAGGGTAGCACCCTCGCAAGCAAAACATATATTTTGAGAAAAGGGGCTTTCTTGGGTTCATTGAACGGAAGTGTTTGGTTACCAACGTTCACTGAAAAAACGTTCTCTGTGTTCTGCAGAAGAAAGTGAGTCACAAAAGTTGGAACAACATGAGGGTCAGTAAATGACAGAATTTTCATTTTGGGTGAATGAAAATAACCACCGAACCTCTTCTGAAAGAATTCACAAGCCATATAAAAAAACTTTTGTTCACATGCATTCAAATTATTCAGTTGTGGTTATATGTACATGTACGTATGTGCCACATCTAAGGTACACAAAAAAAAACATAGGATAGTAGAGAGGGAAAGAGCCAGGATTTGCTGTTGAAATGTTATCTTTCACCATTGTTGCACAGGCACAAAATAAAAAAGTACATAAAAATACAGCGATGTGTGAGGGTGCCAGAGATAACTATGGAGAACGTAGGGTGGGGGTGGTGAGGGTAGATGAAGTAGGTATGTTAAATATAAACCAGCTCACAGCTGGCAGCAGGAAAGAAAAGGGGTATTTTCAAGAGGCAGGGCATCACTGGAGCCCTCAGTGCCTCCGATAACATCCATGTTGAGAGAAAGAGAGAGCAGTACAGAAGGGGGAAGAAAAGATGGGGGGAGACGAGGGAACGCAGCCCGGGAAAGATACGTACAGAGATGCCGTTTGCGAAAGGAAGTATCACCACCCCTCAAACGCAAAAGTCACAACGGGATTTCTGATGGGAAAAATGTGTTCTTTTCAGATGAGAGGAAGATAAAGAGAGCACAGCCAAATGTCAAAGATGATAAATGAAGGAGCGCACGGAAACACCAGCATACTCTGATGTGCATGTCTAAGACGCGAACAAACAGAACATGTCTGTTTGCTCTCTTTAACAAAAATGTACAACGATAAAAGTTACACAAGATGAACAGCAAAGAGAAACACAGATTTAAAGGGACAGTTTGCCCAAAAATGAACGAGTTGTCATAATTTCTCACTCATAAATAAGTTTTGAATGAATTTCCCTGGAAATAGAGCTTTCAAGGTTTAAAAAAAGAAACAAAATCATTCAAATATTAAATAAAAGTAGTCCATACATCATGTCTATTGAAAGCTATATGATTTCAGACCAGCGTTTTAGTTGATATTCACAATGTGCATCAAATCAATTTTTGTGAACTGGATCAAGAGATTCGGAAAAATATCAGACTCAAACAAAACATTTGTTTACTCTACATTTTTTAAAATTCGCTTTGTCGCATTTGATTGAAGGAAGTCTAACGAATTTTTAACTGGACTGAGTCAGAGCATCATAAACCAATCACTCAAGCCGGTTTTGTGAACTGATTTAAAAGATTCATCAAAATCACTCAAACAAGCATTCCTCGACTAATCAGTTGTACCCTCATTATATAAAAAGAGGGCCCACAATATTCAACAATTTACGTGTAGCACTCAACAAAAGAGAAAAATGATACGGTTTAGACATGAATGACTGAACCCATACCCATAGTGAGCTGTTGACAGCCGAATCGGTGATTCATGAACAAATCATTCAGAACGATTGTGTGGTCTGGATCGATAGATTCAAACTTATTCACCAATCCCGCCTTCGTTTTATTAAAACGAACGTCCACTTTCAGTCCTCACTGGAAGAAAAAGACACAAGCGCTGAGTAAATAATGACAGAATCCTCATTTTTTGGGCGAACTACTGCTTTAACATTATGTGTGCGGATGCACGTACACAAACACCTACCATTAATTAGCGTCGTTATCTCCACAGCCTCACTAAATCTAATTACAACTGGTTTGTCATTAACCGCGAATGATGGTTAGGAAACATTAATGAGAACAACTCGCTTCAGAAGAACACTGGTGAACCAGCTAAATGAAACGGCCACTTCAGTTTGGGTCAACAGTTCAGTGGCTACAAAGGCAGTTCAGTGACTCTTAGCAGAGGAACAGAACGTCTCGTCATCCTCGAACAGGATTCTGTTGTCAGGAAGTTAGGTATTAGTTTTACGACAATTTACGTTTACTAATATTTGAAGATGTCTTACTCAAACGGATAAAGGTTGCACCATTAGTGTGAAACATTAATAGTATCCACGCTAGGCCTCGTCATAAATCAAAGCAAGTAGCACAGCTCTCATCAACTAGCATAGCCGTCGTTTATCAGTAGTTTTAAAGCGCAATTGGTGAATTAGCGGGGTTAACGGACATTACAGAGAGCCGAGGCCCGTCTCGTCCGATGTGTGCCAGGATGAGGTGTGTCTGCGTGTGTATGTGGATGACTGTAGATAATTTTAATATCAGGCTGGTGTGGATTGCTGATAGTGTTTTAAGGCAGGGCCCTGTGGACTGAGCACTGGTAGTACCTATCTGTAATTAGTAACCATTCTCTATCGCTGATAAGATAAACTCACCCTGACCTTTTCCATTTGGTCGCCATGGTAACGGGCCCTCTACCCCCCCCTCTCGATATTATTTTAGTGATTAAACAGCAAATAGCAGGGAGATGGAAGAAACCGATAGGGATGATTAATAATGGTGTTTGGTTGAAGTGAATGTATGTGAGCGTGTGCGTGAGGGGGGCCGCCGGTGTCAGAGAGGAGTGTGAATAGGCTTGGCTTTTTTGCGTTGAATAATGGAAATTTAAGATGAGGCAATAGGAAATAAAAGCATGGGGTGAGAGCGATAGATGTCTCGTTTCTTTCTTTTCCCTTTTTTTTTTTTCTGCGAAACACTTTCAAGGGAAAGAGAATATTAATGCGTCTGTCTCTTTCCTCCCTAACCAGCCAAGCCCTTTACCCACAATCCCCTCATTCTCATCATTCAACTCTTAAGACTTATCGCACTTCTGATTAATAAGAACTCCTGCACTTCAGTACCCCACTGACTGTAATAGTTTTTCCTATTAATGTGAGAACATGCCATAATCCACAACAGCGGTTCGGCACATATATGTATGAAATTCCTTTCACATGATAACTAGGTTTTGGAAATATGTTGAATAATGTTGAATTCTCTTCCAAAGACTTTAAAAACATTGAATAGGAATGCGAAGGGTGCAACGATATAAACATTCTGGTTGATGCTGATAAGCCAGTAGGTTTTTTTTTGTTTTGTTATGACCCGATAAACACCTGATATTAAAATGTTGTCGTAAGAATAAATTAAAAATATAAAATTAAAAAAAAATACCAAAATTAAATTTTTTTCTAATGATACAAGTGATTTTAGGCATCATTATATATTATAATGTACTGATGAAAAAAAAAATAATAATAATAATAATTTTGAGATTTGCTTATGTACTGACACAGATCCTTGTTTTCTTGTTTTATTACAACACAATGCATTTAACAATTAAAATAAAAACATAATTAATAATAAAAAAATAAAAAAATAAAACAAAAAGTTATTTTGTGGTAAAAGTGTATGCAAATAATCAAGACAAATATCAGATTGAATTCGGTTTGATTTTCTGGTCAGTTAAAAGATACTGATCAAAGAACTTTATGAAAATAAATAATAAAATAAGATAATAAAAAAAACCTTTCCAAGCCCTTAAATATAACAGAAAACAACAACAGCAAAGTAATAGAACAAAAACACTACCTCATATATTGCCCGCACTAAAACCAATACACGCATCAGCTTTCAAGCAGGCCCCAGACTTCTCTCAGCAACCTCTGAGAGTACATTTGCATAAAAAGGAAAGAGCAACCGTGCATGCAAACTGGGCCCAGTTGACTGAAAGGTCACAGGGCGAACAAGAGCAGGGCTTGACAGCTCGTATCAGGCTGATCTCTGTTCTGATAGGAACACCTTCCCAAACTACGGCCAAGGGAGAGCTCACAGACCTCACACAAACTCTGACAATCTGACGACACTGCAGTAGATTCATACGATAACACGCATTCGGTCGGACACAAGCCTGTGTTACTATACCGACATCTCTACAGCCAATGACCCGAGCGGCTCTCTGGAATGTGACTGTCATCAAGGATTTTGTGCAATCTGATGAAGGTTAGCCATTGCAAGATATTTCAGAGATAGACCTCCCGCCATATCTGCAGAAAGGAATGCCTGGCCTCTCCGAACGGATAATGGATCCCATGCTTTTTCAAGTGATTTGAGATCTGAAAGAAGAACGCCCAACTACTGTAAGTTCCCCAATAAATCCAGTACTTGACGAAAATGACAGAAACAGATACCTGTGCGGAACACTTTTACAGTAAATTTGGATTTGATACTGCAGTGCTAGAGTAAGCGTTCTTAAAACAGGGCCACAGGACTCACACACAGACACACACACACGCACATCTCCAATGTAAGTCTGCTCTATTGCTTGAGTAAGCGAATTAGCCTCAGCGATGGCTGAGGAGGCAATAAGGCGACAGAAAAAAAGGGATAATCTTTTATCTCACAACCCTCCCCACTGATTTTTATAGTCCATATCACTTCCCTGACAGTTGATGTTCCACTTTTCTTTTTCATTATTTATTTATCTATTTTTGCTTTGTGTGAATTCAGCTAAAATACTTCTAAAGCCCTTAATGGTGCTATCGGGAGACGGGATCTGCTGCCATGCGCTGCTTTTCATTGGAGATATTTGCCGGGCCGACCCTTAAGAAACGGGACATTATCAAATGTCTAACGAGACTGACACGGCCAATTATTGACAAATTATTCCTTCAGAGCGCGCCTGACTCCCTTGATGAGCAAAGACTTCCTTGATGAGCACGCAGTCCCCCCTCTGTCCTCTGGGCCCGGGGACTGACGCCTATCAGATTCTATTAAACGCTCTGCACTTCTGCGAACAAAGCTACCCGCGCCCTGCGTCACATTAGCTTCCATTATACGCTCATGAACTTTGTCATGATCACAATGGTATACCCGTCTTTTAAGAGCTTTTAAGACTGAGAATTCCTTTCTGTTTATCGGGAGACTCAAAGATGACTTCTCACGAGGAGGGAATGAAAGGCATGCTCTTAAGAAGGTCAGACGTGGTTCATGAAGAATGAATTGTATACACTTTGCTTCTTTGCACCCAATTTCTGGTTGTTTTGATGCACAATTCTAACGATAGATTCGGATGCAAATACATGCAAAAAAAATTTAATATTAGCAAAAAAAAATTTCATAATAACAATAATCTCCACTGTAATCCACTGACCACAGTTTTTGTACAAAGTAGGCATGTTTGTAATCAATACAATGATAGTTCATTCATTTCAATACAACATTTTGCAATTAGGGATGTACCGATAATTACAATCTGGTATATTATTAGTTTTCCAAGAGACTACATTTAAACATTTTTAGGTCATCTAGCACATGCACAAACAAATATTAAATAACGCTATAGAATAATAATCAATAAATACTGAAGTGATCAGTAGGGAAAATCTAAAATTTAAAAATTGAGCAAATGACCATCACAATTAAATTTTAAATACTGATAAATTAGTAACTAAACTCCATATTTAGGCTGATAGTTATTATCACCTAGTTCAACTAGATTGAAGATTTTTGCACTGACGAAACATCGCATATCTCTCCCAAGACTCAGCGGAGCTATTTTTGTTACACCACAACAAATCTTGAGTAAAGACTCAGAAAAGCTATTAGCCTGAAATTTGAACTCCAAGCACTTAATATCTGTCAGGAAAATAATGCTTTATCGGCTATTTGCACTGTGCACTTCTAAGTACTCGCTCTTATCAAATGCATCGTCATCAGGGGACTTTGAGGCATGACACACGGACTGATAGATGGGAGCAGCTGATGTGCTGGCTTTAGGCAGAGAGGTCACTGGAATGATGGGCCAGAGGACAGTGCTGGGGCAGGACACGCTGTGCGCTTGGTCGTTCAAGGCATTGGAGTCTGGATATGAGAAGCTGTTTTTTCACAAGCACAAAATAATTAGTTGGTTAATGACAGAGGACAACAAAGCAGTCACTCTAGATGACATCCAGCTGTCCTCTGTAAACTTTCTCATGAGAGAAGCGACTGTACTAGTTTATTAGAGGCAGAGATAAGCACTTTCAATCTCCAGCTAAGACAGCCAAGCTAAGACAGTAACTTTATCATCAAGACATAGTGATATATGTGGAGTTAAAATTAGGGTTGGATCATATAGCTAAAACAATTAATTCTATATTTTTTCAGCTTTCACTTGACACTGAAAAAAAAAAACTCCCTATTTTTTAAAATTCTTTTAAAATTATTTTTAGAATCATAATCATAAAATCACTATTTTAATTTAAATAACATTTAGAAAGTTGCATCCAAGTAAAAAATAAATAATTATTCCACAATGTTTTAATGGAGCAATACAATATTCAGAAAATTATTTTTTTACCTACATATATTTTTACTAGATTTTTTTACAGGTAAGTTACACCTAACTCTAAACATATGATAAAGTTAAATTGTAAAAAAAGAGGAGAATATTTAGATTAAAACTGCTATTTTTTAATATAATTTCTGGTTGGAAAAATCTGCAAATTCTTGTTGGTACTGCCATATATGTTTGCAGGGGTGTGGCAATGGATTTGAATACAAAAATGCAACAAAAAATGTATAGTAAAAAAAAAAAAAATTAAAAAAATTAGACATTTATTTAGGCAAAACCATTATTTCACACATTTGAGCCTCCATGTTTATTATCGTAAAACAATTGTAAAATGAAATAAATTATTTAAATTACATATTAATTATAACTTTGCAAGCATATTGGTCAAACAAAATTCTGTATTTTTAAATAAGGAGAATCCCAAATATTTCTATTCCAGTTATATAAACATACTTTTGTTAACCGTTTATCATATGTCCATTCAAACTCCATTTTGGCTTAGTTTAAAATATTATGAGAGCATCTTATCATGAGATCAGTGTATTGAACTGAATAGTGACATGGGTGTATTGTTACATCATGTCTGTGCACAAAATATATATTTAGAGATTTTTTTAACTAAAAGAATTTGTGAAGGAAAGATAATATAAAGTGGAAAGCAAGAATGTCTGTGCAATAACAGGGTCTTGACTTCTAACCTGGCGACTGGTGGGGGGTGCCAACATTTTCCTTTCTCTCTTTCCTTTCATGTGCGGCCCCCTTCATGGTCCTTGCCAAGTCCACATCCTCTCTAACGAGGGTGTAGTTTCTTAACATTCATCATCGCTGAACTCTGAAACTTTATCAGCTCCGGAGCACGGCGCCATGGCCCCGGCCCGGCTCGCTCCAGCTCTCAGATAGGGCCGATAACACACTGATAGATTACAGCAGATTGTTTTACTTCAGGGGACACTGCTGCCTCTAATACTAATACTTAGACAAGACTCGCTGCTTACGGAGGGAGAACAGAGAGAGGGAGGGATAGGCGGCACAAAGAGGAAAGGGCAAAGGAGCCAAGTGTGCACGGGTACGCATGTGTGTGTGCAAGTAAGGGATATTCACCAGGAGATTGCGATCAAAACGGGCTCTAACAGTAGCACAGGTTTAAAATGACAGTTTTCGTAGAGATTATACATTCCTTTCACTCCACAATCTGATTTAATAATGCTCAGTATCACAGAAACTCAAATGCTGCATATTGCCTTTGTGTGCGACTTCTCAACATTAAAAAGTGCTGAAGTATGTTTCAGCATAATATAGAAAGTACATATACTAAGTAAGGCATTAGGCAAACACGTTGACTAAAGTTCCATGCGGTTAAACATCTCCAGCTAAGCAGAATGATGAATATGACAAACAAATGTATGAATAAGCCTTAAATGACATGTGCAGGCCAGCCATAGTGCATCTGACATGTATTGTACGTAGAAAAAGCAACGGCTGCCTGAAATGGCCACATTTAATAGAATGGAGATGATCATTTTCCACCAATGTTTCCACCATCATCTATCGCACCATGATTTGAAAGTGTTTTTCCCCACAACATGCTGTTTTACTCATTTGTAAAAACAAAACTGTGATTGGTCACTTAACATGTCATTTGGTAGGTCTATTTCTGTTAAAGTGGGCGGTTCTCAGAACAAGCAAATACTCAAGAAAAATAGACGTGTTTAAGAGATTAAAATACATTTTATCATCCATGTATATGTTTAAACAACCAAAATATACTCTTGAATCTTCTCACACACAGGCTGCTCTCACAAACAACAGCCTGAGGCAAAAACACAAGAGGAAATCTGAAGCGTCCGGGCGGGTGTAGGACTGGAGTACCACCTGACCTTCAGCTTAAAAAAAAAAAAAAAAAGGGTCAAGTGGAGATCACAAGGACTCCACAGAAAGACTCCTGACTGGACTTTACTCTGATGTGGGAGAACATTGTTTAACCCAAGGGGACAAAAGCAGAAGTTATCATTTTTATATCTTCCAAAATGGTCATAAATTGAAGGTTTTGAATATGAATTCATAGGCTAGTCCAAACAAACTGCAACACCGTAAAAAAGTGCCCCTATTATGCCGTTTTTAAGGATCCTAATATTGTTTTGAGAGTCTCTGGCAATAGGTTTACATACATTACAGGCTTGTATATATATCAGCCTGTATATTTTTGAAAAGCAATAACTTTATTTATTGTGCACTTTTAGATTTAAAATTCACATACAGCTACATTACGCACTGTATGAAAAGCAATATTGGAATTGGCATAATAGGGACACTTTAATATTCAAATGAGCACATTTCAGCATCAAGCTTAAATTGATCAAAACTTAAAATATGTATAATGTTTCTAGTTTTGTACAAAGAAAAAAAAAAATCTTGGTTTTAATAAAATAACAATGATGTCCAACACTGAAAATAATAATAAATGTTTTTTGAGAAAATCAGCATCTAAAAATGATTTCTTTGTAATGTAACAAAGACCTAAGCAATGGCAACTGAAAATTCAACTTTTCCATGACAGCAATAAATACAATTTAATTAGAAAAGTTATTTTCCAAAAATCTTACCCACCCTAAACTTATGAGTCAATTTAATTGACAACGTTATTATACAAACAATCTTGAGCACTTTTTATTTATTTTTTTCCCTCCATCATATCTCCATTTCATTTTTGGATGAACTATCCCTTTAAAACACACATTTGGTCATAATGCAACTGTCAAAATGAAATATGTTTAAATGATTATTAGCCATTGAACTGAGCCTGCCAAAATGTATAAGTGTAAAACAGTGTCAATTACATGGAACATCCCCTTCTTTTTGCTGGAAGTGAACTGCACTGCACCCTAACTATCCCCCAATCAGCTGTCCTCAACAGCAGCAGAAGCCTGTCGCCCACTGCAGCACGCCTGTCCACTGTGTCCGGCCTCTTTATTTGGGTCAGACTGAGGTTAGCCTTATCAGAGGCCAGCAGGTCTAAAAACGCTGAGGTGTGTGTGTGTGTGTGTTATGAAGGTATGCGTGTCTACTGAGAAACAGCTCAGAAAGGGTTAACTCAGGCCTAATCACTCAGTCTTTGACAGATACAGAGAGAGAAACAAGCACACAAACTGATCTTTTCATGCTTCCCTCCTAAAAAAAAAAAATCCATAGAAAAAAAAAGCCTAATAGCCCCGTATATTCTTAATTTTGCTTCACCCGCTTTATCAGCAGGCCCCATGAATAATCCGTACGGTAATTTCTTTTCTTTCTCCCTTTTTGTTCCTGGCATTTTGGTAGAGAGAGATAAGGCATAAAAAACAACAGAAGGGCTAAGAGAGTGAAAAAGACAGATAGATAACATTGATATCAACTCCTACACAACGCAGTCATTCCCTTATCAGAGCTTTTTATCATGCTTTCGTTATTTTTTTCTTCTTCTTCGCCTCCACTCCCTGTTCTTTGTAGCACAACTGAAAAAAAAGGTCTACTGCCCTTAAAAATCTAGGCAAGGTTTTGGTATCAAATTAACCTTATGCAGGCTTTTTACAGGCTCACTAATAATTCAGCACATAGGGACAGACGGCTGGAGAGATTGTGTGAGAGCAGCCGTGTCAGAGGAAGCGTCAAGATTTTGGGAGAAAAACACTACACTCTCAAACCTTTTTTTTTTTAAATCCTGCATAAATAAAAAAATAAAATAAAATCCTAGATAAAATGCTAGTGGGAAAATGGGCAGGTTCAGATGTATACTTATAATTTCAAACACACTCATACTCCCACAGAAAGTAAAAAGCCTTTCTAATCTATCAAGGTCAGTTACAGTGCCCTGAACAAATACTGCGTTGTTTAAGAGAGCAGTTTAAGTGAGCTCTCTATGTAAGCAGAGAACAGACGCTCAGACAGAAAGACAGGAAGATAGAAGGACAGATAGGGAGGTAGACAGTACAACAGACAGAATTTCAACGCCAATAGGCCCAAACTTCCGGTTTCAAGTTATTGAAAAGCGACAGTAAATGCAGTGAAGGACAGCAGAAATGTTCTGTTGCTAAACATTTTAGCTGGTGTTATTAATAGCACTACAGAGATTTTCAGTTAAGTCTCAATAGGTGGATAAACTAATTTCAATAAAGTAGATAAGTTCATTGTGTCACAAGATGCGCATTATCGCTCAAAGGATTGAGGCCTTTATTGAAGAAACTAGCTAATATACACAAACACATGAGTCAAAGACGTTGATATGTCTGTATCAAAAGAAATTCACAAAAATGTCCTCAGAAAACACATTACATTTAAGTAAAGTGTCTACTTTTCCACCATGTCCTACCTATAAGTGACAGGACACGCAATTTGGGTGTCCACACTTCACGTGGCGCTACAGAGTCAATCCAATATCAGAGCAAATCAGAAGCGTGTTTGGGGGCGGTCTCTCAATGAAAGCGCATTGCTCTCGCAATGAAATGGATATGTTTATAATCTAATTCAGAAATATTAAACCTTTTTACCATCATGTGCATACTGAGTGACTGATAGCATCTCTGTTATGAATTCACTCGTTGGTTTGGAGTGAGGTCGCAGTTTTAACGGTCAACTATATGGAAAAGTTTCCTATTATCGTGTGTCGCGTCGCGTACGGTTAGGGCACGGTATTAAGGTTTCAGAAAAGTTTTTGGAGAATAACATGTCAAAATTAAGTAAAAAAAACAAAAAAAACAATGTAGCAATATTTATTTTAAAATTCAAACAACAGGCTTGTACATATTAAAATATATAATAGAATAAGGAAGCGTTTTAAATTTTATTGTGCTTTAAATGAGTAAAAAAAAAATGTTACTGACAAATGAGCAAAACCTAGGATAGTGGCAAAATGTTAAAAAAAAATTATTACAACTAATTAGTATTTGGGGTGAAAGTAATTTATCGTTTAATGTGTCAAAAAAAGTGTCAAAAAATGTTTTAATGTGAATATGCCCGATTTACTAAATTTAGTAAATCATGCAATAATTTACAATATTTTTTGTAAAATACAAAATGTAAAAATTATGAATAGCGAGGCAACAATTTAAAGCAGTATTACACTTATTGTTTTTATAGTTAAACTCTTTTCCGTCTTTTACCCACATACATACATAACATAGCTATTTAAATTTAAGTTAAAATAAGATGTCATCATTATGTTTTGACTAAAGATAACAAGGCGGTGCGCAGGAAAAAAAAATAATAATAATAATAATAAAATAATAAAATTCCTAAAAAGAGGAAATATCACTTATCAACATCAAGAAAATGATCACATCTGTCATATTCTACACCCCTGGTTCCACCCAGGTAAGAACACGTATGCATAGCATTACCACTTATGGGCAAAGCAGAAGGACACCCTATTTTTAAGGTGCGCCACTAGATTGCAACGTTAAATGGCACACCTCTGACATCAGCAATGTGATCCAGGAAGCTTGAGAGGAAAATCCACAGCTGGATGGGTGGAAAACACAGAAGCAATAAGAGAGAGACAGAATGGACATGGTTTTACTGTACACAAAAGGATGTAATCAGTTAGATCAGCACGGTATCTCGGTGAAGCAATCAGTGATAAAAAAGCACCCTGGAAGAGCGTGTTATTGCAGATGGGAGGTCATCGGCAGCGATAGGGCTGCCCACGCGCTGCCTAGCTATTTCCTCTGGTCCTTGGCGTTTCCAGCAACGCCAAACACGCGCGAATATTCAAAGTGGTCTGGTGACCCTGTGTTTCCGAGCGCCAGCGTTTAGGCAGCGCTTGTTTATGCAGATGGCGATGTGATTGCGCATCGTAGAGTGTCAGTCGACAAGATTCCAAATGTAATAGTCCCTGAGAGGCACTTGAATGGAGTCATTCCCCATCACACTCCCCCACCCCGCAAAACTTTATAAACCGCACCATCTCTCCCACATACCCCTCCTTTCCCCCCCATTCCTCCTCTCTCCTTCTCAAATAAACCTACAAAGAAAGAGAAATTAACAGAGGAGACGTTTTTCTCCCTGCCGCCCCTCTCCTTTCTAGATAGCGCAGGAAGGAGTGAGAGAAACAGAAGGAGAGGGGGAGAGAGAAAGCGATAGAGACAGGGGAAAGGAGCAAAAGAGAAAGAGGGAGAGAAAAAAAAACATAATTTATCTGTGTATTATCAAGAAAGGCAGACACTTTAATCAGTCAGCTATGAAGTCAGTATTTCCATTCTTATCTGTTGCAGGAGTGGAAATGGAGAGCAGATAGTGCGCTGGGAGCCCATCGGTGGGCAGGAATGATAATGGGAGAGAGAGGGCTGGCTATTGGACCGCTGTGTCAGCTCTATCTGCACCCATTATCAAGGGCCTTATCGGCGCTGCCATCAGCCAAGCTGTAATGGGGCCAGTTCAACTTTCCACATTATCATACCGCTAAGACCTGGTTCAGTGAGGCTAGAGGTCTGACTGGAGACAGGGGGAGAAGAGGCGAGAAAAAGGGGGGGCGAGGGGGTTACAGAAGACAGTTGTTGGGGGGGAAAGAGTGAGATAGCGGTAGATACTGGGGACGGGAAAGAGCTGGGGTAATGGAAAGCGGGCCAAAAATGAAGGGGGAGAGATGGAGGAGGGGCTTACGTGAAAGGGTTGGTGAGTCAAGACTTTGATTGACAGAATTAAACTTGAAAGGTAAAAGGAAAAAGGAGAGGAACTGAAGTCCATGCTAAATGATGTTTTAAAGTGATGATCCAACAAAAATTTCAATTATGTCATCGTTTAGTGCTCATCCTCGGTCCAAACCTGCATGACTGACTTTTCTCTGTGGAACTTATTAGAAAATATACTGGTAACCAAACATTTTGGCTCCTGTTCAGAAAAAAATACAACAAAAGTGAATGGGAGTCAAAACTGTTTGGTTACCACCATTCAAAAGTCATACATAATTTCATTTTTGGTGGACTGTCCCTTTAATAGCAGCAGTCCTATCGTATAATCATCTGTGCAATGATAATATTTTCATTGTGATCATCTACAGGACTTTGATTGACAGGCTGAGAGCATGTCTCCTTGACTTTTAGAGTGCTTTCTGGGTATGTAGCAGAACGTCCAAAAGTCCACAATCACTAAATCTCTATGATTACCGCCTGTGACTTACTAACAAGTCTTATGATACAATCATCATGATAATGATAATATTTTCTCTGTGATTGTCCAAAATGATAAGACCCTATGAATGATGACCTTCGACAGGTAAGATTTCATTTTAGATACTGTTAAGATAACGTTCTTTGGAATTGGACCAGGATTGCACAATAAATGGATTCAATAGAAGTCACAGACCAAACAATAAATTCCTAAACAGCATAGTAGAGTACTTAACTGACCTATTTCAACTCTGCAGGTAAGGTTTCTAAAACACAATCCTCCTAACCTATATGTTAATATGACAGTGCTCACCTATTGGAAAGCAATGCTGTTAGTATTTTATTTTCACCTTATGGCCAATATTAAAATTCTACACTTTAAAATAAATTATACTATTCACACATCTCATAATAGAAAATGATATGTATATTGTGCATCCCTATGTGTTTGACTGGTTTAAACAGGAGGTTATAAGGGCTTAAAATAAGAAACGCTATTAAAAGAACTACTACAACTTGGTGCTATAGCCATTTTCCAATTGATTTGCAGGAAAGGTGTGAAACACAATGTAAGGTAAATGTTTGCAACTCACTAAACTCACAATAGAAATCAACGAAAGAGCAAAAGCGAAAGATGTCGAGTAAGTGAGAAAACCATGTCCAGAAATAGCACAAATGAAACAAACAACATAGGTTGCAAAGGCTAGCCAACTATCGCCTCAAAAATCCACAATTTTATGTCACTGTTTTATGCTAATTAAAAGGACACAAAAGGCTAAAACACTTTACAAATGTGCTAAATTCATGTGTACTGTTGGCAGTTTCGCTATGAAATTGTAGTGTCTAAATTTAAATGTATGAACGTCAGAACATTTGCAACTTTTTATGTGGCTTACACACCTCACATACATATACACCTCTCAAACACAAGCTGGAAGACATCGGAGGCTGATCTCTGGTGGTCGTCCTTCTCTTTCTAGAGCCGGCCAAGCGGAGTGTGTGAGAGCAGAAAGAGGAGCCACTCTGGTCTAGACCACCTCTGTATAGGGGTGGCTCCCTGGAGGCGGTCTAACCTCTCCTCTTTCTAGGGCCTTTGTCCCAGCTGCCCTTCTGTGCTTATCTCTTCTCTTTCCGCCTCTCCTTATGAAACATGCCCGGTGTTCCCTTCCCACAAGAGCCTCCTGCCTGGCATATAACACCCAAGCCTGAGCTCTCCACATCGTGAGCAATAGGTATACTAAAGACAGCATTATCTTTCACATTGTACAACAGGCCAGGGATAGTTTATAGTAGAGATGTGCAAATTACATGTTTTCAAAACCAACCATTCAATTAACTTGACCATGATCAATATCTTAAAGAGACAAGTAAATTATATGTTTTTTTTTATTATAAATAATTTTATTTAATATAATATTTTAATAATTACTAAATTTATTAAAAGGAATAAGTTACATTTTAAATGTAAAATAGAATAAAAAAAATAATGTAATTATTGCAAAAAATTATAATTTCACAACATGCACATAAAATATATGTATGTATAAAAACACATGCATGCATATGTGTAAAAACAAATTATGTTTGAATGTTAATATATTTATATTTAATATAAATTATATGAATAGGAATTTATTTTTTCTGTGTCTTTATATATACATAAAAATATACACAGTGCATATATATATTATATTATAACACAAAAACATTAATTTTGGATGTGATTAATCATGCTTAATTGTTGCCCAAAAGTAGTATTTATATAACTCACAAAAAGACCATCAGCAAACAAGCTAAACTCTTCTAGAAAAAAAATTCTTAAATGATAAACTGAAAAACCACATATGTGCCAAACCACATGTTTCAGGTTCACTTCATCTCAATCTGACATGTTTAGGGCATTCACAAAGAATACTTAATAGTGTTCAAAACGCTAGGTGAAAGATCAAATAACAGGAAGAAAATCTAAAACCAGTTCACCTCACAACCAGTTTTTGTATTATTTGACCTTTGTCACTCATCCCAACTCACTAATCCAATCGTCCAGATCATTTTGGAATCTGTAGTGTCACTTTTGTGAGTATGAAATGAAACATAAACATTAAATAATTAGTAAAAACCTGACCTTGTGCATTTGATTACATTTGCCTCTTGGCAGCCATAACAAGCAAGCCAATGAGGACGGTTACTATCCCAGGGAGTTATATTTTACACTCTGGGACAAAAACTCACCTGAATGCCATTGGGATGTGACATACAAATTTAATCTATGGCCTTATGGTTCAGACAAATACACCCAGTTGAACTGTTTGCATAAAGCCCCCCTTGAGATATCGAGATTGAGGAGGGAACAGAATATAGTGTCACTCTTGAACTTCACGTCCTTTACACAACATCAAATTGATGGCCCACACCCCCAACCATGCCAATTAAGCACATCAAATGAAGAACATGACATCAAAACTCAGCGTGGAAATCAGCCAATCTAATCAACCCTGTTAGTCGTGATCCACATCAAATATGGCTCCTCCACACTGGATAAATTATCATATCTCCATTCTCCTTAAGACGCAACTCATTAACGGCAACCAAAAAGCACAGAAAACTCCATTACACCAGCCTTCTGGAGGAAGAAAAAAAACTCCCTCCTGCGATGGCAAATCTCACCTCCGCCGTTCCTATCAAAACTGCACATAAAAATAAGTCCTCTCCATAAGATGCGATGTGATAACAGTGCATTAAAAGATTACTGCCCTGTTCCCATCTTGTTTTTAATTGCATTGGGGCCAGAGGCTACGGGATCCTTAATAACACATTAATATTTTATTCTCATCCACCGCTCCACAATCACATGCAACTGCGTTTAAGACTTTATGCTATGCATGCATTCGGTGGAGTGTTGCACAACTTTTATGGCGTTGTACGCTGCTGAGAAAGATGGCATACTGTATACTATCAGCTCCACCAGCACTGCATAAGATGACATCATCAAGGTTGATTAGATAGTCTTTCTTTTGCCAATGATACATTGCATACAAGACAAAATCATTGTTTGTGAAAGTTGAAATACAATTTTCCGCGTCATTTAGTTTTCAGCTCAAGCTTTTTATGACTCTACATAAAGGAAGAAGTGAGGATTTAGGAGTGCTAATGGGTCAGTGAGGGTTCAGTTATCATAACTCACTCGACTTCCCCTTGCGTAAACATTTGGAAAGAGCAATAACTCATCAAAACACCTAAAAAGCTTTTCCTTTCACTGCGGCAACCAACAGACACTTCCTAAACGGTAAATTCTAATCCACAGTTACAGCTTTTTGACATTACTTCCAGTCCATTCTCTCTCACCCAATCAGGAGTGCTCATTAACAAGTTGACCAACTAACACGTTACATAAAATTCTAAAAAATCATTTGTAATAATCATAGCTATATGGGTCATTCGGAACAAATAAACCATTTCAAAAAAAAAAATGACAGTTAAAAATTTGCCAAGACCTGTCAGCAGAAAGCAACAAAGAGAAAAAGGTTTTGTCTCACTAGAAACATAAATATATTTACTGACAAGGCGTGCATTACATACGTATCGATGACAATTATCGCACATCCCTATTTATATTGTTAATTCATCAAAGACTCCTGAAATAACACACGATTCCACAGAAATATTAAGCAGCACAACTGTTTTCTACATTGGTAATAATAAGAAATGTTTCATGAGCACCAAATTAGCATATTAGAATGATTTCTGACTGACTGGAGTAATGAAGACTGGTGAAAAATCAGCTTATGTCACAGCAACCTGTTATTACTGGTTTCAGTTTAGTCAGTCAGCCTTGGTGAGCATTAAATACTTCTTTCAAAAATATTACAAGTCTTGCAGTCCCCAAAGTTTGAAATGGTTGTGTAAATAAAAAAAATAAAATAAAAAACTGTCTTTGTCATTTTACCACAATATTAGTATCTATAAGCACGAGCAGTTCCAACACAAGGGGCATTATTAAGTAACAATCATTAAAAGCAGGACTTTGAAGATCTGAACAACCTGCTTTAAAGATTATCAGATACCAAAAATCATTGATAATCATGAAATTTTATCAAAATCATGAAAGCCGTCCTTGGCTTGGCAACACATTATAAAGACTTTATAACTTTCTCACAGCAGTGTTCATTGCACCCACTATCATTCAGTATCTAATATCTCGCTGCAAATCAACGTTTCAGCCATACTGCTGACGCCACATTCTTGTTTCCTTTCGCAAGGCGTAGAGCTGAGTTTTTTTCTTTTGGGCTGTTTTTCACCAAAATGCACCCTGCAGATTAAAATCGACGAACAAGAAAAAAAAAACTTGCATCTCAATGCTATCTAACACAAGATCTACAGTGAGTAATATGTGGAATTAGTTCTAATTAAATTAATCAACCACAATGGTTGTTAGGAGAAAAACACAAGGGTGGGAACCAAGAGGGTGGGGGAGTAACTAAGGGGGGAGAAAAAAAATGCATTCACACCTATCATCTAATTATACAACAACATTAATCACATTAGGGCTGGAACTGATTGCCAGGGTCCAGGGCCCTGCTGTTCTTACGTGTAGCTTTGTTATTGCAGCAGAGCCTCAGCTCCTGCCTGCTCTGCGCTGATAACAACTCTTATCGCACTTGGCGATCTCTATCTATACCGGAGATCAGGCCTCAGGCTTTATCAAAAGTTCACATCGAGCTAAAAGCAGAACAAAGAAGGAAAACACACAAGCAAAACCACCAAGACGCAACTGCGCGTGTGTGCGTACGTGTGAAAATATGTGTGCGAAAGCCTGTGATCTCTCATTCTTTTCAATATTTTTGGCTGAGTATTAAACTAGACCTCGGGGTCAAATGACCCAGAGAGGCTGAACCTGACAGCAGCAAAAGCTCTGAGAACGCTTTCAACAAAAACAGGAAGAGATCCCATCAGTTGTCCACACTTTCAAAAGTGCAAGCCCAAGGTACAGGAGGTGGTAACTCAAACAAGTGCATTGTCTGGCCTTGGCTTCTCAAACATCCTCCAGCTGCTGACGCCAAATTCAAGGAGCTCATGAATAATTCACGCCAACCTCCCAGCCCTTTGAATGATGTCACTCGGCTGCTATCTGTGAGGATCTCCTTTCTGTTATCTCCCAATCATCTCAACGGCTCGCTTATCGGCCACTGCGATCTCACTGAGGCAGCTGCTTTTAAAACGCAGCATACATCCATCTACCATTTCTGTATTCCTGCCTCTCTCTCCCCCAGCCCTTATCAGCCCTGCCATCCTACTCTCCCCTTATCTGCTTTTCTCTCTCTCTTTTTTTAACTTATCTAGAGATACACCCAGCCAGTCCCAAACAACAACAACACAAACATAACAAAGATGAGAACGCTTCAGCCAAATGTAATTATAATCCCAATCTCCCCCACCCCCCTCGACGTTAGGACTATCTCCACGGAGATCGCCGCCTCGACTATCTTGTCTCCCATCTCAACCGCCAAAATATAAGCCCTGGGATGTGGCCCCGCTAAGGCCGTGAGCTAATCTCGCCATCAGGGAGGGATGGATAATCTATCACCGCGATCTTCACCAATGGGAGAGTGACGCACAAAAGACACACAAAAATATTTCCTCTCAACACAGTCTTCCATGATACCGGATACCTCTTTAAGAGGGGCCAGGATTGTAATCCTTCCAGTAAGAGTGTAACAAAACAATGCAATCGCACACTTTTTATACACAGTCATCTTTATGTTTACACACGCAAAAAGGTGAGATAAGAGGAGCGATATGTCGTCCATAGGAGCTCCAGAGTTTGGTTATGGGGGACTCACCTTTAGGGTGATCTGGCACCAAATCGGAGATACTTTTCCATCTTAATTACTTCTAACTGGACCTAAAAGGGGAGACTCGTGGCGCTGGCGATGTGTACTTCAAAAGCCACCAGATATGAAATCTTCACGGGGTTCAACATTTCAGGAAAGATAAGGAATGTTTATACTGAATTGTTCAAAACATCAGCCACGACTGGCCTGAAGTAGTAATGCAGGTTCTACTGTTCGCAGCTGCCTCTAGGTAAGAAAATGAGTTCTGCAGAAAGCAACCAGAGATAGCTCTATATCAGATAAGACATCTCAATTAAGAGAACGTCTTCATGGGTCGGCAGGTCATTGGCATTACTGGCCAACGTGCTCGTATAACTCTCCAGTCACTTAAACAAACCTTGATACCGTCCGTTTACACTCAGTGGTATATGCTAATGCTGCCTTATCAGACCATTTTTCTTTCCTATTCAAGAGTCGCTTTCTGCCTTTGAATCGCATTAATATTTATTTTTTTTTGAGCAGCCCTTTCAAACTCAACCTCCAAGATATTGCTACTGTGCTTATCGCCTGAAAGCATCTCTTCTGGATGAAGAACTGAAACAGCGCCTGGCACCAGAGCAAAACGACTTTTCAGCGCTGTTGGTTCTTTTCACAGAAAGAGAGGGAGAGGCAGGGGTCAATGAATTTGATTTTTTACTTCAGGAATTTATAGACCACAAAATGTTAAGGGTTACTTCAATCAATCAAAAATGAATGCATGTCACCTTCTTGTTGTTCCAAGTCAAAAGAATATCCTGGTTACTTTTTCCCCAATCACAATTAATCATAAACAAAGATGGCTAGTATCAAAACGGATGGCACGATCACCTCAATAGCATAATAAAAGATAGGCTGATTAAACTAACACGGTACTCAAAGTCACATGATTTTTGTTTCTTTAGTTGTTATTCACTAACAACGCTACACTTCGGTGAGCTGTAAACAGCTCTGACTAGTTCAGCTGAACTAAGGAACCTAATCATTGAGCTTTGAACTAATAATTCGGATTGGTTTTTGTAAACTGGATCAAATAAATGATGGTCAGCTTGATATATAACACTAGTCACTTTTGTGATTATATTGCATGATTTGCAAGGCTTTACGTCTTCGGTCACCAGTTACTGTTATTAAATGGAAAACAGCAACCAAGATATTCTTTTTAAGTTCTCCTTCCGCCACAGAAGAAAGTAAGTCGTACAAGTTTGCAGCATGCAAATAATGGCTGGGAAAATGCCATTTTAAGACCAACTAATGGTGCCTGAACACTATAGGGTTAAAACGGATAGATGAAAAAAAAAGATCCAATTGTAATCCACTATCATGTGGAGAGATCAGCTGGGCGCGCTATCTGACGTCGCATCTCTGGAGAGAGAACTGAAAAGCCGGAGGAAAATGCAACAGCAGCCTCGGTGCAGCCACAGACAGAAAACAAATAAAGGATCCAATTTTTATCCTTATCTCGACTGGGATCGGATCGCTGTTTATCTGAACTCAAATCGTCTATTTCAGAGAACAGTGACGTTTCCACAACATTATTAAACAGGAAGCCAGGGTTACACTTAGGCTGGAGCGGACGGAGGCACTTCTACGGATTAAAAAGTAAATTAAAACGCCTTTAATACACACAATTATCGCCTCTGGGTTTGAAAAATGAAGCGCGAGTTCAGCGGCGTTGACATGTGCCGCGCGCTTCTAACGTTACAAAATAAGCTGCGCGTCCTAAAAGCCGTTGGTTACTATGGCAGTTGTAAATAAATTTAGCCATTACCCCGTTTTAAAACCATTAAAACACGATGATTGTATCGCTCACACATCTAGAGCGTGCCATTTGTCTCGTGTTAATAGAAAGATCTTGTCAGTTTCCACGAAATTGTTTAAACGCTTGACAACGCTGCGCTCAAAAAAAACAATGCTATCCAGTCATATGAATAACATCGCACACTTTTTACAACGAGTCACAACAACAGCACCGGTACTAGTGAAACTTTAAAGGCTTACGTTTGATCTGCCGGGGTTTGCTCTGCTTTCTTCGGGACATGCTTATTCCGTCGTTCCTGCTCAGCTTGCGGCAAAAGCGATCAGTCCACCGGGGTCACTAGCAGTAACAGCAGCACTGGATCACAGCTCTCTGCCCCTCCGAGGACACCCGCATGACCTGCACTTTGATATTCAGAGCCTAAGTGCTACCTGTGGCCGAGTCAGGCTTAGTTACTTTTCGATGTCTTCCCAGAGGAGCGATCTATCCTCTCCGTTAGCCACAGTAAACTCTGCCGGTTAGCCCTGACAGCGCAAAATGCTGCTGGAGAAAACGAAACCTTTAGCTTTTTGATGATTTGTTTACGTGTACTCCGGTGAAGCACAGAGAGAGCTCAGTTCTCACCAGGGTTCGATCGACACATGAAAAAGTGGCGCTGATATGTTATGACACGCCTCCGTCACGCCCCTTGCGTATGATGCCATGCCGCACGCCGCTCACTGCGCTCGCGCTCCCTTCAAGCTCTTGATGCCCCTAACATCACGCTCCCATCAATGCGAAACATGCAGAGTGTGCCTCGTTTGCATGCAAAAAAAATATATTTTTAAGGATGAGGTTATGCGGAAAACATAAATGGGCTATTCAAAAAATAATGTGGGTATTTACCACTACTCGTTTTAAAATCAGTAATAAAATGTTAATAATATCTAAACGATTATAAAATTAGTAATAATGCTTTATTGTATTTTATAATAATATTTATTATGAATAAAAAAGTATAAAATAGATTCTCATCAATACAATAGCCTAATATTTTTCATTATTCATTGAATCATCAATTATTATTTAGTTAAGATAGATAGATACTTTTAAAATGCATTCTAATAAAATGTTCTTTAAAGGTAGAAATGATAATTGTATTATTATAAATAATTATAATTTAACTAATCAAAATGTATTATATAATATTAATACATTTAATAATACATTAAAATGTTTTTATTATTATTATTTGTTGCTGTAATTTTGTTTTATATATATATATATATATATATACAATTTGAACAGATGCAGACACTGTGACCTCCACAAAAACTCACTGCTTCCATCTAGTGACCAACGAAAAAACTTATCTAATGCCTTACTGTAGAGGCCAGCATGGCTGTAATGAGCTGAATTAGTAGACACTTTCCTCTCAGACCACAACATTTGAATACGAGTCAAATACATCAACCTTGTCATATGTTAATAACCTGGAACTTGTAAGGCCACCAAAAATAATAGCGAAGAAAAAAAATAAAACACCATTGTTTATGAGTTGTTAGCAGGTTCAGAGCAAACAATTTGGGTAGACTGTTAACTATTAATCACAATGATCAGTTTTTGGCTTTAATAATTTTGATTTAGGAGGAACATTGTTCATCAAGTATTTAATGATTAAACATGATGAAATCAGCATTTAAAACAGAAAGAATTATGCACTCATAATGACAATAAATGGCATAATACAATAAACTAAAACACTGAATATATCTATACTTTGAACACTGAATTTGTCTAATGCATTTATTACCAAAAACGAATGGATGCTTCCTTACCTTAAATTTTATTTATTAGGTGTGTAAAATACAAAAAAAGAAAAGAAAAAGGCCTATATGCAGACATTATTTTAAAATTAAATATTACTAAATAAAACCAAGTAAAGAATAAAAAAGGAATGAATAGAAAAAAATTATAATAATCATAATAAATAAATAAATAAGTTTACCCAATAAGCAGTGTAGAGATTAAAAGATTACCATTTTAATTTTTGTTTAATGTTTATGCTTTATGTATACAGTGTACTCAATCTAGGAACTAGATCTAGGACTCTAGGAAAAAAATCCGAATCTACACTAAAGTTAAAAGGCGTTTCTATTCAATGGATATTAGGAGGAATTTCCAAGACAAAAGAAGCAGCCACATTTGACCTTCTTTGTTATTTTGCAGTGACCTCTCAGTACCTCCCCTAATTCTAGACCAATGTCTCTCGAGCTTGAACTTGCGATCTTTATGTAAACAAATGAACTGTTATGTTGAGGGTGATAATGGCACCACAGCTAGTACAAATTAAATAATAATAATAATTTAAAAAAATTAACTACTTAGTGAGTTTCGTTGGATACAGCTTTTAACTTCTTAGCTTTGTAAGCCTTTCTGCTAACTTTCAACAAAACCAACATAAGACATGAATTATTAATGCACCTGTGAAGAATCTGAGCCTCTGTGACACATCTGCATTAGAACATACTTTATCACTGGGTACAGCTTGAGCCTCTTTGACAGAAAAAGTTTTGCTGTGGTGGCAAATTAAATTATCCATATGGGAGAATGGCTAAGAATAAAAAAAAAATGCTACTCAAGGTCTGTTATTGTAATATTTGTTATTGTCCCTATTGATATTTGTGAGATTCTCTGCTTTTATAGATGGAACTGATCTGGAGTCTGTGAACTTGGAAACCTATGTCACATTGACATAGGCATCAAGCTAAAATGTTTGCCATTGGTTTTTTTTATTTTATCTCCTGCTTAAATAAAGAGATGTTAAGAAGGAAGACCTTGAGTAATGTTTGATAGGTCTTTGCACAAGCAGAGAGAGTGGAGTGAGTGCTGAGAAAAGAAAGAATTTCATTGGATATTTTGATTTATTTGATGTTTGGTTAACTTTACCAATAAAAGTAAGATTTTAGAACTCTTTAATTTAGCATACATGTCAGAACAGACCTCAGAGATATCAAATTCTAAACGACTCACAATTATTAATGCACAGAACAAATTTTTCTCTGCTGAACAGGATTCCACTTTGTACACATGAAGCTGCTCTGTTTTTTAAGGGGGTATAGGTATAGGATCAGGTCAAAGGCCAGTATTTTGTAATTGAGCCTGTGTGCGAGTGATTGATGTTGTGTGCTCTTCATTACATGAGAGGCTTGAGTCTGTATCAGTCTTTACCAGAAGAACAGCTATGATTAAAGAAGTTTTGCTCTGCCTGTGCTTGACCCTGGCACCTGTTTGGACAGTCCCTGTACAGACAGGTGAGTATTTCATTATATAATACTGCTTTATAAATAATATTAAACATGTTAAAGTGAGATAATATTTTACTTAATTTAAAAAAAAATTGAAGGGTTTTTGTTTTTTGACACGAATATAAAATAATATTATATATTAAAGAATGGGTGTTAATGTCAGATTGTTTTTTATTTGTACAGACTCTGGGCCGGTGGTTGTTCTGAAGCATGGCAGTGTCCGTGGACAATATAAGAAAGTTAAAGGCTCAGAAAAGGTGGTGGAGCAGTACTTGGGTATTCCTTTTGCTCAGCCACCTGTCGGCCCTCTCCGTCTGGCTGCACCTGGTCCTGTACAGGGATGGGAGGGCATAAGAAATGCCACTCAGCACCCATCTATGTGAGTATATGGTTGATACTGTATACTATGATATTCATCATAGTAACTGTAATATACGCCATATATCCCAATAAAATAACCTACTGTATATACAGTATTTACTCCACCTGTACAAATACAGACAGAAATCTCACACTTACACCCATTCTTTAATTCTTATTAAATAAAAATAAATACATTCTTTCAAACATTTGTTAAGTAAATTAAAGTATTATTGTCAAGAAGCGGACAGACTGCAGGAGGTAAATAGAATAAGTGCTTTATTTACAGTGCAGAATGCATCAATAGTCAATGGAGGATAAACACAGGTGGGTAATTCAGGAATAGTTCAGTTGATGAGGAATGCCAGTTCAGTAATCTTTGTTTTTATATTGCAGGAATCCATTAGTAGAAGAGATGACAGGAGTAATGAAGACGTCGAGGGGAACAGCCACACACCACACACGCTGATGGACACACAAAGAAGGCTGGGAGGAACACAGAGACTTTGAGGAGTATGGAGAGGAGAGACAGGTAAGTAAACAGGTAAGTAAACGTTCAGAGATTGTTCTTGCCTGGGGTTAGTCCACTTCACCAATGAATGCCTGTACGATGTTTCTATGACGATCTCCAACAGGGGATGCTTTTGTATGAGGAGGTGATGAGTCCTTGATTAGAAACAGGTGCTGGTGACAGGTGACATAGATGATTGAATATTGTGACGGAGTGAAGGTGGAGCTTGACGTGACTGTGACATTACCCTCCCCTCGAGGCCCCCTCCTCGTGAAGGATGTTTAAGGATCCACAAAAACAATTGGGGAGGGAGGGTGGGCGCCCTGAAGACAGGATGAGGGAGTAGTACCGCAGGTTGCTTCCAGGGTGGATCTGGAGTCACAGGAGGCCATGGAGGATCTTGAGCCTCTGGAGGCCATGCCGGATCTGAGGGTTCTGGAGACACAAGGCATGGTGATTCAGGGCATGGTTACTTAGGACTTACTGGAGTCCAATCCCAAATCCCTCTCAGCCTGCCCATCCTCTCCACGACCTTGGCTATATATAGCCCCTCAAAAAATGCTTGGGAAGGTTTACCATCTTCATGTGCTGTGTGTCAGATGGGTCTCCAGGTGAGATGGTGTCTGGTGGGCAATAATAGAGAGCGGTCTCCTACAATGAGAGTTCTGGAGAACTTCCTAGAAGCTTGAGTTCAAAGGGGCATTCTGGAGGCTCTGGCTCAAGAGGGCATTCTTGCCGTGCTGGCACTGTAGAACGCTCTTGTTGCACCGCAGGCTCTGCAGGGCACTCGGGAGGCGCAGCAGGCTCTGGCAGAGTGAATTTAGGAAGGCGCTCTTGCAGCGCGAGTTTAAGGAGTGGAGTCTAGATCAGATTCTCTGGTTGCATTACATGGACTGGGTTTAGAGCTGGCTCCTCAGAAACTGGAACCAGAATCGTCTCATCCGGCTGAAGTTCAGGAACTGGAACCATCATTGAATCTCCTTGCCACATCTCAAGTACTTCATCAGCAGACAATGGATTGGAATCTTTAGGGGACTTGAACTCTGGAGTGAGAGAAGGAATCAGCGGAGCGGAATCTGGTCACATGCACCGCCGCCATTGCTCATACGGCGCAGGGAATGGAGGAAGTCCCTGGACAAGACGATGAATAATCTCCTCAGCTCCGTACATCTCCGCACTTCGGTAAGGGTCGGAGATTCTGTCAAGAAGCGGACAGACTGCAGGAGGTAAGTAGAATAAGTGTTCTTTTTTTACAGTGCAGAATGCATCAATAGTCAATGGAGGATAAACACAGGTGAGTAATTCAGGAATAGTTCGGATGATGAGGAATGCCAGTTCAATAATCTTTGTCTTTATATTGCAGGAATCCGTGAGTAGATGAGATGACAGGAGTGATGAAGACGTTGGATGGGAACAGCCAGAGACTCCAGAGTATGGAGAGGAGAGACAGGTAAGTAAACAGGTAAGTACTGTAAATGTTCAGGGATTGTTCTTGCCTGGGGTTAGTCCACTTCATCAATGAATGTCTGTACGACGTTTCTATGACAAGCTCTGACAGGGAGTATAGTGTGGTGTGTGCTTTTGAATGAGGAGGTGATGAGTCCTTGATTAGAAACAGGTGGTGGTGACAGGTGACAGAAGATTGAATATAGTGACGGAGTGAAGGTGGAGCTTGATGTGACTGTGACAATTATCTCACTATATAATTTATTTATATATATTATATATTATCAATTAGAGAATTTAGATGTTCTGTTGTTAAAGACTGACACAGACTCTCATGTAAAGAAGAGCTCACAAAATCAATCACTCGCACACAGGCTCAATTACAAAACTCTTGCCTTTGACCTGATCCTATACTTCACCCCTTTAAAAAACAGTAGCTTCATGTGTACAAAGTGAAATCTTGTACAGGAGACTGAGGAGAGAAAAATCCATCCTGTGCATTAATAATCGTGATTAGTTTAGAATTTGATCTCTGTATCTCTGTGGTCTGTACTGATATGTTTTAAAATCTTACATTTATTGATTACAAACACATCAAATAAAAGTCATACATTTTAAATTCAGTCATTCCCTAATGGATAATTTATTTTGCCACCACAGCAGAACCAGTGATAAAGTGTGTGCTAATGGAGATGGTAAAAGAGTGTCACTAGATTCGTCACAGGTTAGCAAATCATAGCTTATGGTTTTTTTTTTTAACAAAGCTAATAGAAAAGCTTGAAGGTTAGAAAGCTGAGAAATTAAAACTTGTGTCCAATGACAATCACTTAGTAGTTGATTATTATTATTATTATTTACTTTTTTTTTTAATAAGCAGTTGTTCGGTTATCACTCTCAGCACAAGATCTGATTTGCTCACACAAGGATGGCAAGTTCAAGATCAAGAAGCACTGGTCTATATTAGTGCTGTAAACAATTAATAGCATTCCAAAATAAAGGTTTTTGTTAACATAAACATGTAATACATGTAAATGTTTTCTAAATATATACTGTATGTGTGTGTATTTATGTGTACATGACAAATATAAACAGAACAAACATATATTATGCCAGGGGTCACCAAGTTCGGTCATAGAGGGCTCTGCAGGACACCAGCCCTCGAGCATCAAGTCTGATGACCCCTGTATTATGCAAACCAAAAAGGTTTATCAATCACGAGAAAATATTTGTGTAACGGGGCCGAAGGCAGAGAGGGATCCATTTGCAGCTTTATTTTAGAATAGTCGTACAGGCAAAAGATCAGGAGAAGCGGAATCTATATCAGAGATATCCAAAACAGAGTCGAGGTCACAGGCAGAGTTTAGGGCAGGCAGATAACAATCACAGAATCAGGAAACAGTCCAAGGTCAATAAACAGGGGTCTAGGGGTTGAGGGTCTAGGATATCACCTGCAGGGACCCAGGAACGCTCCTCTAGCCCAAAGCCCTCCCAGTCAACCAAGTACTGGAGTACCCCTCCCCGGCGCCAAGAATCGAGTAGCTCATTAACCTCCTCTACCTTGAAAAGCCTGGGCTCGGGGGGGCTGCTGCGTGGGCTCCTCCACCGCCAGTCCTCGCGGTTCAGCAGCCAGTTTCAAAAGCGAAACATGAAAAGTGCGAGTAATATGAGAATCAGCAGGGAGACCCAAACGAAAAGACACAGGATTCACTTGTCTAAGAATTTTAAAAGGGCCTGCTTAACTGGAACTGAGCTTGCGACAGGGCTGCTGTGACCAGATGTCTCTGGTTGACAACCATACCCACTGGCCTGAAGCATACTGGGGATGAGGTCGTAGGTGCCGGGTAGCTTGGTCTTGTTGGCGACAAACTGCTTGCTCCAGATATACGTGGGGTTGATCCCAGAGCTGTTCGCTTCATTGAAGCCAGTCATTGACTGAGGGAAGAGCAGTGGGTGTTTATGACCAGGGGAATATCTGACCAGGGGTGTTTCTGGTGTTTGATACCCCAGGATGCACTTGAACAGGGTTTAACCAGTAGAAGGTTTGAGCAGAGAATTCTGGACGTATTCTGCCCAGAACAGATAACGGCTCCAGTCTGTGGGTTGGTTCTGACAGTAAGTGCGGAGGAAATGGATGACTTCTTGGTTAAGACATTCTGATTGTGGGTGGTATCCAGAGGTGAGGCTGATGTTAACATTGAGTTGCTTGAAGAAAGCTTTCCAGAGACGGGACGTGAATTGAGGCCTACGGTCCGAAACAATGTCTTCAGGAAGACCATACAAACTGAATACTTGGTTGCAGAGGGCTTCTGCTGTCTCCAAGGCAGAGGGAAGTTTAGGTAGCAGAATGAGCCGGCAAGCCTTAGAAAACCGGTCTACTACGGTGAGTATTGTGGTGTTACCTTGGGATTTGGGTAGATCAGTTATGAAGTCCAAAGCAATGTGTGACCAGGGGCGTTGTGGAATTGGCAGCGGATGAAAAAGAACCAGCTGGACGATGATGTGATGATTTGGAGGTTTGACAGGGGTTGCACTGATTGATGAAGCTGATGATGTCCTGAGAGAGTTTAGGCCACCAATATTGCTGTTCAATGAGGTGGATGGTTGCTGTGATACCGGGATGACTTGAGCTGGGATAGGTGAACTTGAGAGATGAGTTGTTGCCGGAAGGGTTCTGGAATATAGGTGCGTGCTGGAGGACATTCGGGTGGAGGTGGATGCTTGTGATTTTGATGGGTGATTTCAATATTGATATACCATTGGACCGGGGCAAGTTGAATGTTTTCAGGGAGGATGGTTTCAGGTGACATGATTCTATCTGATTCATTGTAGAGACTGGACAGGGCATCGACTTTGGTGTTCTTTGTTCCGGGTCGGTATGTGACATTGAACTGGAAGCAAGTAAAGAACATGGACCATTGAGCCTGACGTGGGTTAAGGCGTTTAGCTGATCGCAGATATTCAAGGTTTTTATGATCTGTGAAGACAATGAAAGGATGAGTCGAACCCTCTAGCCAGTGTCTCCACTCCTCAAGGGGCAGTTTGATGGCTAGTAGCTCCCGGTTTCTGACGTTATAGTTACGTTCCATGGGTGTGAGCTTGCGGGAGAAAAAGGCGCATGGAAACATCTTGGCTGGGTTCCCGTGGCATTGTGACAAGAAGGCCCCCACCCCAGTGTCAGAAGCGTCGACCTCGACGGTGAATTTTCTCTGCGGATCGGGATGTTTGAGGATAGGGGCTGAGGTGAATCTTTCTTTAAGATGCTTCAATGCTTGAACAGCTTCAGATGTCTATTGGAGTTTCTGGTTGTGGCGTTTGGTCATGGCTGTGAGAGGGGCTGCAACAAGGCTGAAATTTCTGATTTAACGTCCATAAAAATGAGCAAATCCCAAGAAGTGCTGGAGTTCTTTCAGGGTTGTGGGTTGCGGCCAGTTCAACACTGCAGTCACCTTCTTTTCATCCATAGCTACACCATCTGATCTTATCACATATCCAAGGAAGGACACACAAGTCTAATGGAACTCACATTTTTCGGCTTTAGCGTAAAGTTGGTGCTGGATGAGGTGCTGGAGGACGGCTCTAACGTGCTAAACATGTTCTTGCATGGTCTGAAAATAAATGAGGATGTCATCAATGTAGACGATAACCCAGCAGTCTAAAATGTTCCTGAAAACATCGTTGATGAATGACTGGAACACCGAAGGACTGTTGGCAAGCCCAAAGGGTATCACCGGTTATTCGTAGTGCCCACTAGTGTTGGAGAATGCCGTCTTCCATTCATCTCCTTTGCTGATGCGGATCAGGTTGTAGGCACTACGAAGGTCGAGTTTTGTGAAGTACTTGGCTTGACGAAGGTGTTTAAGGGTTACTGGAACAAGAGGTAACAGGTAGTGGAACTTGACAGTAATATCATTCAGGCCTTGATAATCAATGCATGGTCTCAGACCTCAAACTTTTTTCTTCACGAAGAAGAATCCGGCTGATACGGGTGATGTAGATGGTTGTATGAAGCCCTTGGCCAGTTCCTCCTCGATGTAGGCTTTCATGGAGGCTGATTCGGGTTGTGAGAGTGGGAAGACTCTGCCCTAAGTAGTGTGGCCCTGGGTAGTAGGTCAATAGCACAGTCTGTCAATCGATGTTCAGGAATGCTGGAAGGCTTTAACTTTGCTGAAGGCTAATTTCAAGTCATGATACTCACTGGGCAGGTCGGTTGGGTTGCTTTGGATCTCTGGCTTGGCTTGGGTCTTTGGCTTGGCTTGGATCTCTGTCTTGGCTTGGATCTTTGGCTTGGTTACTTGTGAATAACTGATTTGCCCAGACTTCCAAGATATCACAGGTTAATGGGTTCGAAGCCAGGGTAGACCAAGGATGATTGGGTGCTTGGCGGAATGGATGGCGTAAAACTGAATTGTCTCTGAATGCAAGCTGCCCACTGTCAGTTGTTGTTCCTCAGAGATTTGGAGAGAGTGGCCGTCAGCCAGAGACCGGTCATCTAGCACCTCCACTGACAAAGAGGAGGGTGTCAGTTTGATCTTATGCAGTTTAAAAAATGAATAAGCAATGAAGTTGCCAGCACCTCACAGAAAGTTTGTAGGAAAGCACTGAATGTGGGAAAGGCAGTTCCATCAATTCGCCAGACTGCTGTTGCCCATTCTAAAGCTTGTCCAGTCAATAGTGAGCAAACAAAAGCGATCCTGCTGCTCTCGTTAGGGTACAACGTGGGCTACTGATTGATAAACAGAGAACATTTGAAGAGGAAAACCCTTATATTTCCCCGGAGTCCTGTCATACTTCTCCGGAAAAGATAGTCTGGGATTAGCAACAGCTGGCTTCAACTCACGTGTAGCGGGCTGAGTTGGAATGGTGGCTGGAGCAGGTGTTTGTAATCCACGTACCACTTGTAAGAGCTCCTCTGTTAAATTAGAGAGCTGTCCCAGCTGTGCGTGATGAGAATCAAGTCATGAGGCTTGAGCAAACATCTCGGAATGCAATTGAAAATACACTGCTAGATCTGGGTCTGGCGAAGTCTTTTGTAACGGGGCTGAAGGCAGAGAGGAATCCATTTGCAGCTTTATTTTAGAATAGTCGTACAGGCAAAAAGAACAGAAGAAGCAGAATCAATATCAGAGATATCCAAAACAGAGTCGAGGTCACAGGCAGAGTTCAGGGCAGGCAGATAAAAATCACAGAATCAGGAAACAGTCCTAGGTCAATAAACAGAGATCAATCAGAATGATAAATGCTCAGAAATGTCAGGCAGTAGCAAGAACAAGACTTCACACAGACTAGACTGTGAACACTACATTTATACAGCTCCTAATGAGTAACAGGGCGTGGTAACAACAGGTGTGCTCGATCAGTCCCAGGTATGAGGCGTTATGGGAATTTGAGTCCGAATTGCCAGCTAGTACTCTGGCGATGGCTCCCTCTGGTGAACCGGAGGGCGTGATGGAGGAGCCATGGTTGTAACAGTTTGACCGCACTAGTTTACAGATATACTGTATATAGAGAAAGAGAGAAACACCATAAAAAACAGACCCAAAAAATGTAATATAGCAAAATTTTAGGTTATATAGGACTGAAATGTTTTTTCTTTAACTTTTTAATTTTACAGTTAGTAATTTTTACAGTGTACATTCTCTTGCTGTATTCTAGGTGCCTTCAAAACCCAGATATTCTGCCTATAGTAACAAAATCCTTGAAGTTGGATCTCACACCAACAGGAGTCTCAGAGGACTGTTTGTATCTGAACGTTTACACACCTTCTCAAAGATCAGAATCAGATAAACTTCCAGTGAGTACTGAATAACAGCTTCTCTC
>JAUCMU010000036.1:20671205-20683564 GCA_032275025.1 Enteromius treurensis
GCATTGGCCTGTGTACGACAAGTCTAGTAAATACATGAACCTGGGATTGCAGCAAACTGAGGGACAGGGTCTGAAGATGGATAAGCTGCTCTTTTTTACTGAAGAATTGCCAAAAAGCTTGCGGCGCTCCACAAACCTAATTAGTGATTTGACCAACAAACACAATGCTTCTAAAATAAATAAAATCATTATTTTTGTTTCCATGAAACATTTTGCAACTTGATTCACAAGAAGATTTCTGCACACCTGTGTTTTCTCAAATACATCCAAAATCTTGTCTGTCAAAAAATTGTCTGTATTTTATAGTTAAATATAATAAGGAAACATAAACAATTTCAGATTGCTTCATTATAAAGTAAAGGAAGCCAGCAGGATGTAATGAGCTGACTTAGTAAACATATTAATTCTAGGCAACAGCATTTGAATAAGTGTCGAAAAATATTTTTGTTCAATGGAAATCATAAGAAGGAATTTCCAAGACAAAAGCAGCAGTCACATTTGACCTTCTTTTTTATTTTCACAGTGACCTCTCAGTACCTCCCCTAATTCTAGACCAATGTCTCTTGAGCTTGAACATGCAATCTTTATGTAACCAGATGAACTGTTATGTTGAGGGTGATAACCGCTATGACACCACAGCTAGTCAAACTAGCCAGTCAAATATTAAATAATAACCAAAAAAAACTAAATCATATACTAAGTGAGTGTCCTTGCATACAGCTTTTAACTTCTTAGCTTTGTAAGCCTTTCTGCTAACTTTCAATAAAGCTAACATAAGACATGAATTATTAATGCACCTGTGAAGAATCTGAGCCTCTGTGACACATCTGCATTAGAACACACTTTATCACTGGGTACAGCTTGAGCCTCTTTGACAGAAAAAGTTTTGCTGTGGTGGCAAATTAAATTATCCATATGGGAGAATGGCTAAGAATAAAAAATAAAATGCTACTCAAGGTCTGTTATTGTAACATGTGTTATTGTCCCTATTGATATTTGTTAGATTCTCTGCTTTTATAGATGGAACTAATCTGGAGTCTGTGAACTTGGAAACCTTTATCACACTGACAATGGCATCAGGCTAAGACATTTGCCGTTAGTTTTTCATCTCCTGCTTAAATAAAGAGATTTTTAGAGGGCAGACCTTGAGTAATATTTGATAGGTCTTTGTGCAAGCTGGGAGAGTGGAGTGAGTGCTGAGAAAAAAAAAAGAATTGTGTTGTATTTGATGTTTGGTTCACTTCACCAATAAAAGTAAGATTTTAGAACTCTTTAATTTAACAAACATGTCAGAACAGACCTCACAGATATCAAATTCTAAACTAATCATGATTATTTATGCACAGGATTCCACTTGGTACACATGAAGCTGCTCTGTTTTTTAAGGGGGTAAAGTATAGGATCAAGTCAAAGGCCAGTGTTTCGTAATTGAGCCTGTGTGCAAGTGATTGATTTTGTGACTTCTTCATTACTGGAGAGGCTTGAGTCTGTATCAGTCTTTACCAGAAGAACAGCTATGATAAGAGAACTTTTGCTCTGCCTGTGCTTGACCCTGGCAGCTGTTTGGACAGTCCCTGTACAGACGGGCAAGTATTATATAGCTTTTTTAATAATTTTGAATATTGTTATTATAGTATTGTTATTTGACAGGAAAATAAAATAATCAATATGCACTAAAGAATGGGTCAAATTGGTTTCGTACAGACTCTGGGCCGGTGGTTGTTCTGAAGCATGGCAGTGTCCGTGGACAATATATGAAAGTTAAAGGCTCAGAAAAGGTGGTGGAGCAGTACTTGGGTATTCCTTTTGCCCAGCCACCTGTCGGCCCTCTCCGTCTGGCTGCACCTGGTCCTGTACAGGGATGGGAGGGCATAAGAAACGCCACCCAGCACCCTTCTTTGTGAGTATATGGCTATATTCATCATATTAACTGTAATTTATGCAATATATCTGTACTACATTCCTTATTTACTGCTACAGTATGTACTTACTCCATCTGTACACAGTAAAAACCTATACCTGTGAAATTTATTGTTAAACAAGTATATATTTTTTTTTTCAAATGCTGTAGCAACATTTTAGGATATATGGGACTGAAATGAACTGTACTTTTCATTAAATGATGCAACATTTGTATTAAATCTACAGAAATAAAATAAAACTGTAAAATACATGAACATTCAATTTTACTTCCAAAACAACAGCATTTTACTTTATTTAATGCACTGTCCCGTTCTATTTATTACAGTTTTTGACTGTACGTGATAAAAGAATTTGCCATTACTAACCACAGCAGATTTATAATCCTTTGACATTCAAATTACAAACATTCTTTACAGTGTTTCTTCTCTCGTTGTATTCTAGATGCCTTCAAAACCCAGATATTCTGCCTTTATTTGCAAATTCAGTGGTGTTGAATTTCACGACAACAGGAGTCTCAGAGGACTGTTTGTATCTGAACGTTTACACACCTTCTCAAAGATCAGAATCAGATAAACTTTCAGTGAGTACTGAATAATGGCTTCTCTCATCTGTATTACAGCACTTTGACTTGCGAATTCACAGTAGAACTTATTCTGTTATGCTTTATTGATCATTTCCCCAACCGCTCTGACAAAAGAAACCTATGCAAACCAACAGGTAATGTTCTGGATTCACGGAGGCGGTCTGGTCTTTGGTGGTGCTTGCACATTTGATGGATCCTCGTTGGCGGCCTATGAGAACATAGTTGTGGTTATCATTCAGTACCGACTTGGAATATTAGGATATTTCAGGTATTCATGTATGGTGGAGAAAGCATTACTCATGTAGCCTGTCTGTTGAGAATGATATAAGATTTTATTGTATCGTATTAAAACTGCTCCTGCAATGGTTAATAACACATGCTTCTGGTTTTAGCACAGGAGATAAAACTGCTCAAGGTAACTGGGGGTTCTTAGACCAGATTGCTGCGTTACAGTGGGTGCAGCAAAACATTGAGAGGTTTGGAGGAGACCCTCAGTCTGTCACTATAGCTGGGGAGTCTGCCGGAGGAATCAGTGCCTCTTTACTGGTCAGTAAAAGTTAAAAAACAAAATTATCATTCTCTATTTTTGCACATGAATGTTTTATGTTCATGATATGATTAATAACAATTAATTTTACGATTTATAATAACTCTTTAAAAAAAATCATAATAAGTTCCAAGTAGGTTCCTTGTGGTCTCTTTGGGCTTCCTCTGGAAATATGATAATAAGTGAATACCTGAAAGACAAGTTGTTTAAACAACATAAGATCTTATCCATTAATAGATTATCTTTGCCATTCAGAGCAAATGTTCAATGTGCTCTAAAGATGTATTCTTATGTTCTTCTAGACATTGTCACCCATGACCAAGGGTCTGTTTCAGCGGGCCATCTTTCAGAGTGGAGTAGCAACTGTGATCGGCTACTCCATCAAAGACCCTCTAAAACTGGCCAAGGTATTTAGCCCAAACACAACCATAAATGTACTTAATGTTCCGAATCTGTATAATTATGTCAGAAGCCAAGAATTAAGACCCTTGTTATGTTTAGTGTTTGCTTCAGTTTGAAGGCAGTTTGGTTTCAGCATTTAGACATATAAACAACATATTAAAAATACAAAAGCACATACTCCACACAAATGGTGTAGTCATAATGTAAAAGCTTTACAAAAAAAGTGCTTCATCTCAGTCTAATTTGAAAATGCATATTGAAAATATCTAATGTAATATAATTATTGTCAATGTGTTGTTGTTGGGTTTTTTTTTTTAAAGAAGCTACTTGTCTGTGTTCTGTTTGACCAGGAGGTAGCAAATGTTACTGAATGTGACTTCAGCTCTAATGAAGTGCTGGTTAAATGCATAAAAGAACTGACTGAGGATCAAATCATCAGTGTAGCAAAAAAGGTAGGAGCAGAGAATATGAAAGGATTGTGTTTTTCTATAGTTCATGGAAAACATTTTTTTTAAGATCTACTGGTGATATTTTATATAAGTATATATCTTGAAAAGAAAATGAAAGACCAAATTACTTCCCTTAGAGACATGTTTCCCCTGGAGCAGCAGTTGATGAGGAATTTCTAAAAGCTCAACCAGAGGAGTTACTAAAGAGCAAAGACTTCCTGAAAGTTCCAGTCCTCGTCGGAATAACAAACGATGAATTTGGATGGATACTTCCTCAGGCAAGTATCAGACATTTCTGTATGAAACAGTAAAATTAAAAAAAAAAATGTTTATGAACCTTTATGACCTTTTAAAATATTACTGTAATGCATGTACTCGTTTTTTTTTTTTCAGGCCTTGATCTCAAAGGACTGGGTAAAAGGGATGGACAGAAAAACAGTGAAACAATTGTTGGATATGTTTAACAAAAATGGAGTAAAATTCTGCTTTTGTTCTTCTTTCTTTCCATATCTTTTGTATTGGTTTACTAAGATATATTGCAAATTAATTGACTTGAATTGACACAGTCTGACTAATATGTTAGTATTTGTCTCCATCTAGTGAACAAAGTACGAAATAACATTTAGAAGACTTGTGTGTAATCTTTTATTCTATCACCCTAGACGTCAGGATTCAATGAAATCGTAATAGAAGAATACCTTAAAGACGCTAAAACTCCGGAGGACATTCGCGACGCATTTACTGAGATGATGGGGGATCTTTTTATGGGGCTTCCCTCCATTGCAGTTGCATCTTACCACAGAGGTTGGTTGTGATTTCACTGGCAATATTTCACCTTCAGGGATGTTTTATTGTTTCTTTGCTTTATTATTTTCCATTATCCTAACTTTACAGATGCTGGCGTGCCGGTGTATATGTATGAGTTCCAGCAGAGGCCAAGTATATTTAAAGATCTCAGACCCAGCTTTGTGAAAGCTGACCATGGCGATGATCTTGGATTTGTGTTTGGGGCATGCTTTTGGGATGGCCATATTAAATTGGGTATGGAGATCTAAGAACTTGTTTGTCCTGGCAAATTAGGATACTGGACATTTATACTGGACAGGTTTCTGTGGCAGTAACAGCAAATGATTGAAACAAAATTAAACATTTTAATAATTAATAATGGATATCAACTCTTTACAGGAGCACTCACTGAGGAGGAAAACCAACTATGCAGAACCGTCATGGGATACTGGGGGAACTTTATTCGCACTGGGTAAGTGGTACATCAGCCGCTGGACAGAGTATTAGTTAATGTTGAACCATTATTTCTAAATCATTGTTTCATATCCACAGATCTCCAAATGGTCCCAATCTGGTGCATTGGCCTGTGTACGACAAGTCTAGTAAATACATGAACCTGGGATTGCAGCAAACTGAGGGACAGGGTCTGAAGATGGATAAGCTGCTCTTTTTTACTGAAGAATTGCCTAAAAAGCTTGCGGCGCTCCACAAACCTAATTAGTGATTTCTACTGTACTTCGTACTTCTACTATAAATCTAATTTGAAGATATGTCTAAATAATTATTCTTTTCTGTCCATGCAGTGAAAATGAAATCTATTGCAATTTAAGTTGCAACAAGATTTCTTTACTTTTTCCTAGTTAAAATCTGATCTTTGTTTGTATTTTATAGCAAAATATAATAAAAAAAAAATTCAGATTGCTTAATTAGAAAGTACAATCTATATTACCATTTGTGTATCAAATATTACCAATAAATAATATTACATTTACATTTTCGTAAATAATAAATCTTACCAATCAAATGATTTTGTATACAGACTGAGATTTGTTTATAATATGCTTATATACTATTTTATTTACTATTTATCAATTTGTATGTATATATAAAAAATAGAAAGCTTTTATTGCCCATACGTGTGGACAATAAAGATTTTCTAAATTATATCAATGTAAATATTAATGTAAATATATATACACACACACACGCATTTTAACATGCAAATGTTCATGAAAAGGATAGGCCTACATTAAAACTTATTATATTTATGGTAAGAATTATTTACATATCCCGTATATGTAAACGTTTGATGTGATAATACAAATAAAAAAAGAATGCGAATGTGTTTGAAACTGACAACATCATACGTGAACAGTAAAAAATACGCATTGTGCAGTCACGTGTCTTCTGGGCTACGTCACTGGATTCCCCTATCCGCTACTGATAATGTTGCGCATGCGCACACTCGGAGTAGTTCAGAGCAGCCTGTACATCTCTCAGGCGCTGGGAAGACGGAGCTCCAGCTGGAACATCCAGGGTAAGAGTATCATCTTACAGCACTTTATCAGGGGACTTGACGTTAACAGTTAAAACATACGTGTTATCATATCCATCATGCATGCAATTGTCTTACGTACGAACCGCGAACGAACATGTCATTAAAAAGTATCATTATTGATATTTATTATGCTTTAGGCAGACACCTCTATACGTTAAATAAATGCGTGAGCTGTTACATAAATGCAGTAAGCGACGGAATGAACAAAACTCACGGACTTCCAGCATTTTCCGCCTTTCTTTCCGCCTTTCTTTCCGCATGAAAGTATGCCATATGATTGCACAGTGTTGTTTACAATAAGAAGGTGGAGGGGGAGGTTTCATTTTGCCAGAGTAAACCGAACAGAGAAGAAAGTATGAATGATCAGAGCTTTGAGAACATGCCTTTGTCTCAAAACCTAGTGAGCTGCCTATTCAGACACGATTTTTGTAGTGTTTGCCTATAATGCTTAATTTTCAAAATAATTCCTGCATCCACTGTAGCACATAAGACTGTGCTTATTTTACTTCACCAAGCAACCAGAGATACTGATGCATTTGAGTCATAATTATTTCTAATGAAAATAAGCATTTGTTATGGAGGATAAAAAAAAAAATAGGACCAGTATGACTGTAGGAAAGGTTTCTGATGGACCCTGTGAATTGTCTTTTGATAAGATGGTATTTTGACAGGTGCTATTTTTAAGACAAGTTAAATAAAAGGGCTGAAGCACTAGAGCAGAAGTGAGATGTTTTCAGTAGAGAAATCTATGTTTTATTACCTGCAGCTACATGGAGTCTAGTTTCTTCTCAGTTTGTTAAGCTTTCGATTTCCGCTTGCTGTCTGGCACTGCATTAACAGGTATGCCACCTGACTCGCACTTGCTTTGTAGTGTTGTGAAAAAAGACTCTGACTGGATCAGTGCTTGGTTTATGCTTCAAGGTATTCACAAGCTTCTTGAAAAAATAAATATCTGTCAGGGCATGCATTATTTTCTCCGTTCTTCACCTGTATATTTCCAGTGTTAGTGTTTAGTATTTTTGTATACCATAATTAATTATTTTTATAACTGTTTTAAATTACTTTTTATTTGTATATAGGCTATTTTAATTTTAGTTTCACTTTTAGTCAGATGGTAAATATTACTATTTAGCCTTATTTTTATTTATTTATTTTTTTCAGTTTTACTGTATTTATTTTTTTATGCTGTAAATTTTATTTTATGATAAGGCATCAAAAATTCAAATTTTCTTTAAAGTTTCTATCTGATCAATATTTTATTTTATCTCAGCTTTATTTTAATAACATTTTTTAATAGTGGTTTTAGTTTAAGTTCACCACAATAACCCTGTATTCAACCTGTCTTCTGTAAGTCATGATAAGATAAAACATTTTTGTTCTATAATAATAATAATATATAAGCGTTTGTTAGGGTTTTTCTTTTTTTTTTTTTTTTTTACAACCTCAACCCAGCGATTTAATATGGCAAGCCATTGTGCTTTGCATTTTGATCACAGCGTTAGTCAGATAAACCCGGTATCCAGGCTTGATTTCAGGCCTCATAAACATAGCTACATATTTTTACACTCCAATGGCTGTAGATAAGAGTGCACTTGTTTCCAGCCAAGCCGAGGATCATTATTCTTCTCCTTTTGAAGTGCAGGCCATTGATGAAAAGCTCAGTGTTAGAAGCAATTCTCTCAGTCTGCTCCTTCTGTGCAGTGTCTCGGGAAAAGAGTAATTTTACGTGACTTTTATTGAATCTGATGCTCACTGGTTAAAAGCATTGATCCATTTAGGCTTTGTTTATGTGTCTGATTGTGCGGCTTCAAGTCAGCAAGCCACTAGCTGATCAAGCCCTGTGCGTAAGATCATAGCAGTCTTAAGTTCACAGCGCCTGATACCATGACAGATACAAGTGAGGTTTCCCTTGAGGAAATAGAAGGACATGTTGCGTAATGATGCAAATGAAACAGCCTCAAATTAACCTCTCCGTGGCCTTATTTTCACATCAGAGACCGACTTTCTCACACTATTAATACAGAAACTTTTCACTCCTCATATAGGTTTCTGCAAGCTTTTCTGCATGATTTTTAAATCCAGACGAAATCTGATCTTTTTTTTGTCTGGTAACATATCACTGTCCTGCATAGCTAGTAATGATGTTGTTCCCTATACCACAGATCCTTATTTTTACTTCTTGTTTGTCAACCAGCATGTAATCTGAATCAGTCTATATTTGCATTTTGATTATAATGCATAAACAAGTGATCAAGTTCAGTGGTTGTCAAAGGGTCAGTTAAAGGACAGTTCTGATAGCAGAGACAGGAGGAAAAAAACTATGTATATCAATGTATATCTTGACCTTGACACAAAACTAATTGAAAGCCACAGTTCTAGTTTACCAGTTTCCTAGTTTTTTGACTGACTTGACCTTGCACACAAGCCAGCCCAATATCTCCCTCCCTGAGACATTCATCACACATCAATTATCTTTCTCTCTGCTCTGCTGACTCTGATATCACTGCACTGCTTTGGCAACCCTAACCCATTCAGTCCTTTAAACCAGTAGACCAGCTCATCTGTGTCCCATCACTCTTGACAGCAGTTCCTCTATGGTGGGCCTGGGGCTCACAATGAAGGGGCATTTTGTTGCATGGATGGATGGAGTAGAAAGAGGGGGCAGTGCTCCAGTGCAGGGAGCCAGGAATATTGCAGCATGTGCATTTACCCTCTTGAATGCTGAGATTTATAAAGCGCAAGTGAACACACTCCCAGAGAAGCAGTCTTGTGTAGGAGTTTGGTATTGGTCCTATCGCTTAGCCTAACATACAGCTGTTTTTTTTCCGCCTTGTGCTTTTCAAAGATATGTGTGAAAAGAGGCGGGAGCAATTGAAACTCTCTCTGTCTCTGGTCACTGTTTGTGTGTGTGTGTGCACTTGTGGGTGCGTATGCCAGCCAAGTCACGCTCCTCCAGCTCTGCATTATGTAACCGTCCTCTCAGTCCTAATGCATTTCTCAGGGTTTTGTCAAAAGCCTAAGGGGGTAGTCTCTGGCCTTTTTGAGTCTTGTAAAAAATGATTTAGGTGTAGCATGAGTGATTGTTTTTCTGCATGCAGAATTCAAACTTTGAACTTAAGTTTGAACTGAAGTTTGACTTACAGAAGCTGCTCTGGTGGTCTTACAAGGTTTCGGGTTGGTACACACTAGTTATCACTTATGGATCATTTTAACCAATAGCAAAAAAGAGACTTTTACAACCCCTTCATCTTAGATTGAATAAATCCCAAAATTTTAAATTTCAAAACTACCATATGCTATGGGGACCTTTTAATAACCCCTATTTTCTGGTGAGCTGCCCCTTTAACACTCTGATCCGACAAAACCACTGGCGACAGTCAAAGCAAAGTGAATTAGCCTTTCATTTGAGAAGGAAACGTGTAATTTGTCTTTAGAATTATATGAGGAGCAGATGGCATTTTCACACAGGCAGGGTTAAGCACTTGTGTATATTATACTGTAGCCATGATGTCAAATCAATAAGCATTAGCATATTTAATATCCAGAAATCTGAGAAAGAAAGACACTGCATTGCACAGATGGCATCATTGTGTTAACCATGTCCAGTGCTTCATAGTAACACATGCTTTTGCACTGAGACTCTGTGCAATGGGTTTCATAATGTAACATCGTATTACCAGGCTCTGACAGACTCTGTGTTGCTTCATGCTGTGTTCAGTCTGTATAAACACAGCTGCAAGGAAGTTTACCACAAAAGAGGACATTAAAGTACTCAACCATAATGTTACACTTCATGAAAATGTTTTAAATGCTTGATGTTATATGTTTATTATAATGATTAACATTTATTATGATTAATAAAGTAGTTGTATATGTCTTATAATATAATAATATATATATATATCATAAATGAAAAACACTTATTTAGCATTTTTTGCAGGATGCATTCATGAAATTAATAATCTATTTAAATGCTAAAATAGAAATACATTGTTTTTCTTAACTTTCTATTTATCAAAGAAAAAAATATATACTGTATATATATACTTTCCACAAAAATATTAATGGGAACAACTCTTTTTAACCATAACTATAGGAACATAGGGAACATTTATTCACTTTGACTTTTTCCTCAATAAATTGCTGCTTATTAACAGTTAGTAAGGTAGTTGTTACGTTTAGGTATTGGGGAGGATTAGGGATGTAGAGCATCTCGCTCAGAAATGTTTTGATACTTTTCATTTTTAAAACTTGAATCTTCTGTAGTTATACTGGGCCTCATTTACTAAACGAACATACGACAAAAAATTGGGTGTACGGTAATTGGAATTTATCAATATAGACTTGAGTAATGGCTACGATCAAATCTCACGCCTCAGCTCGTGTATGCAAATTTTGGAGTCACCTGAAGTTGCACGCAGCATAAATCTGCTGGAGAATTATAACAGGATTATGTTGGTTATTTTTCTGACCGCCATCAACCGAAGCTCATTAGTGGATAGTTAGGGATTTAGCTTTATATGTGTGAAGAACAGTGCAAAAAGCAAACACAAAATATATAATAGACTATAATTCATACGTCTAATATCTAACTACTTTTCATTTTTGTTCTGAATACCGTTAAATTAAAAATATTTGTTTTAGAGGGAAAGAGGCTATTGTGTTTATATTTAGTAACATTTTAATATACATATAAATTAAATAAATGAATGTAGCATAATTGTTTGCAATTACAAGGTTAACTGGTGTTTTTGGGGTAAGATACATTTTTTAAGGGCGTGATATTCAAATAATGATTGTTTTCATCAGCCACATTTATCAACTTGCGATCATATGTACGAAGAGATTGATGGCATACCAATGTTTCATGAATCACATGTGAACTCGTACGTGTCGTACATTGATTTGTGCGCACGGATTTGCGATCGTTTCTACGTTAGATTGATAAATGAGGCCCACTGTGTACTAAGACTGACAGAAAATGAAAAGTTGTGATTTTCTTGACCGATATAACTAGGAACTAGTCTCTTGTTCCGGCGTAATAAACAAGGAACTTGTTGCTGTACCATGGGCGCAGTTGGAAAAATGAATTTATTAAACAAAAAACGTGCCGCGTTCTTTTAATTACTGCTAATAAATGGCTAATATTCTAGTAATATGCATGCTAATAAGCAACTAGTTAAGAGACCCTAAAATAAAGTGTTACTGAAATGTGTCCTTTACACCAAATCAGCATATTGAAATGATTTCTAAAATATTAGAATATTAGACTGGCTGCTAAAAATCACAGAAATAAATTAGATTTGAAATTGTAATGTTATATTACAGTATTAGTTTTGATTAAATAAATGCAATATGTTTAACCACAAATTGTTATTTTTTAGGCACAGCTGCTGTGACAAAATTGTGGAGCTACGAACAGCAGTTCCCTCTCTGACCTTTGTTTTTTATTTTTTTGCTGACATAATCACATCTCACCTAGTGACTGAATTACCCCCATAACAAAGTATGGAGGGGGCCGTGGTGAACAACCTCATAGACTTTGACTCGCCCCCAGAAGGGACAGCTCCCTCTGATCTTGGACCTCCCAGTGGGGTGGGATTTTTTTCATCCGAGCCTCTCGTCCCTGAGTCTGCGAGCCAGGCAACGATGGAGCCCTTTCTACCAGAGCCAATGGCCCCCACACACACCTCCCACAGAGAAGAAGATAGCGACGCCACCGAATCTGCTGACAGCGACAACGAGGACATAGAATCCCCATCACACCCATCGGGCACACGACGATCCTCGTCATGCTCAAGTCACAGCACTGAAGATGCAGAGGAGTTGGAGATAAGAGCGTTCATGAAAACCTACGTGGCAAAGCTCTTCCATGGAAGGTGAGTTGCTACACAAACTACACCTTAAAGGAATGCGTGAGCCGTGAACACAGAAAGAGATGTTTCGTAGAATGTTCATGCTGCTCTCTTTCATAACTAGAGTGGAAATAAAAAAAAAAGCACCATAAAAAGTGACTTGTGTGCTACTCCAAGTCTTACATTTACATTTACATTTATTCATTTAGCAGACGCTTTTATCCAAAGCGACTTACAAGTGGGGAAAACATCAAGC
>JAUCMU010000036.1:20683664-20708664 GCA_032275025.1 Enteromius treurensis
AGGAGTCAGAGCGCACTCAACACGTGGTGTGGCGGCTGTGAAGGCCCTGCTATCAGGGGTCTCCATGGCCGATATCTTTGACGCTGCGGGGTTGTCCACCCCTCATGCTTTCGAGCCTCTCTTGGTGCTGCTGTGCTCTGGTAAGTAGGCACACACTCTAGGCAGGGAACTTGAAAGTCTGGAGACGTAGGCATCTCGTTCCCATAGCGTTTCGACGCAGCTCGAGTTCCTGAAAATGAACGTCTCTAGGTTATGTATATAACCCTAGTTCCTTGAAGGAACGAGACGCTGCGTCTCGAGGCCATACTTTCGGCATCCCCTGCCGGCGCTTCACTGAATGACAAGTGCTGTCTGCCGGCCGGCGTTCCATGTGCGTTCTCTCTGTTAAGGTCAGGAAATTTATAGTTATTTTGTTATATTATATTAATTTACTGTACTTATTTTCACATTCTACCTCTACCTATTTTGCCATTTTACTTAAATTGTTTTCAAAATGTGTCAATTTGTTGGGGCAGTCGTGCAATACAATTCACTTCATGTCATACCGTGTATGTATGTGAATGTGACACATACAATTTGAATTTGAGACATGAGTAAATTAGTCCATGAATGAAAACAAACATAAACACAGAGAGTTCGCTGGGCGCTGGAGTGCCATCCCCTGATCTGGGCTGGCACATCCAGCTGACTGTGACAGGGATGGTACATCCATCATAATGGCCCTATAAATTAGTGAGGCCATCAGATGTGATACATATTCAAGATTCAGGAATGGTGGATACTCTGAATGCCGCATGGGGCAAAGTCACAGGTTGCCTCCAGGGTGGATCAGAAACCCAGGGAGGCCGTGGAGGTGTCCAGTTCCAAAGCCCTGTACCGCCCACCCTTTCCAAGATCTCGATACTACTGCCCCCCCAAAATTTTTTCTTGGGGAAGTCCACAGTGGAAAGGCCAGCTGGGTTCGCTGGTGGGCATTCTGGAGGGGACTCTGGTGGGCACTCAGGAGGGCACTCTGGTGGGCACTCAGGAGGCGCAGGCTCTGGTGGGTGCTCGGGAGGCGCAGGCGACTCTGGAGGGCGCACGGAATGCGCAGCCGACTCTGGAGGGCACTCTTGCAGCGCAGCCGGCTCAGGAGGGCGTTCTTGCAGCGCAGCCGGCTCAGGAGGGCACTCTTGCAGCGCAGCCGGCTCAGGAGACTCTGGAGGACGCTCTTGCAGCGCAGCCGGTTCAGCAGACTCTGGAGGGCGCTCTTGCAGCGCAGCCGGCTCAGCAGACTCTGGAGGGCGCTCTGGAGGACGCACTGGAAGCGCAGCAGACTCTGGAGGGCTCTCTGGAGGGCGCACTGGAAGCACAGCAGACTCTGTAGGGTGCACTGGGAGCGCAGCAGACACTGGAAGAACCTCTGGCAGTGCAATCTCCACGTCAAGAGTCAGCACTCCCTGCCACAAATCCATCACGTGGCTGGTTGACGGCAACGCCGACTCGGAGAGGCGCTCAGCCAGAGCGGGTTTAGGCATCGTGAATTCGGGCTCTGGCATCGTTAATTCGGGCTCTGGCACTGGCATCATGAATTCGGGCTCTGGCACTGGTAGCGTGGCAGACTCTGGCTGTGGCTGTAGCTCTGGAACTGGCCACAAATCCATCATGTGGCTGGTTGACGGCAACGCCGACTCAGAGAGGCGCTCAGCCAGAGCGGGTTCAGGCATCGTGAATTCGGGTTCTGGCATCGTTAATTCGGGCTCTGGCACTGGCATCATTAATTCGGGCTCTGGCAGCGTGGCAGGCTCTGGCAGCGAGGCAGACTCTGGCTGTGGCTCTGGCACTGGCAGCGTGGCAGACTCTGGAAGGCGCTTCCGGGGTTTTGGCACTGGGAGGGGGGCACAAGCTCGTCCATGCACTCGGGAAGCGCGGCCTTGATGAAGCGCACGGCAGGCACGGACTTGGAAGAGCGCTCAGTCAGCGCAAGCTTGGAGCAGCGCTCATTTGATGCCGGCTCATTGAAGAGCTTTGACACCGCCGAACAGTCACCCGTGAGCCAGGCAACTTTGGAACGGGCCCCCGGAAACGTTCTCCAGGTGTGGGGTAAGGCGGTAGCCCTTGAGCGAGGCGATCTAAAATGTCCTCTGCCCACGTCATGTTTTGCTTTTTAGGTCGGTCAATCTGTAACGTTAGGTCTCAGTGGAGAAGGAGAGCAGGAGTCGAAGAGTTTAAGAAAACAAAATTATTTTAATAATGAGAAAAACAAAACTCGGAGTAGTATCCAAAAACGACATTTAACAAACATTCCAAACCAACCTAACTTAACATGAACATTGGCCGACAAACTAGAACTCAAAAGACAGGGGTTTTATACAGGGGAGACTAATTACAAGACAAGACACAGCTGGGGAAACACAGGTGGCAGGGAATCAACTAATAATTGGATATTGACACAGTAAAGACCAAATAAGGGCAGACAGGAACTAACATGGGAAAACGAAACTAAAACAGGAACACATGAAAACGAAACTAAACCAAGAATACAAAAACACAGAGTTTAAACATGACTAAACAAACATGAAATTAAACTAAGAATACAAAAACACAGACTTTAAACAGAACTAAACAAACATGAAATGTGACAAGAAAGCTCTGTCTATAGGCTCTGCCTCGGTACGGTTTGTGTCAAAACAGTATGGCTGTTTGATGAAGAAAAATATATCAAATGTAGTAGAAATAATAAACCTGTAGAGGCGGAGGACTCTTATTATATTTTAATGTTTGGCTGACCAATCAGCTGAGCGGGGCGTTTCACTACACCCACGAGTAGAGATCGAACATGCAAGTGGTTTACTCAATTTCTGTCCCTGAACAAAGAAAAACAAAAAATGGAGCCGAATTCTAGTTTTTTCGTTTTTTGTTGGAACAAATGAAAAACGAAAAATGATCCACTTTTTCGGTTTCCATTTTTTAGTTTGAAACGGATATGGAATGGACGCAAGATACCCTGATTATAAACAACTGTGTAAAAATATTTATAGGAAAATTATAATTTAGTCTATTATTGATGTTTACTGCACAGCTGCATTCAGAATACTTTGGACTACCTGCAAACATTATATGAACTGGAGATTGTATGATATCTACAGCTGTTCAGGTGCAAATATCACTAATCAGTTTCTTTTCTGTTGTAAAACAGGACCAAATGTGATCAAGAATCTCAAAGTTACTGAAATCTCAACATCATCTGTGCTTCTGAATTGGGATAAACCACAGGAAACTGTTTCTTTCTTCAAAGTTAACTGGACTTCTAGTGACACATCTGGAAATGTAGTGACAGACAAAAATGTAACAGACACAAATGTAAAAGTCATTGATCTGACTGCTGGAGTCAATTACACGTTCTGCATCAGTGCTGTGGCAGCTGACAATTTAACAGAAGGAGAAACTCTCTGCATCTCACAATATACAAGTATGTATGTGTTTTTGTGAAAAGTTTTGTATATTGTTTGTCAACTGAAGTACCACACATTTTAAAATGGCAAAGACAACAAGAATGTGCCCAGAATATAAATTAGATACAAATGACCTCAACAACATCTGTCATTATATAAGGTAAGTTTCAAATAAAACACAAAAAGTGAGGTCCTGGTTCCTAGAATAATTGCATTCCCAGCCCAGTCAACATTTAGGATCATAATAATATAAGACATGAGAAGTGTACTCTCAGTTACAAAAAGATAGAGCAATGTTTCTTAACCCTGATCCGGGCGCCCCCAACAATGCACGTTTTGTATGTCTCCCTTTGTATAACACACTTACTTCAGGTCCTAGAATTTCTGCTATTGAGAGTTAAATCAGGTCTGTTTGATTAGGGAGATACACAAAATGTGCAGCGTTGGGGGCGCACACAGGGCCAGGGTTGAGAAACACTGAGATAGAGTATCAAAACTTTTGCAAACTCTGCATTTTAAAAATGTAAAAACTAAAGCCAGAGGTAAAGTGTGTTTTCATCAGTGTCAGAAATGAACTTCCCCATAGGGGGCAATATTTCCTCCTCAAACTGACTCTCAGGGAATTTTTCTATAAGAAAAAAAAAATATTTTTTAGTAAGATTTAAATATTTTCTATAATTGTCATCTTCAATGTTACATTCTTACATTTAGTCAACAAATTAAATTATAATTAAACACTAATAGCCTATCTACTACACTACTAGACATCAGAAAATTAGTCTATTGCAATTGTTCATCTTATTGGGACTCAAATAATATTTCATGATTTAATTTTTTTCTTATTTTTATTTTAATGTTTATATCCCACAGGATTCAACGCCCTTTTGAGGGAATAAATTAATTGAAAACAGAACACTTGTTTATCAATGTTTGTTATAACATGGTTGTAATTCCTGAATGCTTTGGAATACAGACCTTTTTACTTTTCAAGAAATAGATTATTGCTGAAGTGAAAAAAAAAAGAAAAAGTATTTAAAAGTTATACATGTTTAGGTTTGCAGTAAAGATAATGTGGTATAATTACTTTTATATTTATTGCCATCTTTCTATAGTCATTTTTAACCACTTGTTGTCACGTTGAGAGAGTCGAAGAGATGTTTGGATTTAGATGCAAAGCTGTTTAAATTAAACATTGAGCAAAACACACAGTCAGGGTTATCACCGATGAGTTGCGGCTTCCGGGGCTAATCAAAAGAGTCATCAGAGTCCATGCGTAAGTCAGGCGAGGCGTAAACAGAATCCAGGGAGCAAGGCAAGAGCAATAGTCCAAGGCGAGCAGAGTCGAAACCAGGAAATCCGAAACATTGAAAACAAGAGGACCGATACACAAAGACAACTTAAAGAAGCTATACAGAGCACAGTGACAACTAACCATGAATCGCGCCTTTCCAGACACAAACGGGAACTGATGTACACACGGAAATTAGGTCAGTGGAAATTAGGTCAGTGGGTGGAGACAAAAGAAAAACCATGAAAACCCATAGGATGGGCGGAGACCAGAGTTCATCACATGAGAGTCCATAAATGACAACAGACACACTGTTACTGAAACACTGGAGTGTCATCCGCATAGGGGCGGCTACCAGACGCCCAAAGCTCAAGAGCCGGCAGGAACGACCTCCAGGGAGGAGCAGACAGCGGCGAGGCCCACCGGGGAGGAGCTGACGGAGGAAGCGCCATCCAGGGCGAAGCTAACAGATGAGATACCCTCCAGCGCTGACAAGACAGCGAGCATGCCCTCCAGGGCGGAGCAGGCAGCGGTGACAACCACGTGGGCGGACCTGATGGTAAAGAGGACCTCCAGGGTGGAGCAGAAGACTGCCCTGCAAACAGGAGCACAGAAAAGTTAGTGTTGGCCTCTAAGGCTGAATTCATATCAGTGGCCGGTTCGAGGTGAATGGTCCCGGCACCCAGGACAGATCTGTGAGAGAGTTCAGCGATTTTTGTGTCTGGTTCAGAGCAGAGTGAAGGCTTTGTGACTTCCATGGCTGGTTTTAGGCATAGTGACAGTTTCAGGTTTCAGAGTCTGGCTTTGAACTGGGTAAAAAGTTCAGACCGACCTCCATAACAGGTTCAAAACTAAACAAAAGATCCATATCGGCCTCCATAGCCGACTCAGAGCCAGATGACAGTTCAATAGAGGCCTCCTGGGTAGATTCAGGACTAAATAATAATCCAATGGCCTCAGAGGCCGGCTCAGGATTGGGTGACAGTTCAAAATGAATCTCCTTAACTGATACGGGGTCAGACGTGACCTCTAGAACAGGTCCTACTGACTGACTCGGAGACTGTGCCGTCACCAGCGAAACCCCTAGCGAATCTGCAGCCGAACTTGATACCACAGGGGAAAAAACAACCACTGGCGGGTCCTCCGTAATCTGGGCCGGACGGACCATAAGCAGAGAACCAGACTCTAGCGGTTCCAGGTAACTGATAGGTTCAGGAGGTTCGGGCCACGACAAATCATGTTCCTCGATGGGTTCAGGAGAATCTGGCCAAAGTAAATTATCGACAGGCTCTAGGATGCTGACAGGATCGGGGGCTTTGGGCCAGGGTGGAGTTAAATCACAGTTCAGAATTTGAGAACAGTGTGCAGCCCACACACTCATTATGGCGAGTTGGGCAAGTTTCTCCCAAATTGTAATACATTATATATTACTAGTTACTGTCTTTTAAAATTAATTAATTAGTTACACTACAATACTACTGTCTCTGAATTGTAATATGTTACACCTCGTTTGCGTTACTTTGAGTTACTTTCATTAAAATAACTATATGTCAAGCCAATGTTTATTGCAACTTGTTATAAATCTAGTATAAGTATAATTTACAGTGTAATGTAATAGGCAATGTGAAGAGACTCTTGGCACAAATCAGTAAGTAACAATGACTGTCAGAATTAAAAAAGACAAACTTTTTTTATGCTTTAAATAGGCCAGTTAAGTGATTTTGTTTTGTAAAATCGAATTACATAATGTGCCGTTAATTAATATAATTAATCCTAAAATAACAAGATTAACATGCACATTAATTTAAGATGACGTTGTTAAAGATATAAAGATTTTAGTTGGTGAATTAAGAAAAAAAAACAACGAAATTACATTACCAAAATGCAGCTTTCGAAAGAAATATTTTAATTTAACAAACAAAAATGGCTCACTGAATCATTGACCCGCTTTTTGTTTAAAAACATGCTGTGTTGATCTGAGACCAACAAATAGGTTACTTTCGTAACCCAGGTTCCCTGAGACATTGGAACAAGTACTGTGTTTGATAAGCCACTATGGGAAAAACAAATTTTTTCCTCCTAACCGAAGCAAGTAACTCGTACTTCTTCTGACAAGACGCTATGGGAGCAAGTTTAATCATGCCGCACTGTAAGCAAGAACGATCAAACATGACATTGAGCCCAGGCAGTAGCAAGGGAACACAGTCACATAAACATGCAAAGAAACAATGCCCAACATAAGTTCTAAACGTCCTCACACAGAATGGGGTACAGATCTAAGCTCGACGTTTGGGCGTGTTACGGCCAAATGCATGAACCTCGTAGTGATGTATTGCCAGGACGTCTAGGTCATAAAACCTGGCAAATGTGGACGGCGAGGACCAACCAGCTGCCTCACAAATCTCTGACAGGGAGATGCCGCTAGAACACACCCATGACGGGGCGATGCCTCTAGTCGAATTTGACTCCTATGGAGCAGTTCTGGCTCAACGAAGAGTAGGCTAGTGAAATAGCGTCTACAACCCACTTAGAAAGCCTTGAGACCAGTAACCCTTTGGAGCGGGCACCAAAGCAGATAAACAACTGGTCAGACTGTCTGAAGGCGGTTGACCGCTCAACATAGGCTCTCAATGCCCCGACCGGGCAGAGGGGATTAGAACCCTGACCATCCATTGCCGGGGCTAGCGCCGACAAGGATATCACCTGCCGTCTGATTGGCACATAGCCGAGCCTTGGTTATAGGATGACTTTACATTTACATTTACATGAAGAGTAGGGTTAAGATTTTTTATTTTATTTTTTTTATGATGATGTCAAGTAGTGTTGAAAGAGATGGGTTTTCAGTAGTCGTTTGAAAGTTTTAAGGGAGTTGGCATTTCGGATAGTGATGGGAAGATCATTCCACCAGCCAGGAACGGTGTACGAGAATGTTCTGGAAAGAGATTTTGTGCCTCTTTGTGACGGTACAATGAGGCGTTGCTCACTGGCGGATCTCAAAGTTCTACACGGAGTGTAGATTGGTAGCAGTGAGTGGAGGTAGGCGGGCGCCGACCCTGTGGTTGTTCCATATGCAAGCATCAGTGTCTTGAATTTGATGCGAGCTGCAATTGGGAGCCAGTGCAGGGAGATGAAGAGAGGTGTCACATGGGCCCTTTTGGGCTCGTTGAAGTCTTCTGAAGTCATATGGTAATTTTGTTTGAGGAACAAAGCAAATGTAATTTTTTTATCTTTTGACATTTTCCGCCACAGCTCACAAATCTCATTCACACAAGACCAGATGCAATGCTACTGATAAGATGCACTTAAATTACTGTCTGTTCTTTAGTCAAAGCTATTGTATACAATAGCTTTGGAAACCTTAGAATATAGTGTATGAGTCATGTAGACCTCTTTTATGGGACTTTTTTTGTCCTTGCTGGAGTTTGGCAACCCTTTGTGACGGTGTTCTTTTAGGGTTTGGAAATGTACTTTTGTTCTCCATAGAAGTAAGAAAGTCATAGGGGTTTAAAATGAGTAACCAATGACCGAACTATTCTTTTGAATGAGGAAGAAACTTCACTTAGAATTATAGTCACATGTCAACTGATGTGTATGTTTGCATTTGTTCCAGTTGTTTAAAGTACTCACTCACTCTCCCTATTCCTTTCTTTTTGTTTTCTCTTCTTGCTGCTGCTCCTGGTTCCTTTAATTCTCTTTCCTCTCTCAGGGAGGACTTTGAGCAAGAGGAGAAGGCTCGCTTTGGAGAGCTGTGCACTGGAGAGAACGGCAAAGGCAGGGAGTGGTTCGCCAAATATGTCAGTGCACAGGTATGAAAGCAGCAATGCTGAGCAAACATGAAAACACAATCACTAAATCACTCTATTCCAGTTTCAAAACATTAGATTTTTTATTTATGTGAGTTATGGTAGACCTTTTTCACACATTTGGCACCAGAGGTGGGTAAACAGCTATTCTTTAAAGTGCCCCTATTATGGATTTTTGAAAATGAGCCTTCATGCAGCTCTAAGTGATTGAAAACATCCTGCAAAGTTTTTAATCTGAAAGTGCACCTTGTATAAAGTTATTGTCTCTCAAAACAAGAGTCAGCTCTGAATCATTTTTAAAATGAATCCCAAGCTGTTTCATGTTGATGGAAACATGAAACATTTGTTTTGTGCAAAACCTGCCCTTGGTTCTGAATGAAAATGCAAATTCAGCCTTTACCACTAGGGTGCGGCTTTTGAATCGCTAAAATAGCGTTTTTCCCGGGAACTGAAAAGCACAAAAAATTTAAAAGAATATATTCAAATATTAGTAAAGGCTGTAATAGTAAATACATAACACTAAAACAACACTGTGTGAGAAAGGTCTTACACATTTCTTTACCTCTTTTTAACAGGTTAGAGTGTTCACACCGTACGTGTGAAAAGCAACAGTAAAGGCTGTTTTTCCTGTCACATACTAAATATAGCAAAAGATGTTGCAAATGCACTGCAAACGTATTTAGCAACAGTTTTTGCAACATAAGATTTTATGAAGCAAACAACACGCCCATTGTTTGGAAAATGTGTGGAAAATTGTTTAACAAGTTATCAAAATTACCAAAATGTTTGCCAATGTAAAAATATACATATACTGTACGGGTACGGAAAGTATTCAGACCCCCTTAAATTTTTCACTCTTTGTTATATTGCAGCCATTGCCTTAAAGCCTTTTTTTCCCTCATTAATGTACACACAGCACCTCATATTGACAGAAACACACAGAATTGTTGACATTTTTGCAGATTTATTAAAAAAGAAAAACTGAAATATCACATGGTCCTAAGTATTCAGACCCTTTGTTGTGACTCTCATATATTTAACTCTCCATATCCCTTAAATGGAAGACGTTTGGGACGACCAGAACCCTTCCTAGAGCTGGCGGTCCGGCCAAACTGAGCTATCGGGGAGAAAAGCCTTGGTGAATTTAAGGGGGTCTGAATATTTTCCGTATCCACTGTATATCTTTAATAACAATAATAATTTAATAACAATGTTAAATGTAATGAAATGGTTATCCATTTTTATACTGTAAATTATAATGTTGAGATGCTTTTAAAATAATTGGTTTTGTGTGTGTTAATGTTTTATTTAATCTATATTTTTAATAATTGCTATTTATTGGTTGTCTGCCATAACATAAAAAATAAATATCAATCATGGTTATCCAACAATGCATCGCTATAAGCCTCAAGCACAGTCTATTTAGACTAAATGTATCATTTACATTCTCAGGTCTTTCTCAATGATAAGAGAATTCATGCAATAGAATGTGCATAAACAAACAGAGTTGTGATGATAACCATGCCTTGTGTTTGCAGCGCTGCCACTCCAAATGTGTGAGTGAACAGACGTTCTACAGGCTGGTGCAGTCCTTTGCTGTCGTTTTATTTGAGTAAGTACATCAGTATCTCGCATGAATGCTTGACAGTGCATGGGAGTCAAATCAAACATTTAAGAGCTAATTTACTAGTTTTCTGAAGATCTCTTGGCAAGTCAGTGTGTGACTCACATGTGACCAATATTTGATTGATTGACAGGTGTCACCAGGTGGATGATTATGGCCCTGCCAAACACCTCATGACCATGTGCTTCACATATTACTACATCGGTAAGAGAGTTCACGGTTAAGAAAACATTTTGTGAGGTTGTGTAGAATGTTAGAATCTGATAAAGAAACGCCCAGATCTCCTCTCACTTCCTTTTCAAGCCTATGACTCAGACATTACTGGCACTGCCTCTTATTGTTTTGGGAAAATGTGCAGTGCTGTTTTCAAGGGAGCTTGGTTTATATGACCTAGTATAAAAACTGGTGATGTGGAAAAAGGTACATATACAAGATTAAACAATTTTCTAGTTAATGCATTTCATTATTTAATTCAGAGACATCATTGTCTATCTCTGTTTAGTTTAAATCGTATCTGTGCAATTAAATAATAATCATTAGAAATGAAGTGTCCCATGCCAAAGCTAGGTGTTGTCATGCTAAGAATTGATTTGGAATCAATTTATGACTCTTTAAATCAAAATCTAGTTGTAAACTAATTGTGACTGCCTGGTATGCCTTTTTGATTAAATTAATTAGAATTTCTCATGAATATATGTGTGTGTGTGACAGGTAAGTCCCAGCTGTCTCCCACAGAGCTGCTGGAGAGACCCAGCGGGGGGATTGACTCATACCTGCGCAGTGGAAAGGTCTGGCTCTCTGGAAAGAAAGATATTGCAGAGCGACTGCTCAAAAACACTTCCACCAAGACTGATGTTAAAGGATTCTTTGGGGGTCTGGAGAGCAAACTGAGAGGACCCTTAGGCCGAAAGAATGAGTGGGTGAATTTCTGCCATTCACTCTTTTAATCAGTAACACTTCTGCTGCTCACAAACTTCTCCGGTTCTCATTCTGTCCTCCTCAGAGACACGGATAAACCCGCTGAACAGAAAACGAAAACTCCAGGTATTTCACAGTGTACCTCCATTGTGTTTTTAATCGGGTCTTTTCTCAACTGGGGTAATCTCTTGTCATGTCTTTACCAGTTTTAGATGTCTCGCAAAGGCTTTTCTCTATGTATATTGGTGAAGTGATTTAGTGGTTAACAACCTGGGTTCGACCACTATGCTGTTGAGCAAGACCCTTAACTCAAAGAGATTGTCTCTGTGACATGTATAGGTGTTTTGAGTTATTAACTGTGCTTATCTCTGTTTGTGTTCCCTGTAGTTTCCCCCCCTCTCTCCCCGGATAGAAAAGAGGAGGAGAAAATCTACCTGTACACACACCTAAAACAGCAGCCCATTTGGTAGGTTGTCATTTAAATGAACAGTTTAAGTTGTTTCTGAAAAGTATCTTTTAATATAATCAGCATTTTAATGAAACATATGTCTATCTAAAAAACATTTAGTTACATTTTATAATGTCAAAACATATTTTCATATTTCACAATTTAAATAATATATTTATATTGTTTAAATTGTGTTTGTGTGTGTGTGTCTGTGTGTGTGTGTATATATATATATATATATATATATATACACACATATATTAAAAAATGGTTCGTTTTTTATTTTATGATAATAGAAATATAATAGAATGGTAATAGAAATATAGGAAGGAAAATAGTATATTAAACTATTTTTCTAATTATTAATTTTTAATTAATTAAATTTTTATTGAATCTTTAAAATTATTTATTACAGTGCAATATATTTTAAAATATAATTTATTTCTCTGATTAAAACCTGGATTTTCAGCAGCCATTGCTCCAGTGTCACATGACCGTTCAGATATCGTTCTAAGATGCTGATTTTTATTTTTTTTTTTATAACAATTTTGAAATGGAAATTGAAACATTTTATGGGAGCTTTAACTAAATTGGCTAAAACAAACAGTACCATAATATTCAAATATTTTACACTGCATAAATCAAATATCTCTATTTTTTGAATTACAGTAATGTCTACAGGTTACCACAGAAATGTTTTTACAATAAGACAAAGTGAAGCAATAAAGAAGCCTGTTGGGCTTAGTCCACATTAATCTACTTGTTGAATTTTTGAAAGATAATTTTTAACATTGTTCAGGCACTATATCTGATCATTATTCCACATACAGATGCTGATGTTACTTTATTTGCATCTGTTTTTCTTTGTCTTCTTTAAAAGGCACACTTTGAGGTTTTGGAACGCAGCATTTTTCGATGCCGTCCACTGTGAGAGAAATAAAAGATCCCCCACCACAAGGTGAGAGATTGCAGGGTTTTCCACAGTACACTCTGTAATTCTTAATACTTTTTTATAGAGCGCTTCTTTCCTCTTTCTCCTGATATATCGTGCTATTAAACAAAACAGACTTTGCACGGCACCTAATGCACATGTTAGATTGCGTGTTTGTTTAGACTGCGTGTTTGTTTGTGTGTCTGTTAAAGCCAGAGGGAGAGACTGAGAGTTTACTTTGTGTTTGATAGATTGTTAGTGATGTTGAAATAAACTACCCAGAAGTTTGAGCCGAGGTGCGTGACTGTGTGCCCGGTGCATATGACAGTCTTACGGTGTATTTGCAGTCTGGATGTGTCCTGCTGCCTTTCTCTGTGCTGTTATGGTTTATTCTTCCACAATGCTCATCTGCTCTTCATCCTCTCTTGCCTTTCTTTCTCTTTCTCTCTCTCTCTCTCTCTTTCTCTGCATGTGACTTTAACCCTTTATATCCCTGTGCCTTGCTGCCTCACGCAGGCGGACGGCTGAGGAAGAGAAAGATGAAAGGTCTGTCCTTCATTCCGTCTGCTGCCCTGGACAATGCAAGATAAAGAATGGAAAGGAGGATTAAAATGGAGAAGGGAAAGTTAGATGGGTTAGAATGAACTGAGAGTAAAAGAGTGAAAGCACAGGATAAAATAAAGGGAGAGAGGAAATTTAGGGAAAAGATGAAAGTCTGACAGAATTAGGCCACTGATTACTTACACTGTATACAGAACACTTGAAAATATCAGGGAATTTAGTGATTTCTAGACTTGGAAAAAGTCAAATGAATGTAAAAAAAAAAAGGTGTACGAAATATACTTATAAAATCTTAAAATACACACTCAGCAAGATCTTTAAATGTCTTTTATATTCACTGATCCTGCATTTATTTGATTGAAAAAACAATAATTTGCCAAATATTTTTACAGTTTAAAATAACATTTTTATGTAATTAAAAATGGCATTTATTCCTGTGATGGGAAAGCCATTATTATTAATTATTCTTATTATCAAAGAAAATGGTTTTGCTGCTTAAGGTTTTTGTGAAAACCATAATATATATTATTCAGGATTCTTTGATATCTAAAAAAAACTTTAAAGGTATGCTTATATATTTATATCTAAGTATGTTTGAAATGTTTAATTTAAGGATGTTTAATTTAACTTTTAATTTAGCTTTTTTAAATAAAATTATGAATTTCTTTAAAAAAAAAAAAATTATATATATATATATATATATATATATATATTTATATTTATATGTATATTTAAAAAATATATATATATATTTATATATATATATATATATATATATAAATTTTTTATTTAATTTTTTTCCCTAGCTACAACTAACAACAAATTTTAAATTCAAAACCTAAAAAGCCTCTCTATATATTTCAGCACAGGATCCAGTAAAGGAAGTTGTGTAACGTTCTGATAACATTTTCACCAGCACTCAAAGGAAACTTGGTCCTCCAAAAATAACACTGCCTCATGTTGGTCACATTTGCCTTAGGCCTAATGCTTTGTCATTTTTATCACACTGTCTACATTGTCTACTACGCTGTCGACTTTAACTTTGTTGAAATTGTGAACCTTAAAAACAGATAAAATATTTATTATTACTAAAATACTAATAGTTGTGCTATAAAAGAGGGCAGCATCTAATCTGATTGCAGGGAAACATAAATAAATAATATGCAGGTAGCATAGTAAAATAAATAAGCTTGTTAACTTTAAAGCGGGACAACATGCTTGTTGTTGATTTCAAAAGCCTTGCATCCGATCAAACACAGTATTTTGGCATGGTATATCAAATTCATCTGGCCAGCATGGACAGGTTGCATGACATGCCCTCATTATTGAAAACCATAATATTAATACATTTCAATGTTTAACAGAGGACATTTTTGTTTACCTTTGTACGATAAACATTTTCGGGACTGTTTTGGGGTCAGTGTTAAAAAATGTGTTCTGGAACCAGTTGGGAACCACTGATCAGGGCAATGAGATCACAGTATTCACTTTCCTGTATTATTTGCTGTATCATTACATGCAGTCAGAATGTGCTATATCCAATTGCCTATTCATTGCTATTGTTAACTGCTAACAGGCTTGAACTGTTAGAGGTGGCAGGCATAACTATTACTAGTGCTCATACTTGCTGTAAGGGGTTCTTACAAATCCCCTGCCGTAAGTGTTCGACTTTGACATGTAGTTCTGTTTGTGCTACAGACATAAATGATTCATCAAATGTCTTCTAGAAGATACTTTTACTTTCACTTTGCTGAGTGCTCAGACAGTTTTCACCTGGTAGGCTAAAAGCTAACATTAAAAATGCACTGGACAAAAACACAGTTGTCTAAGGGGCAAAACAAGTAGTTTTTCAATCATTTTTTAGGAAAGGAGAATTTTTGCACATGGAAAAATGCATTAATTTGTTGCCTGAGCATTTTTTCCTGTTTCGTGAGCAGAATTGTGGTGTGTTCCTCATATGCTTTTTATAATTTCAATTTTGTCTTGTTTTTGTTTTGATTCGTTGTGAATCATGGCTGCAACTGACTGCTCACTAAAGCTTATTCTAAAATGTTTGTCGGATTTTGCATGAGCACCAATGAATGGCTAATACACATTTGTTCTTTTGTATGATTGTTTTTTTTTTGTTTTTTTTTTTCACCCTATAACTTTCTAACCTCGCAATGTTTATTGTGATGTGTTTACAAGATTCTGAGTGAACTTTAACATTATGAAAAATATTGTGGTGAATGTCTCTCATGAGATAAGTATCAGTGACCTCCGACCTTGACCCCTTTGTTTTTGTACCTTCAGAGAAAAGTGGTGTCACATGACCCAGGAAGAGAAAGATGATAGCTCCAGATTTAATGAGAACATCACTTTCGGTCAGCTGGGGTGAGGTGTTTTTTACACTAAATTGACACAATCAATGTTCGTTGCAGGTTTTTGGGCGTTGTTCTGCATGCTCATAAATAATTGCCTCTATTTATCCAGAACATTCACCCATAACATGGTGGCTTTTGGATTGAGCAAGAAACTCTGCAATGACTTCCTGAAGAAACAGGCAGTCATTGGAAATCTTAATGAAGGTAATGCCACTTTCTTGCTTTCTGTTCCAAATTTGAAACAAAAAAGTATTCCGTTTGTAGGTTTGTGGCATTAATTACAGTACTGTTCCAAAAGAACATTTATTTGTTAAAAATAATCAAAACAGTTTCTATTGGGAGATTTAAAAAAACAGCTGTGCTAAATATTGTGGAAACTGATGCAGTTTAATGAATAAAATGTTTAAAAGAAGATATTTAGTTTTTTTTTATAAATGGTTTACTGTGACTTTTGTTCGGTTTAATACATCACTGCTAAATAAAAGTGTTTTGTTAACAGCAGTGAATGTGTAAATATGATTCACACTTTTACTATCCTTTTTTCAGAACAATACAAGCTGCTGTGTGACCACATTGAGCAGATGGCTGCAGAGTGAACATCCCAAACCATCTAAACTCTACACATTCACATCAGCCCCATCCATTCAAGCTCTGATGATCAGTATTCCACAAATGCCACACAGTTTCGCCTTTAATTATCACCCCGAGGACCTATCAGCTGACCTTGCCAACAGTACCGAAATAACGTCAGCAAAAATAGTTGGCATAGATCAACCACATCCCATGATTCAAGTGTTCAGCTGTAGTGTAAAAACTGTTTATTTCTGTCCAAACTGCAACAATGTGAAAAACAAATATGCACATACTCTGGAATAGCAATATGGCTTCAGGCATCATACTATATAATATGGAGTTTATATTATATGATGTGAAAATCACCATTTCAAATATTCCATATCTTTCCTGCTACTTTTATGTACAGAACTAAAGTACTAAAAGTGTCCTTTGATATAAACTACGAACAAACAAAAAAATACAGTATCAGTATTTCACTATATGAATATCAACCAAATCAATATTGATTTGTTAGTCAATATTATTGCTCTCTAGAATTCTCCACTGGTCTGTTCTTGTTAAACGTTCCCTTTTATTGCACTTTTCTGATTTTGTGCTGGATAGTGTTTGGATTGGATTGTGTTGGTGACATCCTTAAAACATATTGAGACTGGAACTATGTCTATTCCCCGGTTTAAGTGCCTTTAGTCATTTATGTAAGCGGTGATCTTCCCATTTTAGTGCGAACAAACCTGTGTCAGCATGCCGTTATCCTCCCATGACTCTGGGGTAGCGCTCATAAGTTTGTGCAGTAGATGTGTTGTATGGATTATGCTTGTGGTAATTTAAGTCAGTTACAGTAACAGTATCATGCTGCAGCTGTGTCGATGTCGTACGGTGTTGTGTCTTTAGCGAATGGTGTGCATGCACATTGTTTACCATCTACTTACACATCTGTGCAATTCAAGCCAGTAGAGGGCGATGATAGCCCTCCGCTTTGACTGTAGTAGGTCGGTGGAGGTGAATGTCAACCACTGAGTGGGGTCTTCAAGAGATCGAATATGTCCTCCATCTGAGGAAAAAGAAAGTTAATATATTTGATTTGTAAATAAAGATCGTTTGTTCACAGAATAATGAAGAGTTGCCAAACATGGGCTGGTTTAAATGGGTCGTCAGATTGTTGGGCATTTATTTATTCAGCGTCTGTATGTGTTGTTGTAAGTTACTGTACGTGAGCGCATGGTTGTATCAGGAACGTGTAGGATCCAGTGTGGTCTTTGCATTTCATATGATTATGTTAATATTGTGCTGTCTATGTAAATTGATGTTCATAGTAAGCTCAGTGGTCTGCATTGTATTTTCCCAAGTGCCCTGAATTTCCTATTGGAACGTACCTGGAAAACAACAAGAGATGTGTTGACTTGTCTCTGATGTGTGAAGTGTTTGTTAATAAAAATGATTGCTTCCTCTTATCTGCATTATTATCTGACAAATCCTCATTCTAGACCTGTCTCTTGGTCACCAAAACTGTGTTTATTTGATTACAAAATAATAAATAAATAAAAACAATTTGACTTTTCAGCACCATTATAGGCTACTATTGTTTTCGATCTCACACGATCCTTCAGAAGTCATTCTGGTATGCTCTGTGCAGATTCAGCTCAATGTGGGAGAGTTTAAGGCTCCGGTGAAGAAAACTGCCAAATGGCTGCCACGGCTGGCTGTGTGTATAAATAAACAGCAGTCACACTGGCCTGCACTGATTGGACACACAGTAATGAGCTGTGAAAGGCCAAGCACTGGTGTCTCACTATAAGAACTCTACTACTGCTAATTAATCCCAGACCCCATCAAACAACGGACAAACTTTCCTTATCTTGAACGGTTTGTGATTGATCACATCCTTCTACACTTTCTTTCTTTTGCTCTTTTTTGACTAATTTTTACTTTTCATTCTTTTGTTCCTTCTTTTTATTATTATTTATAATTTCATTCATTTATATTGAAGCCCTTAAGGGGACATGATTAGAGATCTCAAAATATGAGATGATAGGATGTGATGTTTTATCATTTATATTTCGAAATTATGCTATTCCCTCACAAAAGTTTTGCGCTCGCCCAAGAAACTTTGTGTCTTTGTACTTTTGCATTTACTCTTATATATTTCAAAAGTATTCAAAGATAGCTTTCCACCAATGTCATATTATTTCCATTTCCACCAAACTTTTGCAAGATATTCTGAAGAATGCTGATAACCGAACAGTTTGGATTTTTTTTTTTTTTTTAACTGTATGGAAACAAAAAATACAATGTAATTACAATACAATTTTCAGAGTAACTGATCCCCAGAAGAAAGTCATGCAGGTTTGGAACGACATGAGGGTGAGTAAAGGATGACAGTTTTCATTTTTGGGGGAAACCAAGGATAATAACAGTAAAAGCTTACAATTTACCCAGCTATAACAATATGCCACACTTTAACAAGTTGTAATAAATGTAGGACATTATTGTGCATTTTCATGAGCAGTAATATTACCTTTATTGTTTTTTACTACAATTCTCGGTGTGAACTGGCCTTTGTGGGCTGTATACACTTTTAAGTAATCATATTTTCAACCACAGTCAGTACCAGGGCTGTAAGCTTCTTATATGTCAATATTCAGATTAATAATTAATTACAGGATAAGAAATATGGGCTCAAATGGCTGAACATTACACCCTATCCTCACTATGGTTAGAAGTTATTTATTGTTACTGTGGAGTGATACATAATTCAGTTTTGTTGCAGTTTGGAATTCATATTTTTAATAGAAAGCTCAGTAGAAAATCTTATATGAAATAAACTGCATAATAAGGAGAAATATTGTAATATTCATATATTCGTATTATATTCATGGATTCATAGTAATCCTAATAAATAAATAAATTCAAATTCAAAATATTAATTACCCATAGTATTTTTCCTTTAAAAAATGCTTTGTGCCAACCATGTCAAACCAAAAATGTTCTGGGGTTAAAATCTAAGGGTAACGAAACACAAACGGCTCTGTTTCCTTATGGTACGTCCTATGTTTATAGCAATACTTATTCCTACTTTCAAACACAGAATCTCATAAACACACACATATACATCCTCTCATGCATTCATAAAGAGCGTCTCTGTTTGAACCCCTATGCTATTTGCTCTGTTAGTGTGTCGGTGTGATGTTTGGCTGACCGGTTACAGACAGTTTGCTGTAGTCGGTCAGTCGGAATGGACCTCTGAAGCCAGTGCACTTTTCAAGCCCTCTTTGGGAGGCTAAACTGGAGTCAAGTTTCTCCCCGTAGGTTAAGTGTGAACCAGACAGCCGGGTGGTCTGTGACAGGGGCCACAGGCACACACTAATGGGTCTTGGGAGCTTTCATAGACACGTACACACACAACTGTAAAGGTATGTGTAGACATGCATAGACACTTCCATTCAGACAACATTTGGCAGGCACATCTGGCTCTTAGAACTTGAAGCGATTGTTTTCAGGATGTTGCTCAAAAAGTTTCCTCATTATGAGAAGTGTGTGAAACACATGTAGGTCTTCAGGATAATCCCACTCTCAGACAGACTGACAGATTTAATGTCTTTTGTCTGCAAGATCTGCTTTCTTAGAGTTACACAGTGGTCCATGATACAAAATATAGTAAATACAACATAAAATCCTCAATTAATAGTATTATACAGAATAAGTAATTCAAGTGAGTTGAAGCATCACATCTCTTTTAATTGTTGCCTATAATTACAATTTGTTTGTGTAATCTATGTATTTAAAACATGGACAATACGTTTTTTAGATTTAGATTTTAGATTTTTAATTGTGTGTTGTTGTTTTTTTTAATTAATGATTTGATTATGATTTTATTTTGTTTTAATTCACTAAAATGCATGGTAAGAAAATAGTTAATAAAAAACAACTGCAGCAAAATTATTACTTTGACGAAATTATGATGATGAAAACACATTACAAAAAATAACATATGAGATTTGCCTACACAAAACTGTATTTAAATATATATATTTATATATATTCTGTTTGTATTTAATATTTCCATTTTTACAAACTGATTATAGGCCTACTTTATAAAGCAATACAACTTTTTTACTTTTAAAATGTTTTTCATGTTCAAAAATTGATCTTACTCTTACAGGCTTATTTTGCATTTCAGACTATTTATTCTACTTATTTTTATTCTACTTATTTAATTTATTTTACCATTGTTCTCAGAATTAATGGTGTGTTTTCTGCTAAATTTAATATAGCAAGTGTATTTGTTTAGTTATTTTTGTATTATTATTTCAGGGTGTACCTTCACCATTTGATCCAGTTTAAATGTATGTGTGGAAATTACAAATTTGTGAGAACTTACTGCAAAAACTTAAATGGTATGCAAAACAACCCCACTTTCCACTCAAATTATGAAGTAAAAGGAATTTCGACAGATCCCATTTGTTCATATTTATACTCACCAAAAAAAATGTGGATATAAAATATCATTTTACAGTCTTACCTGTATCCTGTAGGGGTTGATTCACCCAAAAATGTTGTAATTAATTACTCACCCTCATGTTGTTCCAAACTCATAAGACCTTGACAGTGGTATTTACATGGCAGTCAATGGGAAAGTCAAAAGCCTCTCGGTTTTCATCCAAAATATCTTAAATTGTGTTCTGAAGACAAACAAAGCTTTTATGGGTTGGGAACGACATGGGGGTAAGTCATTAATGACAACATTTTAATTTTGGGGTGGAGTAACCCTTTAGCACATGTCTTCTAATGATTTTTACTACAAAAAAATATGATTTTTTTGAGATTTGTGATGGTCTCGGTTTAATTTGTATGAAACGAGAGGACCTGAAAGTAGCACTGGTTGAGTTGCCTGCATTTGCCGGATGATAAATGTTAGGAAATAGTTGCGAGATTTATCACACAGAATCAAGTATTTCAGGGAGCTATGTAATAAATCATAATAAAATCTGCAAAAACACATGCTATAAAAAAGCTGTACGATTGGTAGTAAATATTTAGTATCCTAACTGTGATACGTTGGCATAGTTAACAGTGCCAAAGCAATAAATAAAGAATTGTTTGAAATCAACAGAATATCCACTCAGTCAGTTGAAAAATGCAGGTGGGCTTAAACAAGGAAACACCTGAAAGGCTGCATTGGACCGCTGGTCCTCAATAATGTATACGTTACTGATTTAGTTTAGGTTTAAGGATGGGAATGCACAAGTACAAGGGTGGGCTATTGCGAAAAAATCGAGATAAAAAGTGTTCATTCAGCAGCTGTTAGTCAATTTAAATTCCTTGGTTTGTGTGAGCTAAACTGGAGGAAAATGACCATGTCCACGCCAGCTGGTGCATAATCCACTGAGATGATGGTTATATGTGTAATATTTAGTTTGGCGCATAGAACAACACTTGAAAGTTTATTTCTAAATGGCCCTTTGTTATTCCCTCAAAAATTGTATTTTTACGGTATGAGTCACATGAGTAATCATGTCAATTACTGTGTGCGGCCATATGTGCGGGTGAGAGAGATATTTATTGTGCTAACCTCCTATTACAGCTTCTCAGTCAGGCATCTGAAAAGATATGTAAACACACAATCATCAGCGAATACTTCATGACGTCATTCCAAATCAAAGAGCAAATTTTACATCTGACTCGAAAGCAGCGGGTGTCCATCTGTGTTTTTCATGTGTCATTTGCAAATTTGGTTGATATGAACATCACTTGTGCGTCAAGTTTGTCTCGGCAGGCTTGCATATAGTGTACTGTTGAATCTCTGGACGAGGGCATAACAGTCAAATAAACTGAAGATTCCTAAAATTAGTGTCAAATATTTACATAATGATAAAAAGAGCCCTTGCGGTACACAAAAAAAAAGTATGTGCAGAATCATAGGTAGCCTGGTTTACCTCAGGTTAAGATTACTTGCATGTGGTGCTGATGTTACATTTACATTTATTCATTTAGCAGACGCTTTTATCCAAAGCGACTTACAGGTGAGCAGCTGAGGAAACGGTGCTTTGCTCAAGGGTTTCACCTCAGTCGTGGTATTGAAGGTACTAAACCCACCTACAACCCCTGCCGGACCTGGGACTCAAACCCACAACCTTTGAGTTACAAGTCCAACTCCCTATCCATTAAGCCATGACTGATGTTGGTGTTTAGCAGACAATATGAGTCAAACATATTATGTTTAGACACGAAATGCAATATATTTTTTACGTCTTTTATTTGACTGGTTTATTAATTATTACTATAATTTTTAATGACCCAAATAATATTGATAAATTGGATATTGGTGCATTTTGGGTCATCTTGAATTGCTTTTAAATTTGACCAAACTATGCTGTGTTGGCAGTGAAAGGGTCTGTTTTAGTTTTGGGTTCGATTAGTTAACGCGTGAAGGTGTTTCCTAACATTGCAATCTCGACGGGCAGCACTGACTTGGATGCACGAGTGTGTTTCATAAGCAGGCCTGATCTTGTGCTTTTCGCATGCGAATGGCGATGTACAAAACGGAGCGCCAGGAAACATAACTTGATTAGCAGCTAATGTTCCTCCCAGAGAGACCATCAATCTTCATCAGAGCCCCACCCCTCCCTCAGCGTTGAGAGCGTATTTGGACAACTGAGTTTGGTTTACGCTCGGAGTGAAAATATATAATAAACACACAGATTAAAACTCTTTTGATGCCGGCGGTTTGAAATGGTATGATTTAATGCTGCCTGGAGACGTGATTGCACATGAAACAAGGGTGATGATGCTTCTTTTCTCTCTTTCTTGATTTGACCCCCGTCTGATCTATCAGGCCTAGTCAGTTCTGGCTCAAATGAGACCCAAGCTTTGAACCATGGCTATTTGACCTCTTCATGACCGGATTCAGGGTAAATGGTTTGTTGTGATAACCACCAGATAATGTAAGGTGTAAAATATATTTGGGAAAAATTATAAACATTAGCAGTCTATATAAATGTATCTGTATAAATTATTCTGACATGTATAGCCTATGTATTATTAAAACGTAAGTGTATTTTGGGTGGGTGGGTGAATGAATGTTTCTTTCTTTTCTTTTTCTGAAGTGTGTTTTTGCATAAACAGATAACTCTTTTTATGATGTTATGAAGTTTTTATTGTTTTTTTATTTTGTTAGTTAGCTGTTTTTTTAGTTCTTTTTTTTTTTTTTTTTTTTTTTTTTTTTACAGTAAGTACCCACTATTATTTACAGAAAGGCTACTGATTTCATGATCCTTAAAATTATTTTGAAATCGTTGCATAGCAGCGCGTCAAAACTATTTGACTTGTTTGTGGTCTGAAACAACTGTGTGGATCTGATTCAATGGTGGTTTTTGTCATTTTCAGTTAACAAAAAATAAGTGAGAAATTGCTTTAAATCAGCCAAACAGTATGTTTGTGTTTGTGTGACAGAGATATGTTTTTGTTTTTTTTAATTAGGCCACTGCTGTTTATCAAATTCTGCTTTATAGTCAGTATGCTTTCATTTGGCACCTCTCACAGTAGAGCACTTGTGGTTACGGCCACAGAAAGTGTGCTCTATTTCCAGTCAAAATAAATGAAAATGAGGCGGTGATCCACTCTCGGGTGTGAATTTCTTACGCGTTAAACACTTAGGAAGATAATCTTTCTTCTCGTGTTTATTTTAATAAAATGCTTGAGAAGGACAGAACACAAACTGAGAATGTTGTCATTAAAACTCACATCCAGCTCTGTGGTCCATCAACTTCAAGCTGTTGAGGCAGAGTTTGCCTTCTGTGATACAGTTTTTGTGGTTTCCAAAATATCTAAAAAAATAAATAAATACCCAGTCTAGCCAGATATCCAGCAGTTAGACATTTAGTGATCCGTCTGTATTACATAACTCAATGTTTGCAGAAATGGAAATGAAAAAGTGGTGATAAAACAGACTGGTATCTTAAAGGAAAAATTAACGCAAAAATGAATGAAAATTTGCTGAACATTTCATTACATGGATCCTCTGGAGTAAATAGGTGCCAAACAGCTGATTAAAAAAAAAAATTAAAGTAACTCAGACAACTCCAGTCTATGATTTAACAACTTGTGGAGCTGAAGAAAATTATAATAATAAGACAACTATTATTCCATGATTCATAATATTGCTGTCTTCTCTAGTAAAAAAAATCTACCTTTTTTTCACATCAAAATGCATGATACATGTTTTTTAGAGCCCACCTGAACTGTTTCTGTATATTTCTTTCCTGATTCAGATGACGTTTTACTGGAAAAAGTAGCCTAATGTCTTCATTACAAGCATGCAGCTTGTGGATTACTTACGTTACTTGTGGATTTTTGGGATGCTTTTATCAGATGTTTGGACTCTTATTCTGGCAGCATCCATTCACTGCGGAGGATCCATTAGTTAGCAAGAGATTAAATTAAATCTCCAAAGCTATTCTGATGATGAAAAATAGTCAAGGGGGAGTACATTTTAAGAAAATGTAAACTATTACTTTAAAATGTCATCTATGTGTGTTAATTGAAATGAGTATTGCAACTACGTTATAACACTAGAGGGCACAATTATCTTTAGAAATAAAAAGAAACAATGAGATATTTATTTTGGGATGCATTTTAACAGTGCTTATTGTAAGACAAATTAAAATAGCAAAATAAACATTAAACAACCTGCACCTTTTACTTATAAAGTGGCATCTGGAATGCCGTACTTAAAAGTCATGTATTTCATCCACTTAAGTCACAATAATCTCATCAAGAAATTCTGCCGAGTAAGAAAGAGCATTCTTTTCATAATCTTAAAGATAGCGGCGTTTCATAATGATCACGGATGGCAAATTCAGGGCTCCTGCGGACTGCTCCATCTAAGGAGCCCATCTGTGAAGAGGAGGACAGATGGAGGCAGCAGATTGAGAGATGTAGTCTCTTTCTCTCTACAAACCTTCAGATGGATGACGCTCTATTTACACTTCTGACCAAAAGAATCCTATACACAGGAAATGCTTGTGGATGTGAGTTCCTCTGCTTGAATGTGGGGAA
>JAUCMU010000036.1:20713664-20716972 GCA_032275025.1 Enteromius treurensis
CTTTAGGCTGGAATGAACAAGAAAACGTAAAGCGTGCCAAGGTCTAAACACATTAGACCTTAATCTGAGATGAATTTTACGCTAATTAAAATAAGGCTGTGAGGGATAGGCTTGAAAGTATACTCATTGATATGCATTATTTTGTGGAGATTTTGTCTACTGAACAACCGTTACGTTTAGCCTTGTTTTGATGCTTCTCAAAACTTAAATATGGTCGGTACTATGACTAAGGTTTATAACATTTACCCCAGGTTTCACAGACATGGCTTAAGCCTAGTCCAAGACTAAATGTAAATTCTGAGCTGTTTCAACTGAAAGAAACTCACACTGACTGATCTTAAACATATCAGTGCCTTTATTGTGTATTGTTAAATATACACCAGTAATGCTTTTTTCTAAAGCATGTTTATAAAAATTACTTAAATGTCCTTATTGAACTGTGGATTAATCCTTGCTTAAGATAAGCCCTGTCTATGAAACCGGGGGCCTGTTCCATAAAACAAGTTTACCAAATAAGCCAGGTTTATTTCAGTTAGTCTTATTGACTTATTGCCAGTTTATTTGGTTTACAATGAATCGGCCTATCTGCCATAAGCCTGGCTTATTTGGTAAACTTGTTTTATGGAACAGGCCCCAGGCCTTAGTATTTTATTTGTTTAAAGCAAACTGAAATTTTGTCTTTTGTGTAGGCTATTTCTTAACCAGCTATGTGAGATGAGTTTGAAAGTAAAGTTTACCTCCACTCTTAAGACGCTGTTGGACGAATCTTGTGAGCAAACCAAACATAAACTGATATTTAAATATTTAAAAGTTTATAGTATTTTCTGACAGATATTTTGCTTTAAGCACCAAACTAAGCCACATCCAGCAACATGGAAACGTCAACACGATCTAACTACCGAGTCGAACTTTCTATATTTTATTTTTTATTAATTTATTTATGAATTTGTGTTATTTCTGGCTATTTGGTTGTATTCCAACTCTTGGCTTTTGTGGTCTGCAATCCATTTTCCGCTCCCTCTTTGACTTTTATTTTGAAAATTGCCGCCAGGAAGTGCTATCTCGTTCGCATCGGAAGTTGAATTATCAGCTGATCATGGTGTTTTGGATGGAAGTTGCTTTTGGCACGGAGGGGCTCTTTCTTTATCATCTTAAGCAAATCTTAAACGTCAGAGACACCGGAAAATACAGCTGCATGTAACAGTGCGCCATCTCCCAAAACCGAAACGGCGGCCCCCGGAGAAATCCGCGTTATTATGAACAGATGATGGTCACAAGTGGTGATCTGTTTGCTTGCTGTTGAATCATCGGAAAGAAAGAAAACAACGTCAGGCGAGGCTCGTGCGAGTCACTGATAGTCTGATGTGTGTATGTTGACTTACCTCGGCCTGTGATCGTTGCCAGAAACAGCCTAAATGCGTGTAATTTAATTGGTTGGACACGAAATTTCCTTCGGTCGATGTAATAATTAGTAAATCGTGTTTTATGTTATCCAAGAGTAAGTCAAAGGTCAGATCAAAGTGTTTGATGTTTTTCTTTTTTTCTTTATACAACAGACAGCAGTTATAGACTTTGTTCGCCTACATATTGGTTATAAGATATAGACATAAAACGCTTATGGAAGTTGATAAAAGAGCAGCAACCTGTAACCAGTTATTCATCGGCTCGCTGTGAATGACAGTTTACTTGTTTAATTTATTGAAGCTTTGTCATATTGACCTTTTTATAAGTGTGTATGTGTTATTCGTCGTATAGTGTTATTAATAAGCATGGTGACCGTGGAATGCGTTGATAGCTGGATTGCATCACTTGTGTTTTGACACATCTGACGTCAGGGGTGTCGTGTGTCACTCAAACTGTGTTTATAGTGTGTGGGAGCTTTTTTAAACATACCACTTCGTTATATTTGGACTGATTTGGTGATCTAACGGTGGATTATTCAAGATATTTCGAGAGGGAAGACTCAGATCTGGCACAGTCAGAGATCCTCGTTGATATTCCCAATTTCTCTCCGCCAATGCTGGATCTGGAGGTCGTTCCTGAGCGATCTTTAGGAAATGAACAATGGGAATTCGCATTAGGTGAGTGTGAGATCAGGGGCCAGTGGCTTAAACTTAGCCTTCATGTTAAGACAGTGTCTTAGGAGCTAGTCTGACCAACAAGCAGTTAGCCAAGAGTAATCTGTTTTATTTTTTGTATTTACTTTAATATAACTAATATGCATGTTATATAACTGAATTTTAAATAAAAAATTAAAAGACCTGTCCCAGTTAAGAAGCTGAAGTTAACATTGCCAGAACATTTGAAAAGGAGCAGATTTATTTGACGGCACAGTAAGTTGCCATCTGGATTCCATAAATGCATACCGTTCTCTGTGACACGTTCACTTAGGATTTTCACTTGACCTGAAAAAGTTGCTGTTGCACTGTGTTTTTGTCCCTCTGTTTTGTTTTACTAGGACTTATACAAGATATTTCAATAAATAAATATATTTAACTCAATAATGGAATCAGCATTATCACAATATTGCATCACATGAATGTGTTTGCTTTGATTTGGTACCAATAATATCCAGTTTATTACCTTTCTACATACTTAATAAATAAATACATTGATATAAACAAAAATATGGCTTAATTATATGGTTATACATGTATTGTTTTAAATATATAAATACATATTTTTAAATCCTCCGCCAAGAAAACAGTTTTATTAAAAAACAATATTTATATTATATTCTACTATAATAGGCCAGTTTGTTTCAAGAACTATGACGAGACTAACGATATCTGCGTCTAATATTTATTCAGATATGCTATTAACAAATCTCAACATGATGCGCTTTAATATATTAATTATTTTTGACTGCCAGTCTTTTTGTCTTTCATAAACTGTGTGGTTATTGTTATTGTTGTAATTTATAGTAAATTCTATTTTGTTTTTTGAACCATATATAGTCAAGTGTTTTATACTATATTATTTACAGCACTTTGTTAATGAATGCTAGTAGTAACTATAGTGAACTGTAATAAATACTGTAGTATACTTTATTTTTTACTATAGTAAGCTGTAGTGTTTTGTAGTATAATATACCCTATAGCTGTAGAAAACTTAATAATGTAATGGGTAGAGAAACGTGTTTATGTCACTTTATTACACGGTTCTCTGGAATGCTTGATTCTGATTGGTCAGTTGAGACATTTGCAGGTTCGTTCTTTTCGAGTAATAACTGCTCCAAAGTAATAATGCATAGCCGGCACTACTTATGTTTAAAATCCCTCCGCGCCAACAAAGATTACCGTTTGGCG
>JAUCMU010000036.1:20726427-20739227 GCA_032275025.1 Enteromius treurensis
TAGATGGCTAATGTGTGTGCCATTGATATGTTCAGTGTTCATGTAAACTGTTTAATAAACACTTCTGGCACTTTTTTGAGCATCTTAATTAGTTTAGCTTTTTATGTAAATGATTCAATAAATACCGTAACGTGAAATTTTGATACCGTTACATCCCTAGTAGTTACTAATGTTTAAATCAGCTTTTATTTATATATTTATTTGTATTATTTTTGTTTTAGTTTGTTGTATTTGCCTTTGTCGTTTTTTTTTAGTTTTAGGGTTTTAAAAAAATATTTTTATGTAGTTAGTTCAGCTTCATTTCACTTCATGAAAGAGTTTTAACAATTTTAATAAAAAATAACAGCACTGCCATTTTTCACATGGTTTCACCTCTGCATATGAAATATCTAATTAATTTATATTTAATTATTTATAATGCACTGCTCTGCAGGTCTTCATCTGCGAACAACACCAACCCTTTTGGTTCTACGTTTTGCTTTGGATTACAGCGGATGATATTTGAGGTATGTGACTGGGTCAACTGTGTGTGTCCTATTTGTTTTACTAAGTCGGCCTGTATAAAAAAGATGCTTGTAAAAATAAAAAATAAATGTTAATTAAAAAAAATAAATATCTATAAATGGCATATTTGGTATTCACAGCTGTGCTATGTGCACAGTTGAGTAGAAATATCTTCGGCTCTTACGTGGTATGTACTGATATAAAACTATTTTACAGTCAGTCTAGGGCTCTTTATTTGGCCCTCTAAATCTAGCAATCTCTATTCTAATACGAGTCTTTAAAAAACAAGCCTTTTAGACTTTTTTTTTTTTTAAGCACTCTTTTTTATTTACTAACTGCTTTTTTTTCTTTAAAAACACTAACACTAGCTTGCCCTGTTCTTTTTCTATTCTGTTTTCTTTTCATTTATTATATAATTTAAAAAGCCATGCTACATTTTAAAATCTTTAATAAAAATAACTTCGCAAAACACTTTGTCTTGTTTAAGAAGCCTAAACAGGAAGAGGGTTGTTCTAAAAGCGAGTTTTAAAGATTGACACTGTTGAGGAGAAGTAAAGACTACACTCATAAATACTCTCACAAATGTAATTTTTTGCAGACTTTAATTAAAAAGTCCCCATTGGTGGCAGATAACCAATATGGTACTAATGAATTAATCACCCATAGCTCATACACAACTTAAGTAACTGTTGGATCTCATCTCCATGTTGTTGCAGGTCATGCAGAACAACCACATAGCTTCTGTGACTCTCTATGGAGCGCCTCGTCCAAGTAGCCTGGCCCGTGCCGAACCGAGCACCCACTGAGGAAGCCCCCATGCCCACGGTGCCCGTCCAGCCCTGCAGAGCCTCTGAACTGACCAGCAGAGTGTGCCTTCACTCACTGCTGCCATCACACAAGATAAAGCAAGACATGCTGGCAGTTTCTCTGGAGTTAAACTTCGCCCGAACCCTTCAAATTTTAATAGAGGCCCCAATTCGGTCTCCTCCTCCGATAATAGCATGGAGGCTGCCCTCAGCCTGCTAATGATCCCAGATAACCGTACAAACCAGGCTTCACCCCCAAAGCTTTAACACAGACATGCATCAACGTCAGCATTGATATAATACTTGTGGATGCACAGTGATTCCACACAAGCGTATTGCGTTTTGTTTTTAGCCTAACCTTCTAAAAATTTCCATACCAGACGCACCAAAGGGCAAACAGTGAAGCGTTTTCTCCTCTGCACGCTAAACACTTTAACAAAAATGCACATGAATTCAACTTCATTTGCTTTCCGACAAGCAGAGGATGAGAGCAAAGTCAAACGAGGACTAACTTCTTCGCAGCAAAATTCAACAGCGAGTGTGTTTTGTATGCATTTACGCGAGGTTCCAAGCACAAGCTAGCACAGTATGGATCCAGTGCTGTGAAAATGTTTTTGTGGCACATGAGCAGGCTCCCATCCACATGTAACGATTCATAAACTCATACCAAGTCAGCGGCACACAATACCTCCCATTTCAATAGCGTACATCCGCTTTATGGTTGATTCTGTTATTGTTTTGTTCGTGAGCGCATTCGATTTGAATATTTGCACTAAAATACACCTAATTTACTTGATAATTGTCTCCTGTCCGCTGAGGAACGTTTTAATGGCAGAGTCTCGGAGAGAAAGGATGGCGGGGGAGGGAACGACGACGTGCAATCTGGATTTCAAAGCTAGTTGCGACCCTGACTGGCGAGAAAAGCCATCCACCCATCGCTGTTTCTCTTTGCCGCTTAATGCCGTCAATTCTGTTGCCGTCTTGCTTTCTTTTTTTGTCCACAGTACAAAGATGTGAAGTTCTTGTACCTTATTCAGTATCTTAAAGTCTTAAACTTCAGAACTGTCTTCTGTCGTCTGATTGCCAAAACGTTAGCCAAAGAAGAAACAGCAGTTAGCTAGCTTTCTGTCATTTTAAATTTACATCGTAAGAACATTCCCTTTCGATTTAATCTATACAGTCCCTTCATTGGTTTTAGCATAGCAGCTCAGTCGTTTGGTTTTTAATGTTTTAAAACTTTGTGATCTGCAGATTTGTTGCTGTTGTTTGCGTAGTAAGTAGATGTGATGTTTTCTATAGCCATGTCCGTGTCTGTACAGATCTGTAAATAGCATACACCGTTTTCATTATTTCATCAGCTAAATGGTACCATTTTTTAGATCAGTTGGCATCTGGAACTCCCCTACATTGCTAACATACTGAGAGTTTCTGGTCTTCTTTGCCAACCCTTGAGGGACACAGCTTCCCTCCACTGTTGTCCTGGATAAATTCGCCTACATTTGACCACTTCAAGGTGGATTTAGGGTTAATGACTAGAGCGTTTTAACTTTAAGCAAATGGTTTGTTCACCTCAAACTACTGTTCATTGCTGTGCCGCCTGGCAGCGTAGCCACCCATAGTTGTCAAGTGCAAGTTCTCTAGTGTCATTTCCACCTCCCTTCAGGTTTCTGCCGTGTGTTGTCCAGGCTAATTTGGGCATTTTTAGCATTCTGTTACATTAACTGCGCTGGAAGGCCATCAGTGGTGTTTTTAATATATTTTACCCTTTTGGTCATTTAAAAGGAAGATGCTATTAACATTGTGCCTCATCTCCAACCGAGCCTGTCTTGACTTTTTCTCTGTAAATGAAATCGTTTGAAAAACTGCTTTGTCTATGTCTGAGCATGTTGAGCTAAATTGATAGTTATAGTCTTTTTGTTTTAAAAATCGTACCTGAATAGTAAAGGAACTAAGGAAAAACTGAATCGTTGGGTATTAAACTCTTGTCATGAAAGGCTAATACTGTGCAAGTTTATTTCCACCATGAAATTTCAACTGCAAGATGTAAACTCAGAATTGTGAGGAACAAAAGTAAATTGTAAAGATTTATAACTGCCAATTTTGAGATATAAACTTGCAATGCAGAAGATAAACTCAAGTTGCAATTACCTTTTTTAATTTTTTTATTCCATGGTGGAAATAAGCTTCCATAGTTTACTCTGTTCAAAATGCAATGTTATGGGTCAAAAAATATATAAGAACATATAGATGGCCCTTCAAGAGTAGGGGTTCACTAAGTGATTTTGGTGTTTCTATTAAAATACATCCTGTACTTTTTGAAAACGGTGTAAAGTTGATGCTTAAAGTGACACATGGTTAGATTTTAAAACTGTTTAGGGCTGAGGAAAGGCACAATTGGAATAACACAACCTCTGTTTTAGTGTCATTTAGGGAGTTTTACTACAGGAGGAGTGTGGTCTGATGGGCTGATTGCCTGCCCAATCTCAGGTGGATGATTTTTTTATGCCAGGAGCAAGCGAATGCTTAATTTTCATCAAATGGGTTTTGGCTGTATTGTTTCCTCTTTAGACTTTATCCAATTTTTGCATCGGAATGAATGAATGATCGATGAATCGGATTGTAATTAGAAATGGACGACCTCCATACAGTGTAATGTGCATATTAATGCTATGTATTGGATCCCGCTATATTGTATGTTCTTCCCCATTCTCCAAAGTGATTATTTTTTGTGGATTCAGTACATTTGACCCATTTCTGGAAATGGGATTTATCCTCAATTAAAAAAAAAAAAGTGTGTATCTAAATCGATTGCAATGTGGTGTTTTGTATCTCAGATATTTTTACTTCTGTAGATTTAAGAAACATGTATGCGGAAGATCAACATTATCAGGCATTTTTTTTGTTGTCGTTTTGTTTTTAAAGCAATAATCATTGCGTTGATGGATAATAAATCAGAATGGTCTGGTATATGTTTGTCAATAGCTCAGAATGGTGCAACAATGCTGTGACCATTGGATTTTAGTTTCCTTGTTGAATCTACTGAAAGCATTATCAATTTTTTTTAACTGCTAATTTTGAATTTTGTTCATTAAAACTGTTACAGTGTGTTAAACAAAAATATTTAAAGAATGGATGTAATAAATATGGAGGGAAAGAATGGAGGCGTCCTTTGTCTTTTTTGTTAAAAACATATATTTTTATTCACTTTAAAACAAGCTCAAAGTGTAGTAGTATGTTCATGTTCACAGTAGGCTATTCCAAATTTAGTTTAATCGAAATCCAAAAGACAGCAGATCATCCAAAACAATACAGCCCACTAATAAAAGAAAAAGAAAAAAAAATAGTGCCATTTTTCTAAAGACTTACAAAGTGTCTAATTCCTATACAACATCTTTATAATTTTGCTTAAGTCTACAGTAACAGAGGAACAGTTAAGGCGAATAATACAGCTGTGAAACTGTGTTTACAAAGTATGTTTTTAAAGAACCATTTATAGAACTTTTTCTTTAGGCTTTTTTTTTACCTTAAAAGGTGCAGTGTGTAATTTTTAGCGGCGTCTAGCAGTTAGGATAAGATGTAAGGTCTTTACACACCTCTGAAAACATAGTTTTGTATGTTATATTGCATTTCGGCCAATAAATTCTCCTCTAAATATTACACACTGCACCTTTAATTAAGCTACTTTTTAAATAGTTCACCCTGAAATTTACTTATTTACTCATCTTCATGTTGTTCCAAGCCTGAAACGTTCATATAGATTCAGATATTGCGTGTCAACACAGATAACTCCAAGTCCTGGCTTCAAACAATTGAATAAAACATAGCTACAATTTAAGAAGTTGTTCTTACAGCTTAATAATTTGTGATAAATTGTTATTTTAGTTCAATTGTGGGCATGTTGTACTCATTTTAGTTACATTATGACCATGATTTGAATTAAAATGAGGAATGGAATTTTCTCATAGTCATGGTTTGATGTTTTTTTTTGTTTCAAAGTACCTTAATGATCTCAGAGTTAATGTTCCACAAACACTTTCATCCCATAGTCATTGCTCCTAAGCTTCTCCTTTGCCTTGTTCTTAGCTGTCTTAATCTTGTCGCTCCACTGAAAGGGAAAAACCGTGGGATCCTGACTGCTGTGACACTGAAGGTTAGGGTCATGTAGGAGGTTCCACATGAGCCAGATCTGTGGGACCGTCAAGCTGTGCACCACCATCAGCTCTCTGTAGAAGCAGGGGTCGAAGACCTGGAGGTGGGGTGCGGCAGATGGTCTTACGATTCCAAAAGTGCGGAAGCCCTCGTGACGAGTCGGCTGAAGGCCGATCCTCAGAAGACACATGCCTAAAAAGACATCATCAATGGGGAAGAGTTCCACCTCTTGGCAGGCTAGGTGGAGCTTCAAAGCGGTATGTCCCGACATGACAAAGCCACCTCCACCCGCATAAGAGGGGTAAATCCCCTGGCCATAAATAAACTCTGGGACAAAGTACTTACTGTTGCGTCTGCGGATTGGTTTCGCATTGACGATGATGTCGCCAACAAAAAGGTCCTTACTGATCTCTCGACCCTCAAGCATCTCCAGGATATTGTCAATGTTCACATACACATCTGCATCACCCTTAAAAATAAACTTGACTTTGGGACAGCTCACATTGATCCACTTTAGGAAGTGGATTTCTTTTAGCGTCAAGTTGAAGAAGGTGTCTTTAAAGTCCCACAGGAGGATATCGCCAAAAGTGTGACTCTCATATCCCAAGAGTTTGTCCCATAACGGGAGCGCTGTTTGATTTTGGGGCACACCGAGAAGAAAAACTCTTTTGACGTTAAGGTTTCTTTGCGACACACCTCCTCGTCCCCATGTGCGTCGAACGACCTGACGTTTGTCGAAGTCCATCGCTACTGATTTTATGGCGATCAGCATGTACGGGGCTCCTTCTGGTCCAGAACACTTTGTTGGTTGATCAATAAGCAGCTTGAAGTCCCGTTGGTCTTTCTTTCGAAGGTAATCCTGAAAATCAAAGGAAGCATGGGTTGGTTGCAGACTTGCTGTCGTTGAGGGCTGGCGAAATTTAGCCTTTGCTTTGCCATGTGATTTGTCCTTTGATGGTCCCTGTGCTTTAGGCTTAATGTGAACCTCAGGTTTGCAAGGAGGTATGTCTGGAGATTCTGAAGGGACCGGCTTTGAGCTGGTGGACCCCTGTTCAATGTGCAAAGTCCCCCATACGGGTGTTACTCTTTGATGGGCATATAACAGCATAAAGAGAAGTACCAGCATAATCAGGGAGCAAAGCACATCTCCCTTTATATAGACCCTTCTCATGGTGTGCCAGGTTTCAGTGTTATCTTCCAATTAAATTCTGTTCAAGATTCTTATCCCCCCTAAAGTATTTGGGCTTTCTCACAGCCATAGTAGATTCTGTACAAAAACAAATGAAAAGCAATCGTTTTTCCTCCTAAAAATAAAACCTTAAAATGCCTTTTTTTTTTATTAGAAAATTTGCAGTCGTTAAAGTCAGTTTCCTTTTGTGTAAGTTACGCCTGAGTTTGACTTACCACAGTCATCCTGGATGTCACGAAACAACAGGAGACACAGGATATTACTTGACCAAAGTTATGCTCCGTATACAGCCAGGACCGCATACTTCTGTGAAACAGAATACGCAAACAATTTATAACAGGATCCATATCTGACATCTGTGACAAACTTGCAATCCTTAGAAATCTTGTCTGCCACTTCAAAGTAAAATAAATGTTGATGCTGTTGAAAGAGCTTAAACGGGTGTCTCTTTCATGTGCGATATCCACAGAAAAGTTGGAGTTACTTTCCAAGTTCAGTCAGTTTTTAAAAAGATGCACATAAACTCAATGTGTCAACACCTCTTTAGATGTAAATAATGCTTCATTCATAAATGATGGGGTATTCTGATTATTGTGAGAGGCTATTTTGATACATTTCCCCTTAAGTTTGTCAGACATTTGTCCTGTGCAGTCTCATAATAAATCCTGCTTCTGGGATTCCTTCCACTGTGTAATTTAACATCGTTACGAAAGTTGTGAGTAATTGAATAATATAGTCACTTGATTCGTCAAAAATAGTCGAGTGGCCGGTCTATAAATGTACTAAAACATTTACAAAGTATTATTCCCACATAAATACGTTTACTGTGTCTTTTAGCATGCTTTAAATGAACAAAATCTAGTTCAGTTCGAACGGCACTCATCATTATTTGGACCTCCCGAGCCTCCCAAAGCAGGGACTCCTATAAATCTTTGCACGGTCTTGAACGCGAACAATTGGTTCACTTAAAAGATTATTTCAAACACAAACTAGCTTCTACATTAACACACGTTTTTAGGCACTCGTGTAATTCAAACTTTTAAAACTCACTTTAAACATATGATTACACTTTTGGATAAAGTCTTTTTAAAAGTACTAAACACTGGGCTACCTCCGAGTTGAATATGCAAACTTCAACCCCTTAAGGCATAGTTATGAAAGTGCGCGTGCTTTTCGTTTCCCAAGTGCATTTATTTGGGATTACAATTTTTCTTGTTTAGAAGTGCCTTGCAGTGTGTCAAACTTTCATTTGCAAGACTTACCCAGCTGAAGGTGTACCAGTTCAGGACAGCAATGGCAAGACGTTCAAACATCTGCTTCCACTATTAAAGCTCCACTGTTGCGTGTGCATGCTTCAGAAAAACAGCTCGGAGAAAAGGCGCTAACTTACGGTACAAAATACATGAACTTCTTCATATCAGCCATGTTCGGAGCACTGTAGAGCAGTCATAAGCGCAGGACTTTTCTAAATACACATTTTCAAAGCGCAGCTCTTTCGTGGCTCACGTGACAGCTTGAGGGATTGTTGGATGCGTCGCGCGCCAGATGCCAGCGCAGCAACTGGACGCGCTTTTGGGAGCGAGGAAACGGGAACGCGCACCAGAATTATACATTTGGTAAACTAGTGTCCCATAACCGCCCCTTTCTGTTCTCCATAATGGAAAACAAACCAGCTTCAGCTTCAATCTTAAACAGCACAGAGGAAGAAGCAGATACAGTTATATAATAATTTAATTCAGAATTTGCTTGTATACAGATAAAATAACAGAGGTTTTACACACACACACATTGCCTTGATATACAAAGTTTCTTTGGCTATCGATTTGCCTAAGACTTTACAGTACTGACAGACCAACCCAGTTTATCCTCTAACACAAAACTGCAGCCAGCGAGGGCTGGATCCAAATATATCCCCTAATGCAGGCTTTTTCATTTCCCACCAGGTTGCTGGGTACTTTACAAGCCAGTTTTGAGGTCTCTGTGGTCTGATATTCCAGACATTTGTGCGTGAAGGTCATTTAGGATCAGATCTTCCTCAGGACGAGGCAGTCCCTGCTTTCATGATCTTGAAAAGGGCATTGATGTTGTTGTTTTTGATGGCATCACGACAGGCAGTGATAACTTGAGTTTTGGGTTTTCCCACTGAAAATATATATATATATATAATAAATAAATTTGGCACAAATAACTGGCAGACAGCAGAGGATATCCTTGTTTGCCCTCCATATGCACATTCCTATAGGGTGTGATGTGATAACTATAAATGTTCACTACCACAGATGTATCTTTTTAGAAAAATCTACTCACCTCTCAATCTCCCAGCCCTTTGGATGGCCTGGTTAACTGACTTTAGTCGAGCAAGGAGGGCATTGTGATTATTAGATCTGATTTTATATTCATTAATCAGATCTCTGTTGAGGTCATACAGTTCAATGTAGCGTTTCTTCATGTTTCTCCTAGAAAAGAGTATCAATTCTGTGTGTACATTTGTCTGAGAAAGCAAGAGGACTGATTAATCAAACTAGGGATGCTTACCAATCGCCCATGAGTCTGGCATCTTCTGCCTGCACCAGCATATTTCTTATGTAGTTGGAATGATCTGCCATTGCTGCTGTGAGCTTTTGATGCACCGAGTGAAACTCATCCACCTAACATGAACATAAACATTTATTTTGAGCGAAAAAACTAACTTTTCAAAAACCTTTATGGAGATGATGCTATTTCTAACCTCAGTGAGAGTTGCTCGTAGCTCTTTGAAGTAGACAGGAAAGTCAACTTCAGCCTGTAAGTCTTCTATAGCCAAAAAAGAGGCAAGAGACTGGACCAGATCTCCTGCCAGATCAATGTCATCTGTTTTCAGTGTGATCTGATGAGTCAAAAATATGTTAGAGATTTTGAAGTATGAAGAGAAATTAGCTCACAAATACTGATGCACACATACATAAAGATTAAAAGCACCTCTCCACTAGGCTGCATGTTGATTTTCAGTGGACCTCCTCCACGTAGTGCAGTGAATGCGATGTCTGGACTGTCAATGCCCTCGGGCAGCAGAAAGTTCTGGTTTAGCCACATGACCACCTGCAGACATAGTTGCCTCATATTTCAACAATTTACAGTATTTCTGCGATTTCATGCAACATAGTTTCATCATGAGTGGGTCATTTTACCCTCTGTGGTCTGTCATTGATGCTGAACGTGACTTTTCCTGTGGGTTGTGTGGCTGAAGGGTCAATGTTGAGGTCATACATGGAGAAGCGAGGCAGCTGACGTGTGATCTCAAATACGTGGAACTGTGTACTGGAGTAAATGAGGAAGAAGAGAGAAAAAGGAGAAGCGATTTATGATACCTTAAACTTAAAATAACTACAGATTTTCAAACGTCATTTTTTTTTTGAGTTTGTCAATCATCATGATGATATTCCACATGGGTGCACCTTGTCTTCCCTCCCACAAAGGCCTTAATGTGAAGGTCCACTGGAATATCTTTTGGAGGAATGATGGGGACACGAACACAGCCGGAGAGATTTTGAGCGCTAGGATGAACCACATGACTCTCGCCTTCAAAAATCCCTTCAGCAAATATCAGCACGGCTCTAATGATGGTTTCTGAAAGAGGGAAGTACAACCAAATTCACATCATTTAGAACTTCATTTCAGAAAATTATTTCAACTTCACATCTATGGAGCCCCACTTATGACACGCAGGGTTAAAAATAGAAACCGTCACAATTAGCTATTCAGTTAAATTCAATTCATTTATTCAGTGGTGCAAAAAAGTTAAGTTGGATTAACCGTACCATTTGGAGTGGAGATGTTGAGCTCTATGTGTGCTCTCTGGCTCTCTGTGGCTCTTCGTACAGACAAGGCTGTCTGAAGCTGCGTGTTGGCTGGAATAACTCCCATCTTAGATTCTCCCTCAGAAACACCAGGAAGAGCCTAAATCAAACAAATCTCACTGACCAAAAACTGCCACTGGAACATCAATGTCCATCAAAAACATTTTAACTATAGCATGTGTAACCTTAGCATTTTCCTCGTAGTTTCGTAATTCCAGCATCAAGTTCTGTTTGCGTTGGCTCAGCTCCCTGATCAGGTCTTGTTCTACACTTGCATCCATTAGGTTTCCTTTCATCTCCTTACTTGCAGGCAGATAGCCGCGTACTATAGGATGACACACAAATCCGATGAGCCGATTTTCAAAGACAACATGCGTTTACAATTAAGTTCTGAAATCTTACCTTCTCCCTCCACAGAGGTGCATATAAGCTGGATCTGTCCATCCATGCGGTAGTCTCCCTCAACAACCCCAGCCACAGAGGATGAGAAATTATCCTTGAAGATCACCTCACCAGTGCGATCACTGCGAGCATCAATCTAGACAGGAAATAGTCTCATTTGAACAGTACTGCAAAAACCTTGTGAAGGAAAATGTGAGTGTCATTGCTAAGACTGACCTTTCCATTGGACCACCCAGTTATGAGCTCAACAACACCATCAGCATTAAGATCAAAGGCATGGATACTCATAGCGTGATTTTTAGACTGTGAGAAAAAAGATAAGACACTATATCATTACAATTCATTTTGATGTTGATGGGTTTTCTTTTCTTTTTTTAGTGTTTTAAACCGGAATTTTAATAACTCTCACAATGAAAATTTAAAAACCTAATAATATTAGGTTTAGTTTGAGCACACAACCATGCACTACCTTGATCCTCCAGTAGCGGGCAGTCCGGTCATACACTCCTACAGTACCATTGGCCAGAGCATAACCAAACCTGCTGCCATGCATGTGACAAAGCGACGTGACTGTCTAAAAGGAACAGAAAGGAAAAGCTGTATAAATAAGCAATTACAAAATCCCCAAAATTGCCCAATAATCAACTAACTTGGTCTCAGAATATTTTCCTAATCCATACCTCATTTTCTGCCATTTCAGTCAATAGTTCATCCTCTTTAAACACTCTGATGTCAAAGTCCTCTGAGCCAACGAGAAGCTGGAAAGATGTGATGTATGGGGATTTTTTTAAAACAAATGCATTGTCATTATAAAGAGAAAACTAAAGTGTAATGCCTCACCTCATTCTTGCCATCTGCAGTGAAGTCACAAAGCACAAGTGATCGCACATTATCTCCAGTTACCTTTAAAAAAGGGGATATCTATAAATATCCTTTTTTGTTTTCGAATATATTTTGAAAACAGAAAGTAAAACGATCTTACTGTCCAGAACTGGTCATTTCCGTCAAAGTCAAAACCTTGCAGAGCACAATTTCCCCCAATGATGGCGAGGGGGGGCTGGATATCTCCTAGTTTTCCCAGAACTATGGCATTGGCCCCATCAGTCACCTGTTATACAATAAACATGTAACAAACATTTCTGTCTTACTTGGATAAGAAGCACTCATATCAAAAGACTCATAGATAGATTACGTATATATCAGTTACTGTACCTAAGAAATCCACTCTAAATTGCAGAAAACTAAAACGTAGCTGTATATTGTATATAAGTCGTGTCATATAAACCTTGCCTTACCTCCTTGTAGAAGATGTCAGTGTTGTCATGAACATCATAGGCCAATAGGTTGGTTTGAGAGCCGACGAGCAGCGTGTGTCCTGTGGTGTTGGGACCCAGAGTACCAGCCGTAAGACAGCTGACTGCCTGGTTGATATTGAGGAGTGAGATATCGGAGTCCTGGGTGCTTTGACTCAGCCGGTGGGCTGCTGGCCTCTGGCCTCGAGTGTGAGGGTTATGGATAAAAACCTGCATGGGTTTAAAGTTAAACTTGATAGTAATGTATGGCAACCCCCAAATAGATAAATATGAAGAAGACACAATGGAAGCTTGTTTTGGCCACAGGTAAAAAAAATAAAAATAAAAAAGGTCAAGATTTCCTGATCTCAAAAGGTATGAATTTTTAATTTGCAGTTATTCGTTTATATCTCACAATTCTGCCAATGTGAGCAAATACTGTCTGAAAACATGGCACGTCATAGAAGAAAAGAAGTTTTCTGCATGAATATTCTTGAACAAAACACATGCTTTGTGAATTTGTTGAACACCAAGGGGATAAAACTATTAAAGTGCCCCTATTATGCCATTTTAAAGGTGGCTAATATTGTTTTATGAGTCTCTTAAAACAGGTTTACATGTA